>CM033275.1:31037658-31634105 GCA_019343175.1 Oedothorax gibbosus
ACTTTTTTTCACCCAAAACCAGTGGAAAAAAAGTACTTTCTCTTTTCATAAGATGCCAACATTTCAAGTAAAATGTCTATTTCATAATATTCATAAAATCCAGAAAATTATTGATCTGCTTTATTTATAAATATTATGCGCGTGAATGTTATTATTTTTTATGTTTTTATCAGTAATCCATGTTCAAATGTTTGACTTTAAACTAAAAAATAAGTTTGCCTTTTGTAGTTCCAGAGATTTATCGATGCCGATCTTCTTTACGTAAAAAAATTAGCACAAGAATTATTTTTGAACCAATGAGATTTGATTTTTTCACGTAATTATAAAAAATAGTGTATGAAACACGTGTGAAAAGTAAACTTTTTAAAACACGTGTCATTATTTCACTCGCTCGTGAAATAAAATCCACTAGTTTTAAAAAGTGTTACTTTTCACACTTATTGCATAAATAACTATTTTAAAGACTTTTTTTTAATCGTATATTTTAAAACTACTCTACTTTTAATAGAAGGTAATGTGTATCAATTAACATTTGTAGTATTTTTATAAGTATAAGTTAGAGCTAACACACGTACGGTCGTTATGAGCTTCAAAACTTCATTTAATAAAAAAAAAGGTTTCTAACATTCATGGTTTCTTTCATGGATTCTTCCGATGACAGTAAGTTTTATGTTGCAACCAAGCACGTTTATGTTAAAACATTAAATAATACAATTTATATTTTTTTTCACGTTAATTATGTAAAAGAAATAGGAGCATTTTGTATGAATGCTTTTCAAGCAATACTGTAGGGTAACATACCACACGAAATCAACCAACATCTTCGATTTTAACCCGGGGAAGCCTCAGAATTTCAAAAAACCTTCACCATTTTTTTTTACCTTAATAATTTTTTTTCCATTACTAGTCAGATTTACATTTTTAAAAAAAATAATTTTCTAAGTTTAGGAGTTATCAATTTTCAAAAAATTTAAAAGTAGCTTTTTTTATGGTAACTCGAGTTTCACCATAAAACCAGTTCTATGATGTTTACAGAGTTGTACGAGAGGAAGGAAAATTATGATCTTTACAATAAATTTGTTTGAAAAAAGTTCAAAGATAGTATTTATTTAAAATGTTTAAAAATATTTCATAAAGAATGCTTTAATCTCTTGTGGAAATGAGAGTGGAGAATTGTTGTGGGATCAGTAGTTAAAGAAAAAAAAACCGCTAAAAATTCTGTACTCCCGATTTTTTAGGATTTCATTAAATATTTTCTATTAAACTTAGGAATATGAATATATGTTTTTTAATTTTTTTTTATGAGTATTAAATTGGGTAAAATATAACATTTTGATTTTAATCAATTTTTAAATTACTATAAAAATACTTTATTTAAAGTGTTTTATGTGAAATAATTTAAATATGTGTTAGAGTGAAACATTTGTTTTCAAAAAAAAAATTACACTAATTTTAGAAACTTTTCAATTTTTAGCAACTTTCCTTAGAAAAATTATTTTCTCAATTTTTTTTTTTTTTGAAATCTTGTGATGTTTAAGTTAATTAAATTTTCTTTCTAATGATATCATACAAAACGCTATAATGCCCATAGAATTGATTTTATGACGTTTTTTAACTCCAAAAAGAAACCATAAAGAAGGGATTTTTCTGAGTTTTCGAAAACACCTAAACAAAGAAAAATAACTTTTAAAATTTAAATATATGAACTAAGAAAATTTAAATGATTTCTTAATGTTTTATTCCTATTCAAAATCAAACTTACTAAAAGTTGTTGATTTGACCTAGAATGACTATTAAAGATATATTAAGAGTACATGGGGAAACCCCTACCATGCATAGGAATCTGTCTGCATCAGGTCACTTTGGAAAGTCATTGCCTGTATAAGGAAACCTGTTTCTCACTTGATCTTCTTTCGCGGCAACCCTGATTCACGCGAGACCCACGTTTGTACTGCGAAAGAAGAACCAAGAGAGATACCTATTTCCTGTCTCCAATGTCCGCCAAGTCGACCACAATACGGGATGAATCCTTATTAATCATGGGTTTTTTCCCCTGGACTCTTCAGGTGGGCAAGTGATTTCAAATTAAATTTTTTATTTATAATGACACAAATGTTATCAACTAAATGAACTACATACATTTTTGAAAACTTTTAAAAACATTTGTTTACTTTTTTGTTTGTATTGATACATTTCACAAATATTTAGGTTTCTTCCGTTATTTAAGACGTATGTATGATATTATGTACGAATTTAAATGGAAGCATAAAACATTTTTGAAAAAACATTTAAAAGTACTCAAAACGTTTTTCTACTCAAAAAATTCTATTTTATTTATTATTTTGTGTTAATATGAGAATACTTGCGAGTAAATTCATAGAGATTGAAAATTGAAGTTTATTAGTTCAACAAAATAACTTTCAAGTTTTTAATTGTGAACCTCAGTTTATTTTATAGACATTCCTTTGAGTTAAACTGTCGCCGCACTAAAGCTACACGAGGGTTATTGGCAACGGGCGTCATAATTTAGAACAATAGTCAAGTGACGAGCCGACACCTGAAACATTCCTTGCAACTAACATTCTTTTTGACTCCATAGTCAGAGCAGTGGCGCAGTAAAACCTGAACAAAATTCACATAAAAATAATAAAATGGATGTGTGCGCGAATTCCAGTCTGAAAAGTTAAGAGTTAAAAACTGTCATATTTTGAAGGCTACATAAATTTACATTAACATGATGTTGATTGTGTTTAAAAAACAGATTTTTTTAAAGAGTCTAACATGCTAGGACAGTTCATGTATTTCATTGTTAAAATTTTCAGAACATGTCTTCATGTCAAACAATTAAGGGCATATCAAACAGACGCTCCTTCATCCAACCCAACTCTCAACTCAGATCGATCTTTAAATTTTTATCTCAATTTTGATTTCGCAAAGTTGGACCTAGGGTTACCAGCATTAAAAGAATGGTTCCTCGCATATTCGGGCAGTATTGGCTGAATCTACGCATGTGCAAGATCAGCAATTGAAAAAGGAGCAGCATAAGAGCCGCCATCGTCACGAAAGCAGTCATCTATGCATCCATTGGTTCAAATACTAGGTTGGATCCACCAGGTCGTGTGTTGTCGACGCTGTGTTGAAGGTCATTTATTCAACCCCAAATTCCATAGCAGACTGCAGATGACATCCAACTTTTGAGTTCAGCGTTGAAGATCTGGTTGAGTTGAGGGGTGGGTTGGAGAATTTTCGATCGTGTGTTATGCCCTTTAGATACATGGTATATTTCATTTTCTTTCACAGGGAACCCCGAATATTTTGCATTTGATTCAAGTGATAGCTCCAGCCCTAGTTCGAGCACCGGGCCTAGTTCAATCCCCGAGAGAGACAATCCTTCAAAGGTCGCCTTTCCGTTTGATGACTTCTTCAAAGATAGCGACGAACTGGCCGGCTCGCAACCCCTCGATAGCTCTTTCGAACAAGATTTCGTTAGTCCCGTTGTCGATCCGCCTCCGTTTTTCACGGAAATAAATTCAAAATCTGAATCCAGTCCAAGTTCTGAACAGAGCGAACCATCCTTTTCCCAATCAGATCCAAGCGATTTGTCCAGTTCGAGTACGGAAGCAAGCGAATCATCCGGATCTATTTCGGACTCGAATTTCAGCTCTGACTCCTATTTTGATTTCGAAGATAGCTACTTTTACTCCACCAGCGACTTTAAGAATCCTAATTTTTCGGAACCAGGTGAATCATTCGGTTCGAATTCGGAAGCAAGCGAACCATCCAGTTCTGAACCAAGCGACTCTTCCGGTTCAAGTTCTGTGGAACCAAATTCCGAAGGAGATTCCCCCGCGGATGACAGCGACAACAACAACGATGTGTCACAGTGCTTCGATGACGATTCGCAACGACCCGATGACAGTTCCGTGGGCCCCGATTACGAAGGCGGCGATTACGAACCGGCCGGAGGATCCGATTCCGACTCTGGCAATAACAAGTTCAGAATCAATTCGGACCGTGACGATTTGAATTCGGATTCCAGTAAGTAATGTTTTATTTTATTTATTAAATATTAAATGCACAGTAGAGAACAAGTCTAATTGCAATGTACATTCAATAAAACAATTAGAATACGAAAACACACAAAATAATTGACTAAAAAACAAACACATTATACATACAAAAGTCGCAAACAATTTGCTTTAAATCATTAAAAGACCTAGCAAAGGACCTATCATTAAAGGACCTATTGAAGGACCTAGCAAAAATATCATGTTCGTAAGAAATGCTATTGTAAATTGTTTAAAACTTATACAGACAGAAATTAATCGTTACCGTTAATAAATGTTATCGCTCATTTCCAATAACTTTATTACAACTACTTTTTTTGCACTCTGTAGAATTTGAGTTGGATTAACATCGCACTAGAACTCTATGAGAGCTTTTGGAGAAGGACCTAATTTTCAACTACGGCAAATGACAAAGCCGACATCCGAGCAACCTAACGACACAACCAAGCGACATCGTACGCAGCGTCTGGACTTGGGACCACGGCATGTTTCATGTGAAACAGTCCTATATATACGCCATACGGCGTTATTAATTGGCGTTTTTTATCCAGCACTATCCGTTTGCAGGATGACGAGGACAGGACCACATTCATTCCACATTTCTGTTACTACTCACAACCTGAAAATACCCATTACTTACTAATTTAGGTTTTGCAATTTATGCGATTGAAGGTTAATGACCAAAAAAAATCGCCATGGTAATGCAAAACACTTTACTCTAATAATACTTGCAGACGCCTTTTAATTTTAAAGTATCGATAATTTATTTTTTCTTTTTTTAAACTTTTATGAATAGGTTTTTGATGATTACTTATGTATGGACTTCAAAAAGTGTTTGGGTGTCGCCAGAAATGACGTTACCAAAGCAAATATTAAAAACGCCCTCTTTGTAGATTGTGATAAATACATTTGTGTACATTTAACTCATTTATTGTATGCAACTGTTGAAAAACGAGAATTTGTAGTTGGTTTGGTACAATGCATATTTTAATTTATGACTTTTAAATTAGTAAAAACGTTTTGCTTTTAACATTTGAGTGCTTAATTTTAATTTCGATTGCAGTTAGCCATCGGAAAGGCACGCGATCAAATCCAAATTCTTGAACGGCTGCGAGTATGTTTAAGATACACTGTATTAAATTAAACTGAAGTATTATTACTGTATTCAATTCTTAATTCAAAAGTAATGAAGAAAAAGGGTAATCACGTTCAGACAATAAAATAAATGGAGTTGCTACGGGGGAGACATTACTTGGTTCTGCGGGTACAAAACAACTTTGATGTTTATTCTATAAAAACTTAAAGGATTTAAAAATGTACTCATTTAAATATCCGCCATTTAAAAGGGTTGTCTAGTCCTATAGAACTAATGCCCATTAACGGAAATAAACAATAAAAAAAGAACATTACACAAGAAAATTGGCCACGTGAAAATTTTCTTTCGTTTTAAGTTTACCTGTAAACAAAATATAAGTACTTATATTTTGTTTACAGGTAACATACTTATAAACAAAATATAAGTTTAAAACTATAGTCCTGGACATACTTATGAAGGATAAACTGATTTATATGGAAAAAGAAATTAAAATACTTGAAGATTTTACGTTTCTATTTGGTCAGGAAGATGTTAATGGTAATCTCGCAAAGTCGTCGTTAATTAGTTTATTTTGAAATCTGAACTTTTGAGAAAGCATTGCTCTGGAAAGTAAGCATTTTTCATCAAGTGAGAACCGTAATAGCATCAAAGTTAAATCAATTAAAAATGAAAATGGCATCTAGTTATTTAATAATTAATGGATAAAGTTTTAAAAGAGTGTCCCCTCTATTTATTTATTTCAACCATCAAACAGAACAGGTCTATTTACAGGCAGAGGACTAACTATAAAGATCATAAATGCAAAAATTACAAGGAAACATCAAAAGAATTAAAAATACAAACGCCACTATGATCATTAAAACAATGCCCTAAAATATAACTAAAACAACGAAGCCAGCAAACTATACCTAAGAAACAAATCAATAGGACAAAATATTTCTCAAACATCTTTTCTTAAACTCAGTATAAGACCTAAAAAATGTATCAACATCGTCTTGAACACGAATAAAAATTACAAAAATTTAAAAAGACAATAGTTATTAACATAATTATATTTATGGGGAAAAGCCTTGAAAAGTGGACTGTCCCTTAACAATCTATTAGGAACGGAGTAACTAGCTAAAAATGAATAATCAAATAACCATATACTATTTTCCTTTTCAAATTTGTTTTATTTTGTTGTTCTGACTAATTATCATACCTGGAAGAAAATACTTACAACAAAAAGCAATTGAAACTGTTCTATCTTGAAGCACGTAACGGATACAAATCAAATTAAAATACGATAATATGTATATACGTATGTCATAAAATGTACTGATTTTGAGCTATTCAATCATATTCACCTAAGAGAATCTCTTGTATACTTTTCGCGTCTTTCCAATTGGTTAACTCGAATATATTGAACCAAATAACACTTATTTTGTTTTTTTCAGGGAATCCCGGTGATTTCGACTTTGATTACTGATAAATTACACATCTTCTGTTTTTCTAGTGATGAAAAATGCTGAAAGAAAATAAAACTTTTTTTGCCCAATAAAATTGTGTTTGAATTTTAGATAATTATTTAATTAATTACTGACACATACTCAAAAAGGAGGAGGACGGATTTGTTAGAACATCGTTTAATGAGTTCAGAATACAGAATGAATGCGAATACCAGGTAGAATTATAGTGGCTAGAGGAGATAGTGTGCCGTTCTAATGTTAGAAAATTTCCCCCGTATTGGACGAAAATTTGGTGGATAACGGCGGAGGCGAACGCAGCGCCACTCAACTTGCGATACCGAAACTATCAGAAAAGACTTGGCAGAAATAAGATATGCTAACTCGATATTTTGGAAAACGTTTAATAAATAATAATTCAACAGATCTATTTATTTCTTTGTTACTATATGTCAGTGAGTAAAAATTTAATTCTCGAAAGATGAATATAAAAAAAGAGGATTATAAAATTATTTTTTCATAACAGTTCGTGCATAAATGTGAATAAAATTTGAATGTTAAAAATATAGTAAATGACTTAGGTTAATTGCCTTTAGAGATACAATAAAATTATTTTAAGAAGTTGAATGTTTATACGTTTTAAAGAATGAAAAGAATTACACAGAAAACAATCAATTTAATAACAAATACATCACACTTATAAGATATACATAAAAGAAATTATTTATAAATGGAAAAACGTATAGAAAGGCAAGTTATCGAAACTTGCCTTTCCTTTTTCCCTTTTATTTTAAAATGCCTTCTTAAAATTATTCTTCCTTTTTTGGATAAAATATTTTAAAATTCAAAATAAATAATAGTTAAAAATTCAAAGTACGCATCCAGAATGAAATGGTAAAAAACAGGGGGGAAATCTAAATTTTTTTATCTAAAATTTAAGGTGGAAAAATTGGAATCTAACCTTTTAAATAAATTATAAAAATAATTTTTATCAAAACTTTATTTGTTAAAAATAGTTAAAATTAATTTTTAAACATCAAAAAATGCAAGAATGAAGAATTTAGGATAAATTTATTTACCAAAATTGTTTTAGAGTGAATTCTATGTAACCATGTTTCCATTTAATTAAAACAAACGTTATTAAATTCTTCAAAAGACATGATTCTTCAGCAGGGTTATAATTTTACCCAACCCGAAAAAACCAGCTTGAAAAAAAAAAACCATCAAAAAACCCAAGTGGGCAATTGAACTTAAAATTGCCTTCACTTAAATTTTAAAAAAAGTAAAAAACTTTTTATACATCCAAAAAATATACATTTCATAGCATTTTTAATTAATATTTTAGTATTATTCTTAATATATTTTTACATTTTTGTACCTTCAATATTTAAAATGCATTTACAAATTTAAATTTATACTAATTATTCAACAATTAAATATAACAAATACATTTTTTAAAATTCTAATTTAAATTTCTATCGTTACAATATTCCGGATTATATAATTTTACACATACACAAACAAACAATACTTGGTTCTAGACAATACATTTATAAATTTAAATATACATTTATCTAACTATATGCAGTTATTTTTTAATTGTTCTAATTTAAATTACATCATTCCTGGTTATCTCTCTCAAGATGTTCTGTTAGTTTTAAAAATTTTAATGTATAGATAAGTTAAGACTACCCTCAACAAATCATAAAATCCTGAAAAACGCATCCAAAATACTGAAAAAACCCATAAAACACCCCGAAAAAAACCCTAGTGGGATTGTGGTCCCATTATAGGAAGGCAGGTAGAAATGGCAGACTAGTTACACAGTTCTCCTCAATTTGAGAAAATTTAATTGTTTCCTTTTTTGTTCTGTAAATTGATTGGTGTTTTTTAAGTAAAAATGCATCCTTGTTAAAATATAAAATTTAACAATATTTTTGGTGAGTTCTTTGTCGTGCAGCTTGCAGCCGATAAATGGAAAACATGTTCTTTAAGTTCTTCCACAATTTCAAAGGTTATGTCTCTGTGGAGACTGTTTGTGCTTATACACTCTGTGAAATGATTTTCTAAAATGCACACCAACTCAAACAGCTGTTGGGATGGGTACATTAATCTTCCCAAGTCAAATTGTTTGGTATAATGTGCCTCTTCTATTACTGTATCCGTATCATCTTGTTTATCGGAAAGGAGGACTCTACATTCTTCACATCTGGTTATCTTTAGAAACTTGCGAACAATATACCCAGAAGTATAATATATCAAACGAGAATCGCTATGCTGGATAGAAAGGTTTTGATTGCTCGTTGAGTCCTTTAGGATTTTGCATGCTTCTGTTAACTTCCCACTATCAATAAGGTCATCCAACAGACCTTGAAGTATCTCTTTAGCAGAATTAAGGGCTGCGTTGGATTTATCAAAGCATTGACAACTGATGGACCTGAATTTCCACTTTTCGGAGCACGCGCTAAGTTGTAGAATGTCAAACACTCAATAATCGTCAGAAACTCTGTAGGCGTTGGATGGTCATTAGAGCCTTTTGATTGGCGAACAATACTGAAAAGATTTTCGATCTTATCTTGGCTCAGGCGCGAGGTCAACAGGTAGTCAAAATTGACCGCAGATGATAGGTAAGATAGAAGTGAAAGGGTGCTCTGTATTGAGACCTTAAGCCCTAAAACAGTGCTTTTGCTGAGGTATCCTAAACAATTGATTGCCTTTGATGACTCTTCCCACTTATTGATAAACTCTACAAAATCAAGCAAAGATTTGCTCTGTGAACTTCCATTTCGTAAAGCTGTTTTGGGTGTTCTGGATGTCATTACTTTAATAAGGTTATTGATTCTCTTGATGAAATCGACAGTAGGTTTGGGCTCCCCGTATACAGATATTTCTTCGGAGTAGAAGGACAATCCTTTAATAACTTCATCTCCAAATAGTTGAAAGGCGATGTTCACTCTCATCTTTTCAAATCCATTAGGGTGAAGATGGACATAGGATAGTTTTGGCATCACTTTCAGCTTTACAGTAGATTTCTGATCTTGTTTCCATGCTTCTTTTAAAAACTCCGGTCTAACTTCACCAGCCGGGGTTAAGTAACCTTTGCTTAAGAAACGGTTCCTTAAGCACTTAAGTAGGTGAGGAAAATCCGATATAAAGTGAAGGTTTCTTGCACTGTCGCAGGGATGAACAACCTTGTATTTAACAATACCTTCTTTGGATTGGCCGATTCCAAACTTTCTCCACATTGCTCGATTCCAAGTTGCACCATCTCCAGTGATAGCATCAACGAACAAGCCAGCATTTTCACAAAGAATTACTGCTTTGATTAAAATCTTTGATAAATGGTCGGCTTTAACGTTTTGATGAGTGCCAAAAACTCCAATAATCTGCACCCAGTCACCTCTGAATGGTTGAAATAGAAGTACCAACCCATGGTTGCATTTTAAGCCCATCTCGCTATCTGGTGTAAGATCTGGACCATAGTTAACATAACCCTGAACAACTCCATTTGAGTCCATTTTGAGATTTTCTGAAAGTTTTAGTTCATCGAAAAGCAAATTACCATGCTTTTCGGAGTTTTCTAACGAGTCTGTCTTCTCTTTTAAGACAGAGAACACCTTTTTATTGAAACCAAATCCAGATTTAAAATGTTGAAGGGATTTTTTTAGGCAAGTTTTCTCTGGTAAGGCGAGGATTTTGTTGATTCTTATGTGTTGGTACAGCCTAGGGCTTTTCATCTTCATGAGGATACACTCCAGAAGCCACTCTCGACTGTATGCCATGCCACGGGAACTTTTTCTGATTGAAGCCTTCATACAGTGAGATATAACCAAAGCTTGCTTGTAGGGCAATGATTTCACTTTATCATTCAATGCATGCTCCAAAAAATTTTTTATGTTCCTCTTAATTATACACATATATTTTTTAAGATTCCGAACCTTCATCTTCAAACACAATTTTGATTTAACTAGATACGATTTTTTATAAAGAGTTGCAGGATGTCGGTTTTTTTTTTAATTTGTTTGTTTTGTTTGCGAGCACATTTGCAATGTAAACAAACTAGTTTTGATGGAAAATCAACATAGCCTTTGCACAACTTATGACGTAGCGTAGTTACTAGGACTTGGAGCCCAGCGCAAGAGAGTCCGGAAAATTCTTCTACTGAACCAGCTCCTCTACATAAAGTCTTACTATCCACATCATTGATGATGGTCTCCAAATCTGCCTGGGAATTGAATGCTTTATCTCTTACCACAATACAACCACTGATATACACAGTATAAGTAAGAATGCAATCGTTCGCATGCACAATAACAATCCTTTCAGGATTCAAAGTCAAACTTTGATTCGGGTTTGTGTCCAGTCCAGTCCACGAAGCAAAACCAAATACATGGCTGTCATTCTTGAACAGCAACTTAGTCCAATACTGCGATGGCAGTTTTGGATTGATATGATGGGCTGGATTTTGGGCATTCTCATCATTATTAGGTTCTTCATCTTCACATTTAAATCTTTTTGAAGGCAATGATTGACGGCACTTAGGATCCTTTCTTTTTTTAGGTACTTTTTTAGAAAATATAGGCGGAAGATCTGGATACTCTGTTGGTAGGGCACCTTCAATTAGTTTCGGCTTACTTCTCTTCAATAAAACCTCTTCTCCCTTTATTGTGTGACTATAAAACCTCTCAATACATTCTTCCTTGAAGTGCTTTTCGCAAACAGAATGATGCTTGTCAAGAGTTTTGTCTGCTCTTGGAATCATCACCTTCCATTTTTCAAATTGTTCAGGATCTCGAGGAACGCTGAAAAGGGTTTTCTTTTCTGGGTTGCTTTTGTATCCAGTTTTGCATTGCGGCACAAAACAAGTACGATTTGACTTTCTCACCTTGGATTTTTCATCAGAATCCATTGATTACAGTTAAATAAAAACCATATATAAAAATTATTTAATTTGTTCTGTAAAAAACTCAAAATATTTAAGAAGTTTCGCGAAACACGATTGATTTCAAAATGTAAACAGTGTAAACATAGCGGCGGAGGGGACAGCAGCGCCGACAAGCGGAATTCGTCCAGTATTAGGCTTGTTTTGTTCAATTCTCCCATTGAGAACGGCACACTATCTCCTCTAGCCACTATAGTAGAATTAAATGTATAAAGAGAACATGGAGTTAAGTTTAGTTGTCACAAAATTACTGGGGTTTAAACTATTGTTCTTATTGTCTTTTTACAACTGACGTCGTTCGTGCAAGTGTTCAGATCATAACAATTACAACTACCGTACAGATCTAGTCCAATTAGTAATTACAGGTAGAGCATAAAAACAAGACAAAACACAAATACAAAAAACTAAAATGGAACCCCAAAAGAAAAACGAGGAATAAAAATATTAAAATACAAAAAGCCAGTAAAATCAATTATAAGGATCCATAATATATGACAGGACAACTATAAATACAGTACAAAATACAGACCCCCCCCCCCCCCCCCCCCCCCCCCGAAGACGAAAAAAATATACCAAAAGCAGACAGAGAAACTGAATTGTTATCATCAGAACACAGAAACACGAACAAAAATGACACAAAAAGTGAAAAAAATATCCATTTTAAAATTAGAAAAATCATCAAAAAATATCTCTTTTGGCTAGCAGATTATTAGCAATATTTATAGATTGTAGTATCGGTTGGTTTTTAAGAAAATTTTTAGTTAATGAAGGTTCCTTAAATATAATTTTATTACGAGTATTGTATGGTGGAATATTTAAATAAAATTCTTGAAGTAAAAAAGGACAATCAATTTTGTTACGTAATAAACTATGAAAAAATTAAAATATTGATACTATTCTTCTGGATTCTAATGAATTTATTTTGTTGTTTGATCTAATTGAGGAGTTCGATGGATATTGCTCATAGCTATTAAATTTAAAAACAAGCAAACAAATTATTTTGAATAGTTTACAGAACTGACATGTTAGGGTATTCGAATACTTCTAAGCTGTATTATTAAAACCCACTATTTATTGGGCATTTATTTTCGTAATTTTATGCATAAAAATACATAGAAAAAGGCTATAAAAACAAGTTTACAAAATTTTCTTCCGTATATTTTGTGATTTTTTGTGTTGATAAATTAGGACTAGTTTCCCAAACCTGATTTCATGAAAATTATTATTATTTTTTTTAATTAAATTTCCAAGAAATGGCAATCAACTGAAAACTATGGAATATGTTGAAAACGAAAATTTTTGTTTGTTTAAAAATGACTGTCAGAAAATTAGTAAATAATTGTTTATTTTTAAAATCGTTACAAAAGAAACGAACTATAAATAATAAACATGTGGAAACCTTAAAGGGTCCGCGTACGTGCGGACAACGAAAGATTTTTACAAAGACTGGTTGGTTGATCAGAGAATTATCAAACTAGCCGAACAATTGAAAATTCGGTCACAGAATATGTAATTGAGGAATGGGACCCGTGATCCTCAATCGTTAAATCATTCGACAAAAATTCGGAAAAACGTTTTTTTAAAAGTTATTTTGTCCAAAAAATTGGGTAATTTTGTTTTGAAAAAAATCTTGAAAATTTGCAATACAGATTTCTGGGCAAAATATATTTTTTTTCTTTATTTTTCAACGTGCGTGTCAAGCCGAGGAATACAGACGTATGAATTCGTCCATGGGTTGTCAGTTTTTCCAACAAAACATATAATTTTACAATTTACCCATTTTTAAAATTTAGTGAATTTAAAAAATGTAAAGTATAGCGTAATTTTCTAAAACCCTTAACCACATCACTAAAATAGTAACATCTTGAACTGTCCAGTAAATCAGGTATATCTATATTTAATATCGGCATTGAAGACCCAGTGAAGGAACCCAGTGAAGACCCAGTTGTGGAAGCTGTCTTTGACAACTTCAAAGCCATATATAACTTGTAGCACGGCCTACTCAACTACTAAGGCCGAAGAAGCTTTCCCAAACAAGTTTGGGGACGGAAGTTTTGACGTCATAGTTCCGAGTGACGTTGTTCCGAAGATGAAGACTACCTGTCTCGAAACCTGTTCGGAACCACTTGTTCACGGCTGACCACAATTTTAGGGTTCCGAATGCGTCCGAACGAGTTTCTCGATCTTCGGCACTGGGAACAGTGACGTCAAAATTTCCGTCTGCGCTCATGTTTGGGAGAGCTTCTCTGGCCTTGTTATTGAAGTTGGTCGTGCTTGTAGACGGCATTTGTAAATAAAAGTGTATAAAAGGTCCAGTACAAAAAATTTATTTTCATATCACAAAAAATGCAATTTTTAAAAATGTCGAAGTTATGTATACTCTTCGCTAAGCTCTTCTAAATTGATTAAGCAAGGTGCCAACTTTCCCATTAAAATAATGGCCATTGAACTCACTTCAATCCATTTATTTCGTTTATTATCGCTTTAATCTCATATTTTATTTATGTTTCAAACCAAGTAAGTCTGTTTAAAAGAAAAATGCTTCCGTTAAAAGTTTAAAATCCTTTTCTTAATTCAGTTTTTAAATATTTCCCCCCTTTCCTTCTGAAATAATTTTTGAATACAAAAAAGAACTGGAAGTTTCGTTGGAAGTTCGGAGAAGAACATAAATAATTCATTTAGAATCTCAATTAAAGGCAACGCACCGACGGATACGGTTCAAGTTTAAAAGTTTCCCCATTTTTTGCATATAGGATGCGAAAGAGAGAAATTTATCCTTTACCTGTTACAATATCTTAAGAATAAGCTACAAAAAGCGAATATGTGATTACTTATACTTTTCGCTAATGAGTCGTTTGTCAAAATAGTTAAAAATATCTGATTTTCGAATGCAAAACTATATTAGTTAAAATTTTATTTCGAAAGGCATTTACTCATAATTCCGTACAATTTTTCCATGAAAGTTAACGCTACAAGCCGCAAATTGTAAAAAACAAAAAAGTTTAATTCCATACAATATCCATATTACGTTTATAACGTATATAAGTTGTTATAAAGGCTAGAACCATTATCTTATCTGTCCGTCACCCACTTTCCAGCTCAAACTGCAAATGTTACAGAAAAGTGTGTTGCGTCAAAACATTCAGCCATCGAAATTATACTGCATGGAAAGTCTTAGGGAAAAAAAATTCTAAAAATTAATCAATTTCTCGCTAAATTTAATACTCATTTAAAATGCAAAAGTTTTCTGCTTTTAATAGAATTAAATCACCATTGCCATTTAACAATCGCAGTACCAACTTTATTTACATTAACTAAAAATGTATCGGAAATTTATTTTTGTCATATAAATTCGTTTGGAATAACGTCATAATCTCTATCACAATGAGGTTTTTTTCAAATGCAAACTGCATTTTTTTCTTTACATGTAAGCATTTATTAATGAACAATGACATTTTAATAATAATCATTCCTTTGAAGAGAATTTTTCATTGTCTTTATTTCTTAAATGGGAATTGAAAACAATATTGAATTCAATTCAGAAATTGAATTCAATGCATTTAGTTATGTTTTGAAGGTGATAGATTCATTGTTGTATGTTGATATGAAATGTTCACATCAACATACATGATATGAATGTATGAAAATTCAGCAAACCATAATGAATAATTATTGAATTGACGAAAAAAATAATTTGTTTCATTTTGACGATTAAAAGCTTAATATAAAAATAAATGCTATGTTTAGAGCATGGGGGAATTTTTCATGGAAGCTGTTCTGATAGATCTTTTGTTACATACTTCTTTGTTTATATCTTTATTAATTCGGACATTTAACCCTTTCAGTCCCAATGACAATTTGACATCTTGTTAGAATTTTTTTTCAGATCGTCTATAGCCATGTATATCAAAAAGCACATCATTCGATTCTTCAAACTTTTTTCTATTAGAAAATATTTTTTATTAATCCCAAGAGATGGTCAGCCCTATTATTTTTAATTACGATCAGAAAAATGATGGTGCCAAATGGCATCACTGGGACTGAAAGGGTTAATTACAATTTAATTTTGTAAGCTAAAGAACATCTTCTAAAATTAAGAACAGGATCACATATTAACGGTTTTCAGCACAACTTGTTTCCCCACGGCGATATAAATAATTTAAATGGATTCCTTTAATTTGCTGCTCCTTTCTCGTTTTTCTTGCATTATTTATGATTCAACTGTTCTAATCGATGTCCCGTGAAAACGGTTCAATTCAAAGTCAATTTTCTTTCATTTATTTTTAAAACTGCAGAACTACCAGACGAAAATGACATAGAAAAACTTTCTAAATGCCTTTACTTTTAATACCACGTATAGAAAATGAGTTTAATTTTTTTTTCACGACGCTAAACTCTGATGGAATGAATAAAGCGATATTTTTTACATTGCTGAGTTTTATTAAGTTATTCAGACATCATATCGTGTGTATAACTACTTTTAGAAGCATACAATACTGTATGAAATATTTCGATGTCGTTTTGACATTGTGATATCGGGTAAACATCGAAAGGAGATACTACGATATTTTTTGCGGTCGTGGGAACGTCCAGTCGATTTTATAACATCATTAATGAATTATTTCGTGTTCCCTATTCCGTTAATTATTTTATCACTCACTATTTACGGACTACGAATAATGAATTCCACAGATAATACATCGAATTGAAAATAATGTCGAATTTATTATTAACTTTAATAACGAAATCGAAATCTCTCTATATTAAAAAAAAGTAAGCTTTTTTGATCTGTACGACGCAATTTTTATATTACAACTCCAATTTTTTTACTGAATGTCTCAATTGGTCTAAGTTTCATGTCCAAAAAATATTTTTTTAAAAATCTAATTAGTTTTTTAATTAAAAATTAAAAACTGCCGTTTTTTGCCGAAAATCGATATAAAATCGATATAAAAAAAATTTGGTCTTACAGAAGTTTCTGAATTTTTAGTATTTTATAGATTTTTCATTTATCAACAAATAAAAAAAAATTGGGGAAATTTATATATCGGATTTTGAGTTATGGATTTTTGAATTTTATTTTTATTTTCTCCAAAGTCAGACTTTTTGATCTCTACGACACAATTTTTACCAATGTTCTCCAATTTTTTTACTGAATGTAGAAAGTGGTATATATATCATGTCCACAAATTTTTAGACAAAAATTCAAATTAGGTTTTTTAATAAAAAATATTTTTTAAAAAGGCAAAAAAGGCTTTTTTTTTTGCCGAAAATCGAAAAAAAATATTAAAAAAATTTGGTCTTACAAAAGTTTCTGAATTTTTAGTATTTTATAGATTTTTCATTTATCAACAAATAAAAAAAATTGGGGAAAATTTATATATCGGATTTTGAGTTATGGATTTTTGAATTTTATTTTTATTTTCTCCAAAGTCAGACTTTTTGATCTCTACGACACAATTTTTACCAATGTTCTCCAATTTTTTTACTGAATGTAGAAAAAGATTTAGATATCATGTCCACAAATTTTTAGAAAGAAATTCAAATTAGTTTTTTAATTAAAAATCGGAATGTGGAGCCACCACCAATGCTTATCTCGCCAAGCAAACCAAAAACGAATCAAACCAAACTCTTTTGACGAGATTATTTGGAAAGTGTGCTGCGACGAGATTATTTGGAAAGTGTGCTGCGACGAGGTTATAATGAAAGTTTATAATTTAAAATCTGGCATCAGTGAAAGGTACTACAACTTCATTTTTGGAGAACTCATTTTTTTTCGGCTTTTGGATAAAAAAAGTCTCCCAGTTATGTTGTGGTTAAAATGTAAAACTTTGTAGCTGAAATTAAAAATCCTGTTAAATGTTAAATGTACTACAATCTCTCAATTAATCTGCAAATTAAAGAATGTCAATTTTTTTTGCTGGCAACTGCTTTTCAAAGTAAATATTCGATTCGAGCATGGATGAAACCGTTATGTAAGTAAGTCCGTTGTGTAAGTAATTATATTATATAACTGTATTATATATTATATAAATTATATTATATACTGCTCGCTTTTTTTTTGTTTGGGTTTTGTTTTTGCTGTGCCGGCTGCGGTGGGAATGGGAATCGTCTGCTGTGTTCCGTTTTGGCGCAACTGCGTCATTGAACACCTTGATCATTCAAACAAATCTTCAAAACAAAACTTTTTTATTCCAGTGTCAAAAAAGCTTCGGAAGCCGTCATCCAATATGCAAGTAATTTTTATTAGTCCTTAATTGAATTTAATAGTTTTAATTCCAGTATTTTATAAATTAGTTGTTTTGGTTCGTTAAACATTCTTAAAAACTAATTTATGTATCCTGTGAATGAGAAGTTTTAAATTTGCTTGCTGTGTTTACATTTCAGATCAAAAGCAATTGTACCAAATCTCACAAATGCTATTCCTCCTATTTTGTGTGTTTTTCACGTAATCTTAATGTGCATGTACTCAAAAATACTGCTTTGTGGTTATATGGACTATTTAGAATTAATATTTAGACAGTTTTGCATATTGATATTAACAGTAATGTAACATGAATAGCAATTATTTTTTATCATTAGGGTCAGTTCGTTAAGTAAATGCACATTGATTATTTCTCTTATGCCTCTATGGTGAAAAATGTAAATTTTGTCCCGAGCCAATGGCTCTTTTCGGTAGCCAGCGTGCCAACTGCTCGCTTATTTGTTTTGTTTTTGCTGTGCCGGCTGCGAAGAGGCCAATGGGAATCGTCTGCTGTGTTCTGTTTTGGTGCAACTGCGTCATTTAACACCTTCAACGAACGCTGCGTAAACAAAAAAAAGTAAATTTAACGGTGGGGACTTTTGATATTTTACTTATAAATAGGGCGCTACGGCTACACCCCCTGCTCGTTATCGCTTGCCAACCCCCAGAAATTTCTGCACAATTTCCATTGGCCGCTTCGCGACCGGCTTGCTGCGCTCGCAGGTGAACATAATTCAGATTATGTGCTAGCAATTAAATAACAAATATGGACCACTACATAAATGCACATGAATGTGCGCCCAAATGTATCCTTAGCATGACGGTCACCGAGGCTCCACCCAATATTGTCATAGATACAGACCTGGATTGTAAAATATGCATAGGCCTGTGCAAAGTTGGGTTGGAAAAGTTACGGTGACCATCCGGCCGCGAAGCGGCCAATGGGAATTGCGCAGCAATTCTCGGGGGTTGGAGAGCGACTTTCAACTTTGCGAGCCAGTGAGATTGCGCAGCAATCCAAGGGTGCGAGCTTGCGAGCCTAGGGGCGAAGCCCCTAGGTTTAGGAAAAAATAGTATTAAAAATTAAAACCACAAAATTTCGCTTCACTTCATGTATTTATTCGTTGGGCCTTTTTTCCTTCGTCGATGGAAATTTGGAAAAATCATTCATTTATAGTATTTACCAAGTTCATTTATATTTATTTACCATAACAAGGTTTTTAATTCAAAATCATCAGACTGGATATGGCATAAATTTAATTGGTTAAAATTAATTGAACTCGTTTCCAGTCTGATGATTTTAAGTATAAAAAACTTTGCTGTGGTAAAAATAGATTTAAAGGGGATTAAAATACTAAATTTAAATACGTGATTGCGATTTTTGATTTTAATTAATTAAATGTAAAAAAAAAATCTAATGTTCATTATCATCAATTTATATTTTGTAGGAAATAGCTTTTTTTTTATCTTCGCATAACTCGTATATAATGACAGATCTTCGATTTACAAATTAATTTAGAAATAATTTTACATATTGAATAGAAATTAATTGAAAGAGAAATTTGACTCGTAAAAGTAGGATTAGAAATCTGCGAATTTTATTTGAGTCACCTCATACATAAAAATTCACTATTTCAAGCGGGAACTGTTTTATGTCATAATGGTTAGTTTTTGTTAAATACTTTCTTTTTATGTGTTTTGATCTTGTAAACTGTTTTTTGTAGTGACTTATTTTCAACTGGTTTCGGCTTCTTTTAAGTGCTTAAAAGTAACACACAAACAAAGTAAAAGTTCGATATAAAAAAGTATTACTTTGCCCTTTCTGTGTATCATTTGTGATTAAAAAACCGTAAAATAAATAATGTTCCCTTTCCTTTCTTTACATTTTGCTACCCCAGGGACCACATTGCGGAGGGAATGACATAATTTTAAAACCTTTTCAAATAGCCAAGAAAATCATAGTTTGAGGCGATAAAGACCTTACTTTTCTCTCATCGTTTAATTTTCTACACTTTAGGTAACTTAAATTTTCATCCAGGTAAAGTTTAAACGGCCAACTCATTTTTAATTTTTAATTTTCTAGAAGAAGTAAAAAACGCACAAAACGCAGTTTAAACAGTAGGAAGAAAAGGGGAAAGAAACTGAATTAAAAAAAAAAATAAAGATGAAAACTTAATCATCCCACTTTTAAGCTAAATGAAGCCTTAACTATCTTATAAATGGTTGAAATAACGACCACCATAAATAACGAACAAACAAGGGAACTAGTAGTTTTGACGAGTTGACTCGCACTTCTTTATACCTTGTGTCATTTAGTGCCTATTTAGAGCCCTCTAGGCCAATAAGCCGTGCGTTCGCAATATGGATGATATTGGTGAACGCGGGTGGCCATATCGCTAAGGTTGTCCCCACTCTGTCTTCTTAAGTCAACATGAATTTACAAAAACAAAACTAACCTCACCAATGTTAACTTATGGGGAAATGGCATGAATTGTTTTATAACAAGCAACGACCCCCGACAAGCCTCCCCAGAACACACTTTGACTTGCTTGAATTTTAAAAAAGACGAAGTTCTTCAGGACCCAATGCAGTTTTTAGACTTTTTGTACATTTTTGGTTTCATGGGGGTTGTCTAGCTAAGTTAGACAACCTGAGATTAGTAAGAAGAAGAAGAAGAAGATAACAAGCAACCACAATTTGTCATCTATTATTATCTATTGTTTATCTAAATGTTTGTGCTTTATAATGTGACGCTAAATTAGAACGTTTTTTTATAAGTGGACAAGCAAACCGATGCTTTGAAAGTGGATAAAAATAATTTTCGTAAACAATATCAAGAATTTCGCTACACATGCCTCATCAGTATAAAAACTTATCAGCAATAATTAAACAATTGTGGATATATCTAAGTTAAGAGGGATTGTCAGTCCCATAGAGTTAATGCATTAGTTTTGGAATCACAACTTCCGCAAATGTATTGCTTTGCCATGTTAGCCCTCTTTCCCCAGGTACGGGAATCAACATAGCATCGAACTGAAACAAATTTGAAACGAAAATGTTTTCTAGTTATTTAATTATATATTTTTGAAATTTTAAAATACCAAAAATATACAGCAGATGGCGACACTATTTTAAAACTTGATTAATTAATAATTAAATAACCATATGTTATTTTCTTTTCAATTTTGTTTTAAATTGAAGTTATGATGATTCTCATACCTGGTGAAAATGGTATAACATGGCAAAGCAATTCTTTTGCAAAAGTTGTGAATTCAAAACTAATGCATCAACTCTATGGGACTGACAGTCTCTCTTAACATTGAGTGAATTAGTTTCGGAAATTCCTGTCCCTTTAAGTAGAGCCAATATCTGGTGACGTCATTGACACTTGACAAGTATTAGCCTAAAAACAGACCCCGTCATGTATCCGCCTCGTTACGTGTGGAGGCGCGACGTTATCTTATCTTTTAGTGTCCCGTCGTGGTGAGGAGCTTTATCTTCGATGGTGATGTGGAAGACACAACACGGGTTGGTTTTTTAAACTAATAATTAAATGTTAAAAAAAATATTCATCAAACTCTGTAGATATGTAAAATCATAGTATTTTTTTAATTTCTTCACCAGAAAATTTTCTGATTTTTAATCAATCTCGTCAAAAATTATCCGAACTAAACCCATAATATTAATATATTCATTAACGACGACTTTGTAAACGCCATCAACACCTACATTTTCATATAAAAACGTGAACTAAATGTCAAAACTCGTTTTAAGTGAAACTTCATTTGTTTTTGTTGTAATATCATATTCAAGTTGCATCAGCCTCTGTATGATGTAATATCTCATTTCATATTGCATCATCTTTATAATGTAATCGCACCCAGTTATTGCATCAGCCATTCCATATTTAATCTCATTGGTTGTTTAGTTTGATGATGTAACCAAGCTTATAAATAGATGCGAGTTGTGTTTCTTTTGCTCTTCTAATAAACTCTTTCTTAGCTGACTGACGGCCGCTATTTTATTTAACAGTTCTCTATAAAATTGCCCCAGGCAATGATCTGTATTTGTCTTATATTTTGTTGACTTCGATAAACTGAAGCGTGGCAAATTCCAACCATAGTTAGTATCAACACGCTGCGTGCTCGAGATGTTTTGCAACGATTTCTTTCGGATCAGACTGGCTTTTCATGACTCCTTGTGGACTAACCAAGTTTAATGTGAACTTATTTTCAAAAAAGCGCTTGAGTAGATCAAAGTAACAGAAGACAAAATTAACCGTGTTTAAGCAAAAACGCCGCCTCATTCTTATCTTCATGGAGACAAAAGAGCTTCAGGAACAAATGGGAGGGGGACATTTGATATTCTTTTTTCTCATTTTTTTCTTCCTTTCTTTTTATTTCGAAGCGTTGTCTTTCGCCGTGCCTATATGAAGTTTAAGATAAAGGCAGCTCCAGAAAGGCTGTAATTTCCGCTGTGATGGCTATTTTAAAGTTATATTCTAAAACAGGTAATCACAGCCCGCATATTAGGCTTTGCCTCTTTTGCCTGCAGTGAAAGGCTTCCTCGACTCCGCAACTAATTCGAATATTTGCAAAGAATTTAAATCAAAAAGCACACTTGGGTCATTCTCTGTAAAAGGACAATCGATTCCGGATACTTTACTCTTATTTTCAAATTATATATGCATATTGTGATTTATTAGTGTAAACTGGCCCACAACCTAACTAGTCCCACTTAAAAATATGAATAATTATAATTTACTACATAAATTCATTTAACCCGAATGCCTCATTCTTATCTTCATGGAGACAAAAGAGCTTCAGGAACAAATGGGAGGGGGACATTTGATATTCTTTTTTTTAATTTTTTTCTTCCTTTCTTTTTATTTCGAAGCGTTGTCTTTCGCCGTGCCTATATGAAGTTTAAGATAAAAAGGCAGCTCGAACTCCAGAAAGGCTGTAATTTCCGCTGTGATGGCTATTTTTAAAGTTATATTCTAAAAACAGGTAATCACAGCCCGCATATTAGGGCTTTGCCTCTTTTGCCCTGCAGTGAAAGGGCTTCCTCGACTCCGCAACTTATTCGAATATTTTGCAAAGAATTTAGATCAAAAAGCACACTTGGGTCATTCTCTGTAAAAGGGACAAATCGATGTCCCGGATACTTTACTCTTTATTTTCAAATTATATATGCATATTTGTGATTTATTAGTGTAAACTGGCCCCACAACCTAACTAGTCCCACTTAAAAAATGAAATAATTATAATTTACTTACATAAAATTTCATTTAAATACCCGATTTGTCACTCCCTCACACTGTCCCTGCATGCTTTTACAACTTTTAACGTCCTAAAAAAGGCCGTTTTAAATATATAATCCTTTTTGGCGGAACTATTTATGGTTAATTAGTTTCTGTAGTTTCCGAAAATGTATCCGATGTTTTTCTACCATCAATAGTTTTATGTAATTTTATGAGTATGTAATGTCCCTGGGTTATAGAGACTGCTTTAAAGTTCAATTAAAAACTTACTAGACGACTAAGAAATCGAATTTAAATTGGCATGTTATTCTTAAAGGATTGAGGCTTCTAAATCAGCCATCAGTTGTTTTGATCCATGAGTGATAACGTTTTTACAGTACTTTTAGTATTAAAAATATCATGGGAGTCTTTTACTGTCGTCACTCACTCAATCTCATTTACTGATTATAGATAAGTGAGAGAATTTTTTACTAGTCTCATATTGTGGGCATTTAAATGTAGATTAACATACAATCTCTAAACCTTATAAAAAATTCTTTGAAAATTATGTTATTTGACTTTTCCTACGGAATCGTCACTCACTCACATATCAGCCTTGAAGGCCAGTCCACATTGGATAGCTTCATCTTGGATCTTTCTTTCCAAGCGCATTCAATACCGATCGGTTGTTTCGCTTCAACTGTAGATTTTTTAAAAACGCATGTCTTTAGATATTTTACGAGAGTGATTATTCGTATCTTCTTCTACGTTATGATCAAGAGTTAGGGTTAGTTTTAATTATCCTTACACTAGAGCTACACTAGGGCTATTGATGACGGGTATCGTAATTTAGAACCACAGTCGCGTTATCATCAAGAGATTTATGACGAATAACTGTAAAATAAAATGCGGTTGCAATTTTTTAAAGACGCTCTTCACGATCAGGAGTCGTTTACTCTAATCACGTCATACGCATATTATACTTATTTAACACAATTTATTCCATTGAAATTATACTTGACAAAATGCCAATATTCAAGTATGGTCGGTGTCGACCTCATCACTTGACCAGGGTTCTAAATTACGAGGCTTGAATTGGCTGCGTAGAGTCAATATAAGTAAGATGCATACTCAAAAATACTACGGATGATATCTGGTAAGATAAGCTAATCGATCCCGGCTGCCTATTTCTAGCCTCCTTTCTAATGATATCTGGTGTAAGCAAGCCTTGAGCCAAGCAATATACCAGCTATACAAACCCATCCAATCAAAGTGTGGTTGTGGCCGTAACTAGATTTGTAGTTGATTAGGGACACAGTTCTAAATCTCCCAAAAATGTTGTACAGTTTCAATTAAAGTGGCTACAACTTAATTAAGAAATAGTAAAATAATTTTAAAATTGATTACATATGTTTTAAAATAGATTATATTATTTATGTAGAAAAATGACACATTAATTGCAATCACTATTCTTTCTATAAAATGCGTATGTGTTATCACTCAAACTAAAATATTACCTAGCGAAATACATCAAATATTGAAAGGAGTGATCTTAAGTCAACTTATTTGAAAAGGACCTCTTTATGGGTTTTAATTTAGTTAAATCTTATCCATTTATCAGGTGCCGGCTCGACTGTGGTTCTAAATTACGACGCCAGTCGCCAATTGGCCCTCATGTAGCTCTAGTTTGGCGGTTTTCAAACTAACCCAACCAAACTTTTCCATTTAAAGAAAAAACTCGCATTCCTATAGATATATATCGTGTACTCTGTCTACTGTAGGTTTAGTGCGCCTTTTATTCAACCAAACCTAACCCCATACAGATTTAATTCATGCGTTTTTGAACTGAAACACCATGCGTAACTTTTGGGCAAGTCAAAAAGGCATGCAATGTTTTCGGTGTCGCATGCGCATATATATTGTCTGTTGCGCATGCTCAGTATCTAAAGAAGTTTACGTCAGTTATGGAAAATATGCATTTTTTTTTAAAGTCATCAAATGGATCTGAACCATTTTTTTTTACTATATATGAATGTGTGCAACGCATATAAAGAAAATTATTCAATAAGAAAAATATTTTTTTTCCAGTTTTTAAAGGTGCAATTTGTCCCATTTACAGAGAATGACCCACTTACATTACGTGAGCAATATTGTTTATGCTTTTATTAAAAATATCTTAACGTACCTGATATCACACCGTAAAAGTGACCTATCGGACAAATATGACTTTTCGAGTTATAAATGCTAAAACGTTCAAAATCAAAATATCTAGCGATTAGAACAAATCCTAAATCGATTGGTGGAATATTTGGGATACAGTTAGCGGATACTTATAATATTTTTTCTATAATGAAATGCAATGGGAAAAATAAAATTCAGACGATTTTTCTGAAAAACTTGCTTTTTAACGATACGTCAAAATTTTTGGGAAATCGCCTTTTTTGGCGATTTTTTAAATTTTCGCGACCTTTGTTTTAATTTCATAACTTTTTCGACCGGTAGACATCCTGATAAAGTACGAGAGAAAACCGACTGAGAAAGGAGAAAAATGATTCATGTCGTCAATTTTTTCAGGAGAGGGAGGGAAATATCAGGAGATGATACACAAATTTCAGGAGTTATAAGGGTCCTTAAAAATAAAATAGAAATTCACGAGTTTTTCAGGAATTTCAGGAGGCGTACGAACTCTGTGATTCAAATTGAGAAATTTTAATCATCACGCGAAATGCAGGAGATATTGCAGTACAAACCTAAAAAAACAGGACATTTGACTTATTTTAGCACTCTTTGAAACAAGAAAAACAAACCTAATAAGTACTGTACTGCCAATAGTCTAGTCACCCTAAAAATAAATAATACTTGAGTACATTATTTCATGATCTAGAACAGCAGTAAAAACATCTAGACTGTAATCTATAATAGAAATCTGGACGATTCACCAGTTACATTATTTCAGACGTTGACAGAGTTCTGTGTTCTATCGCTTAGGATAAACAAGGGTTATGAAGCTGATGCATGTGTTGTTTCTTGTGGCAGGGTTAGGTAAGTTCAGCTATTGTTTGTTTCAATCAAAAGAAAAAATTGGGTCAAACCACAAAAACATGATGTCATAGCTAATAAAATAACACCCATGTTACCATTTGATCGCCAAGCAGATGCTGCTACAACGTTTTTTTTCCCGCTGAATTGGCGATGTTTTCTTATTTATTTTCTTGTTCTAGAGATATTTGAAATGTGAAAAGAATTTACTAGAAATATTTTTGAAAAGTATTAGTCTTCACTATAAACGCTTAATAATCTATGTAGATATTTGAAAATATTCTGATCGTTTTCCAAATTACGGGTTAGAGTTAAGTGGATTATCGTCGCACTAGAGCTACACGAGCGTTGTCATTTAGATAGCGTCAGGACTTTCAAGCATATTTAATGTGCACCTACTCTACACGTGGTATTTGTAGGACTTTTTGATTCTAATTATTGCTACACAACATGGTACTACTAAATATAACACGTATTCTTAATACGCAGTAAAACATGCCCTTGTTAGTCACTACAATGCTACAGATTACCCAAATCTATATTTAATGTCTAACAAGAAGTTCATAAAGAACTAAAATAACCTACTTTCCTGTTACTTAAATACTTACTGAAGTTCTAATCGGGGAAAAAAACTAGGTTCCTAAAGTAAATATCATCAACAGCCGTTTCTACACTAGATTTATACACATTAGAAAAAAAAAATCGAAACACAGCACCCAGCTATAATTTAAACTTCTAAAAGCCAAAATCAACTATTTTCCTTAATATTCTTTCACAAATTAATTAAATATTATTTATCATCTGCTCGTGATTTATTTGTAGTTCGAAGAAAAATTAAATATTTATTAATAACATAAGTAATGAAACTACTCCAAACTACATTAAAAAATAAGAAATGTAAATTAAAACTAAGCATAATTGCATGCAAAAGTATGCCTTGCCGCTTTCTTGGTAGATAATGAATAATCAAAGAATCAAATTGTGCTACATATTATGACGTCATTCCAAACTGATTCATGAAAATATTATTTTGCTTCAAATATGTTTGAATAAATAAAGTTTCTCATGCCATTGTGGATTTGGCAACAGTGATTTAAATGACTCAAAATTGAATTTCAATGCTAATTCAAAGGGAAATTCGCCGAAAGATAGTAGATTTATGTCCGTCCGGACGTACAGATAGACGGACAAAAAGTATGAAAGTTGGGTATCTGAGGTCATAGCTTATTTCTAACAAAAAAGAATTTTAAGATCCGATTGGATAGAACCGATTTTGGGAGGGGGTACGGACAGACGGACAGACGGACGGAAAGACACAGACATACGAACAGACAGACAGATAGACATCAACCGCATTTCAATACCTACAGTGATTTAAATGACTTAAAATTGAATTTCAATGCTAATTCAATGGGAAGTTCGCCGACAGATAGTAGATTTATGTCCGTCCGGACGTACAGACAGACGGACAAAAAGTATGAAAGTTGGGTATCTGAGGTCATAGCTTTCTAACAAAAAAAGAATTTTTAAGATCCGATGGATACAACCGATTTTGGAAGGGGGGTACGGACGGACAGACGGACGGACAGACAGACAGACGGACATCGACCGCATGTCAGTACCTACTTTTCATTTTTTAATTCTTTCGAATTAAAAAAGAAAAGTAGGCTAAAAATATCCCTACCATAGTTCAGGGGTGCAGAAAAGTTTTTACTCCCAACATTTCCCCCAATCCGTTGAAAATTTCCCGAAATTTTACTATATGTTATAGACTTAACATAGTGGCAAAAGTGCTAGTTAATTTATAATTTTGATACTGAGAAAGGAAGTACACCCAGGATAAAGGCGGGAATCGAACCACACCTGTTACAGCGCGCGGACTGCTAGCGTTATGACCTGCGATCCAAACCACTCGGCCATCGGCCCCACATGCCACCCTATATTGTCTCCGTGTTGGTCCATGGTGCTGTTGCCAGGTTCAGTCTCTACCCTACTATAGAACTCTTTGATCAACGCCCGATGACATGCTGAATTGAGGAGACAAAAGCGGTATGTTATTTTTGTTTGTTAGAACAAAAAAAAAATTAACGGTAGGTTTTAAAACAGAAAACGAACGGCTGGTCAGGGAATTTTGTAATACATTGTAAAAATCGAAAGTAATTGAATATTTTCCACAAAATTTCCCCAGATGGCTAAAATTTCCCCCGATCTAGGATCGCCGGATCGGACATATTCTGCATCCCTACCATAGTTTATTTATTATTATTTTATCACAAAAACAAATATAGTTTACCTGAAGCGGAATAAAATGATTGTTTACTCATAGAATGCCAATTAAGTGTCTACGAAAAGTATGTCTTTTTGAACAATCCATTTTATTTTAATCTTTTTATTTCCAGATAAGAATCGATTTAATGAACAGAAGCAATGAAAATTGCATTGTGTTGATTCATCTGTTTATTCGAAACGAAAGAATTCCCTCCAACGCTCTATCGACAAAGAAAGAATGGATGTAGTTGTAAACATATTTTTGTGATGACGTTGCTTGTTATTTAAGGCAATAGTTTTAAGGGAGTAATTATTCCAAAGAAGAACTTCACGGCATAATATTAGAATTCAAACATCTCCAATAATAATTAATAATAAATTTGAAAAAGAAAAAAATATCTTGTTGGAAAGCGAAATTGCTTAATTGTTTTTTTTAACTTATTAAGAAATATTTTTCTGCTTTTATACCATCTTTAAGGTTGTTTGATTGCTTTTAGGCTGTGTCCTGACTACGACATCAAATGCCACAAATGCAACAAAACATGGCGACCGCCAAGGGCGCCAAGCGATGCAATAGCATGTGGATAACTCTGCCAAGTTTTGATGCATTTGTGGCATTTGATGTCGTAGTCAGGACACAGCCTTTGAAACGTTATTGACCTTCTAAGTCGAGTCATTTCGATTTGATACTTTGATATAGATGATTGCAATAGAAATAAATTTTTGTCTTAAAAAAATCGATCAACCCATGCAAGGTTACACAAAAATAACTTGCAGAACATTGACATTTATCACGGCAGCAACAATTACTTAATAAACTTACTAAGATAATATA
Organism: Oedothorax gibbosus; assembly: GCA_019343175.1. Lineage (NCBI taxonomy): Eukaryota > Metazoa > Arthropoda > Arachnida > Araneae > Linyphiidae > Oedothorax > Oedothorax gibbosus. The sequence continues at coordinate 31,066,837 of CM033275.1, forward strand.
ATAAAGAAAATAACAAAAAAGTTACGTACTATAAAACAACATCTGTTATCCAATAACTTAAAATTAAAAAGAATTCCTTAAGTAAACTAAATCGTTTGTACACAAAAGCTAATTTTAGTTACTTCAAATGAGCACTTATGGTTACTTATTAATGATTGCTTAATATTATAATTACTTATTACTCAAAACATATACACAATGCACAAGTAGAAAAGTTGTTTAACGAAATAGTTTGAGTACTTACGAAATTTTTCTCGTAGAATGTACTTTCCAAAAAATTGAGTTCGACGCCTACAGTTCATTCGAAAGTTCTAACAATTTTCTTCAATAATTAGTTTCACAATGTGTCATACAGTTATTCCATCAAATAATACTCGTTGATGATCAGACAGTTCAAATTTCAGTTTAATTCAATAGAGAATTTCAGTTGCACAGTCGATTCCACCAGTGAATTCCAAAGTTAAGTGAAAGTCACAAGCGATTTAATTCCAAAACATAATAATATTTATCACATGAAAGAAAATAAGCAACACAGAATAACCGAAAAACTAATTCGTAATATTCTAAATTGTAGCAAACGATTGTTTTCTTTAAGTGCGCATGCGTCGTTCCCCTTTCAGTTAATTTTGTTTCAGACGATAAACGCCATACGATAACGAATTTAAATTATTTGGTGGATTAAATAAATACTAGAGCTACCCATAAACGTGTTTGGGATTTCATTGACGGTTCGGGTGCAGATGATCTCATAAAGGTTGTAAACATTTCTTGAAATAATTTTTTTTCTCGCTGATTAATAATGAATATAAGGGCGTTTTCTTGTGAATATTTTAAACGGACACGTTGAATTATTTTGAGAAATTCACTGAACGCTAGATTCCATGGTCCGTGTCCGAGCGGACACTTTGAATTTTTTTAGAAATTCACTAACCGCTAGATTCTATGGTCCGTAAGTTTACAATCTTTATGAGATCATCTGTATCCGAACCGTCAATGAAATCCCAAACACGTTTATGGGTAGCTCTAGTATTTGTTTAGTCCACCAAATAATTTAAATTCGTTATCGTCTGAAAAAAATTAACTGAAAGGGGAACACGCATGAGCACTTAAAGAAAACAATCGTTTGCTACAATTTAGAATATTACGTATTAATGTTTCGTTTATTCTGTGTTGCTTATTTTCTTTCATGTGATAAATATTATGTTTTGGAATTAAATCACTTGTGACTTTCACTTATTTTTGGAATTCACTGGTGGAATCGACTGTGCAACTGAAATTCTCTATTGAAATAAACTGAAATTTGAACTGTCTGATCATCAACGAGTATTATTTGATGGAAAAACTGTATCTGACGCATTGTGAAACCAATTATTGAAGAAAATTGTTAGAATATCGTGTGATGTGAACTTTCGAATGAACTGTGGGCGTCGTACTCAATTTTTTGGAATGTTCTAAAGTACATTCTACGAGAGAAAAATTTCTTCCTGAAATAATGTAAGTACTCAAACTATTTTTTTAAATAACTTTTCTACCTGTGCATTGTGTATTAGTTTTGAGTAATAAGTAATTATAATATCAAGTAATCATTAATAAGTAACCATAAGTGCTCATTCGAAGTAACTAAAGTTAGCTTTTGTGTACAAACGAGTTTGTTTACTTAAGGAATTCTTTTTAATTTTAAGTTATTGGATAACAGATGTTGTTGTACGTAACTTTTTTTGTTATTTACTTTAATAGATTATCCTAGTAAGTTTATTAAATAATTGTTGCTGCCGTGATAAATGTCAATGTTCTGCAAGTTATTTTTGTGTAACCTTGCGTGGGTTGATCGATTTTTTTTATAAGAAAAAAATTTATTTCTATTGCAATCAAAGTATAAAATCAAAATGACTCGACTTAGTTGGTCAACAAAAGTTTCTAAAAGCAATCAAACAACCTTAAAGAAATCGGGAGAAAAGCAGAAAAATACTTCTTTAAGTTTAAAAAAAAAACAATTAAGCAATTTCGCTTTCCAACAAGATATTTTATTCTTTTTCAAATTTATAACTATTATTGGAGACGTTTGATTTATAATATTATTATGCCTTGAAGTTCTTCTTTGGAATAATTACTCACTTAAAACTATTGCCTTAAATGACAAGCAACATCATCACAAAAATATGCTTACAACTACATCCATTCTTTCTTTGTCGATAGAGCGTTTGAGGGACGACCATGGAAATCTAGCGTTTAGTGAATTTCTCAAAAAAAATTCAACGTTCCGCTCTGACACGGACCGTAGAATCTAGCGTTTAGTGAATTTCTCAAAAAAATTCAACTTTTGATAATTAAAGTTTCCAAAGTGTATCCTTAATTGTTGTTATTTATTTTTGATTTGTAAGGGACTATAAACTAACAAGGGAAAAATATACCCCCTCTGAATAAATGCCGTCGCGCATGTGGAACTGGTGCACATTAAATATGTTGTATAGTTCTATCCTAACGATAAGAGACTTGGCGTTGGTCGACTTTATTTCAAAATAGGTCTAATAGGTCTGGTTGGTACATGTATTTCCGGATTGTTGTGCTTGATCAGAGACCCGCTTATAAACCTTCGTTAAGTAAAACAGACACAGACAGAATTTTTACTTTTACAAATTTTTTATTTAGAATTATATATAGAATTTTTATTCACACTTTTTATAGAGGAATTACACTCAGGGCAAAGGCGGGAATCGAGCCCGCACCCGGTACAGGGCCCAGACTGTTATCGTAATGGTCAGCGACTAGAACTACAAATTATCGCACTAGAACTACAAAATGGGCTATCCTCTTTACGAGAAGTGTAGAAAATTTCATATCGCATCGTTTCGAACCAAAACTTTAAAGTGTTTCTGAAGTTAGCAAATCACACTATTGAGAGATTTTTTGAAGATGAACAAGTGTTCGAATGTTGTTGGAAGTTTTAAATGTTTATAAAGTTTCAAAATGTTTAATATTTGGATATTAGCAGAGGGGCCAAGAAGAAAAGTCTCATTCCTGTAACACTGTTAGTGAACAAACCTGATCAGCGGCAATTCAGGGAATCACATGGAATGTGAAAGAAGCTTCAAATACCCCTTCAAAAACTTAATTGGTAACTTGTGCAATAAAATGAATTAAAAAAAATATGGTAAAATGTTTGTTTTATTATTCACGAGGTTCCACCGAGGTTCGTTGGGGGTCCAAGATTTAACGGCATGACTACCGTTACGAAACAATACTCCCGAGGAAAGTCAGCATTTAATAGGAACGCCTTCGCCAATCGACATGGTTGGTTGACATATATTTTCAGGCTTGTGTGCTTGGTCACAAAGACCCGCTTATAAACCTTCGTGAAGGACGGACCCGACATTCACGCACATACAAGACAGATGCTGCCATCTATCGCCACCTCCACAATTTAGACATGTTCCTGAAGGGGAGGGAAATAGTCTTCAGGGACCCGTGGGAAACTGCCCAATGACCGATCAATGACCGACAGGACTTTCGGACCCAACAGATTTAACGAGCACGTACCCCGCATATACTCGATGGGTCTTCAGAGGTGTCGAGACTCCATCGCGGGACCTTCCGATCCCGAGACCGAGATCTTAACCACTAGGCTCCCCACGGCCAATCGACATGTTAGTCCCTTAAAGAAGAATAAACTCAGGAGATGATGAGTGCGAATTGTAGTGCTAGTTCAAGGAAAATAAAAGTCCACATACTATCCACTTAGTGCTATAACACTGTATGAGTACAGTTTTTGCTCTAGTGCAGCATCTTTAAACAACCACTGTCGTCATAAAATGCTTTTTAGGGAGGGGGAGGAAGGTGCTGAATATCACAAAATTGCAACCTTTCTTGGGAATTTTCACTTCTTTTTACCTAAAATCGCATTCATTATGGAAGCATCGAATATTTCTAAACACAGTTTTTTATGTGATACATTATTCTGACTTACAGGTCTATTTAATCCCGCTTTTAAAAGTGAGTTCGAATATTTTGTATAAAATGATTAATATAAAATTTTAAAAAAATATTCGAACTCATTTCCAAAAGTGAGATTATCGAGATCTGTAAGTCAGCATCATTTATCACATAAAAACCGTGTGTAAAATTATTCAATACAGCCTGAGAAATGTGGTTTAGAAAATAATGTTTCCATTGGACTATCCGCTTTAGTTTGGAGACCTACGGTCAACCGGGCTCATTCGCCCTTAAGTCAATTAGACCTTTCGAAAGCGAAATCTGATGCGCAATCAAGTTGTGGCCGTAGTAGCAGTAAACAATAAATAAATAATTTCTAACAAGATAGAATTAATTTTTTTTTGTTGATTATAATCAAATATTTTGTGCATTTTTATGACTCGAAATGAATGACGAAAAACACTTCGTTTCAAAAGATTACTCGATGGCTGACTCTTTTTTTCTAAACAAAATAATACTTTATAATAAAATTACTTTAAAAAACAAAATTATTTTCCCAAAAAAATACGAATAGAAATAGCGTATTTTTTAAATTGTAAGCAATCCATTGTAATAAAAAAATCACATTTGATATGACTGGAGTTGCAGGCTTAAATAAAATTGTAATTGGTTGAACGTCAAATTGGATTCTAAAAAGAAAACGAATTATCAGTTGTAATAAACCCTTCTGACACCAGATCCACTTGTGTTCACTTCTGCTCTAATCTGGCCTCACCACATTGCAGTAGAATGCGTAATGTGGAATGATGGAACACGGAATTCCAATTTACATTAGAATGCGTTTAGTAACAATGCACGTAGGCTGTAACAAGCAGCTCTGACATCCTGCTGTTTATTTGCGACCATTGGAATAGATCTTGTATAACCAAACAGTTCATTCCAGATAGAACGACAACAATAGCCAATTGTGTTGGAATGATTTAAACAGTCATACCGAATGAGTGGGGGGTTTATTGTATTATGTACAGAGTCTAGTGTTTAAAACAAACTGAAGCAATTTTGAATTTCAAAACACAAACATAATTGGTGAGCTTAGTGGAAGAACGTGCTAAGTGACATTTTTGAAAAAATTAAGATTCTTATATCAATGAACATATTAATAACTTCTTTACCGATAACACGTTTCCCTTTTTCATAAACTTTAAGTTTTAGTACATTTTTTACAGTTTGCAAATGCCGTTTTCAACAGATCCGAGTACAAACTAAAAACTTTGAAGATCATTTTCTCGTTTTCACCTTTTTGTCACTTAGCACGTTCTTCCACTAAGCTCTTCAATTGTAAATCTTATGTCCATAGTACATTTCAAACAATGAAAGATGAGTAGTGTATTGAGTGATTACTAATGTCAGGTGAGTCATATTTGTTTATCAATTAATGAGTAAGTGTGATGAGATAATAAATGAATAGGAATATATTATTTCGAATATGTAAACATTCAGCCTTAACAGGACAAAATCTCTGCAAATTGGATCGATTTCACTGCCAATTATATATTAAACTAGCAAATTTATACCCGTTCTTCGCACGGACTAAAAGAATATCAAATCGATCCAAGTATATGTCATTTAATTTGCTATAGGATAATAAGCTCTTTGCCTTTGTTCCCGTTCATTTTAAAGAATAAATCCCGTAACTTATATTGCTTTAAGATTCCAAAATAAAAATGCATCACTATAAAATGCACCTCCTCATATCACAAAAATCTTCCTCAATATGAACTTACTGTAATCGCGATTTTCCTGATAAATTCGAAAGTACCATAATTGTATAACAATGTTATTTCACGTCAAAACCTCCATTCTCGGTTTTTATATATATAAAAAAATATTTAGCTCATTGGCGCGTTCAATTATTTTTCAAATCATTAATTTAGTTTCTGAAGGTATTGGCAAGAAAATAAAAGCAATTTAAATTTTAATTAATTTTTGTGTTCATTTTAATTTCTTCTGTCGAATCTCAACACGAAAGGGGGAAAAATGGTCGGATTTGAGTGAAAGTTGTGTATTTTTTTCAGAAAATTCGAATTTTCTCTAAAATTGGAACAAATATGAAAAAACTAAGCCTCAGGTGCACACGTTGGTATTAAAGGGAATCTATCATAAAAATTTCGAATTTCTGAGGACAGTATAAGTAGATCTCTCACGATCCACTGACAAACAGACACACAGACTTTCTTTTATTATTATAGATGATCCCCCTGCCATGATGTTATTAATTTAAATTCTTCTTGATTACCTTTTCACAGACAACACTTATTGACAACTAAACATTGTAAAAATATTTTACTTCCTGCTATCATTTTACTAGTTTTTTTAAAAAAAAAGCATTCATAGTATTACTAAGGAATAATATGACATAGTTTTTTCATTAATTTTAATTGAACGCTCCTATTAAATAACTAATTTTAATTGAATTTAACTTATTAAATAATTAATTTTAATTGAATTTAACTTATTAAATAATTAATTTTAATTGAATTTAACTTATTAAATAATTAATTTTAATTGAATTTAACTTATTAAATAATTAATTTTAATGATTGTTATTAATATTAAATTTTATTGATTACCTTTTAAAAAAACTTATTGCAATAAACTTGTAAAAATATTTTATTCCTGTACTTTTACTATTTTTTAATAAAAACATTATATAATAAGAATTTTAAATTTAATAAGTTTTTATTAATTTTAATTGAACGTTCCTATTAAATAACTAATTTTAATTGAATTTAACTTATTAAATAATTCATTTTAATTGAATTAACTTATTAAATAATTCATTTTAATTGAATTTAACTTATTAAATAATTAAGTTTTACCTGACCAAACTTTAAACTATACTTAACAATGCTTAAGTTTAACAGTTAAATATCATGCTGGAAAAAAAGCAGGTGAAAGAAGGCCATTTTTAGCCTACTTTTTTTTTAATTCGAAAGAATTAAAAAAAATGAAAAAGTAGGTATTGACATGCGGTCGATGTCCGTCTGTCTGTCCGTACCCCCTTCCAAAATCGGTTCTATCATTCGGATCTTAAAAATTCTTTTTTTGTTAGAAAGCTATGACCTCAGAGACCCAACTTTCATACTATTTGTCCGCCTGTCTGTATGTCCGGACGGACATAAATCTACTATCTGTCGGCGAATTTCCCATTGAATTAGCATTGATATAAATTTTGAGTCATTTAAATCAAAATTGAATCTGACATGCGTTCGATGTCCGTCCGTCTGTCCGTACCTCCTTCCAAAATCGGTTCTATTATTCGGATCTTAAAAATTCTTTTTTTGTCAGAAAGCTATGACCTCAAAGACCCAACTTTCATACTATTTGTCCGCCTGTCTGTATGTCCGGACGGACATAAATCTACTATCTGTCGGCGAATTTCCCATTGAATAAGCATTGAAATTCAATTTTTAACCTACTTTTCTTTTTTTAATTCGAAAGAATTAAAAAATGAAAAAGTAGGTATTGACATGCGGTCGATGTCCGTCTGTCTGTCTGTCCGTCCGTACCCCCCCCCTCCAAAATCGGTTCTATCCATCGGATCTAAAAATTCTTTTTTTGTTAGAAAGCTATGACCTCAGATACCCAACTTTCATACTCTTTGTCCGTCTGTCTGTACGTCCGGACGGACATAAATCTTCTATCTATCGGCGAATTTCCCATTGAATTAGCATTGAAATTCAATTTTGAGTCATTTAAATCACTGTTGCCAAATTAACAATGACATGAGAAACTTTATTTAAATATATTTGAAGCAAAATAATATTTTCATGAATCAGTTTGGAATGACGTCATAATATGTAGCACAATTTGATTCTTCGATTGTTTATTAATTGTTTACCAAGAAAGCGGCAAGGCATATTTCTGCATACAATTATGCTTAGTTTTAATTTACATTTCCTATTTTTTTTAATGCAATTTGGAGTAGTTTCACTACTTTTGTTATTAATAAATATTTAATTATTCTTCGAACTACAAATAAATCGAGCAGACGATAAATAATATTAACTTAATTTGCGAAAGAATATTAAGAAAAATAGTTGATTTTGGCTTTTAGAAGTTTAAATTATAGCTGGATGCTGTGTTTCGATTTTTTTTCTAATGTATATAAATCTAGTGTAGAAACGGCTGTTGATGATATTTACTGTTAGGAACCTAATTTTTCCCGATTAGAACTTCAGTAAGTATTTAAGTAACAGGAAAGTAGGCTATTTTAGTTCTTCATGAACTTCTTGTTAGTCATTTAAATCACTGTTGCCAAATCAACAATGGCATGAGAAACTTTATTTAAAAATGTTTGAAGCAAAATAATTTATTAATGAATTATTTTGGAATTACGTCATAAAATGAGGAAAACAATGTGATTCTTTGATTGTTCATTAATTGTTTACCAAGAAAGCGGCAAGGCATATTTTTTGCATAAAAATCTGCTTAGTTTTAATTTACATTTATTTTTTTAATGCAGTTTGGAGTAGTTTCATTATTTTTTTTATTAATAAATATTTAATTATTTTTCGAACTACAAATAAATCGAGCAGACGATAAATAATATTAGGTTATTTGTGAATGAATATTAAGGAAAATAGTTGATTTTTGGCTTTTAGAAGTTTAAATTATAGCTGGATGCTGTGTTTAGCGATTTTTTTTTCTAATGTGTGTAAATCTAGTGTAGAAACGATGGTTGATGATATTTACTGTTATGAACCTAGTTGTTTCCCGATTAGAATTTCAGTAAGTATTTAAGTAATATGAAAGTAGGCTATTTTAGTTCTTTAATAACTTCTTGTTTTTTTATAAAATCAGTTTGGAAAAAGAATCAGAATACTAAAATAAGCCAATAATATAATTCAAACAATAATTATATGAATTAAGTAAGAAATAATGTTAGTGCCAATGTTATAAAAACAAAGAGAAGTTAGAAATTCAATTAAAAATTGATCAATTAATTAAGAATTTTGTTTTATGTTTTAGTTAAAATTTTTGAATGGTGTGAAATAGAGAAAATTTTATAAATTATATAATTTTTCCAAATGAAAAAATCATTTACCAACACAAAAGAAACACCCACCAAAAGAATTACCAATTTCCTTAAAAAGATTTTTATCTATTTTTATCAGTAGATATAAATTTATTTATTAATTATCATTCCTATAATTAACTTTTCTTAATATTTAATTGATGTTATTATTTATTTGAAGGTTAAACTAACAATTAGCATTATATTTCAGCAATCGTTCATCCAGGTACGATTTTTTAAAATATTTTATGATCCTATTTTTCAAAGCTCCCCCTTACATGTGTGCAATACCCAAAATAATATCCCATTTTTTTTTTAACTAGCTCCACAATTCGGTAAGTTGTGGTTTTTGAAAATATATTTACTTTTTATATTTTTATTTCTAAACTTAAATATTTTACTGTTTGAGTGCTGAGTCCACAGTTTTGTGGCGCTTTTTGTTAATAATGGTTGCAAATTTACAAAAAAAAAAGAATTAAACAAAAATAATTTTAAAAAAGTTAATAACGTTATGTATGAAAATTTTATAACTAAATATTTATTTGCATGAAGCATTCTAAAATTATTATAAGTGATAACATTTATGTTTTATTTTTTAATTAACAAATGAATATTTTTCTTAGGATTCAAATATGGTATGTATACACATTAATAGTATAAAAAAGACATAAAATTTATCAACTAACTAAAAGTTAAATATAACTTAGATTAAGATTAAAAATGTTTGCACAGAGTTACATTTTTATTCTTCATAAATTTTTTATCCGTAAGAAAAAGAGAAAATACAAATATTAAATAAATATTTATCTAAGCACCATGTCAAGTTTGTATGTTCTTTGAAACTAAAACTTTACTTTATAAAAACATTTGAAAGTTTTCGTTTTTTTTTTATCCCTTTCCATACACCGTTTCATGTTTAGACGTTGGAATAAAACCGTTTCCAAAATCTATTTTATATTGAAAGTATATTTTCAGGATCCAAAAGTATTAAATAATAATCCTATAGGATAGAAATGTTTTATTTATGCAGTGTATTTATGTAGTTTGAAATCTGATCTTTAAAATGTGTGCAATTATTTTAAATTAAATTATTAGTTTTAAGTTTTATAATAACAAAACTTTTTTTAAATAATAAATATAATGCTTTTATTAGCAACAATAAAATAATTTATTTCTTCTCATTTGTTTTCTAAAATAAATAATATAATCAAAATTTCAAATCAATTCAGGTTATTTTATTTTTAGACAACTTCTTTAGAGGACGAAGTAAGTGATACTTTAAATAAAAAGTGGATGCACATTATCTATACTATTAATGTGCGACATTGCGTCTGTCTGAAATATATCACTATCTGAACCACTAAACGTTGGGATACACAACTTTAATGGATTTTGAAGTCTTAAAAAATACTTTTGTGCTACGAATGCGCAAACAAGTTTTTATTTTTCTGTAATCAATAGGTCATTCTTTGTTACGCACAATGCCTTTACATTTTACTACTGAAAAAGATTGATTGAAGTTGATATTGAAAACTGCAAGACCTTGTTTGACTCATTATATTACGTCATTTATGTACAAATAAACCACTGTAACTGCAGCTTGAATTTTGAATTTAAGATCCTCTTATATCAAATCACTACAGTTCTTGAAGTTTAAAATAAATTATTTTGTAACAGTAATATAAAAAAAAACCCGCTTGAATGAAAGTTCTCACGGGAAAAAAGCAATAAAGCAGCAAATTAAAAAAATAAATAAAATTTTTAAAGACTAATATTTTAAGCATGATAGCTGCATTGGAGAATTTTTCTATCGTGCCATTACAATTTACGTTAAAATTGAATGACGTTCAAAAATTTCAGATACATTACGAGGTAAGATGCTTCTATCTTTCAAATTCATCCTTGAAGTATAAAAAAGTGGACAGATTTTTTTTAAAAAATTACTGCCTGATATTTTTAGGTTCAATGTAATACCAATATTATTGATAAAATATCACGTCCCTATAAGATAGTGTTTAGTTGGTTGGTTGGTAGACATGTATTTTCAGGCTTGTGTGCTTGGTCACAAAGACCCGCTCATAAATCTTCGTCAAGAAGGACGGACACGACATACACACACATACAATTGACAGATGCTGCATCGCCACCTCCACAATTTAGACATGTCCCTGAAGGGGAGGGAAATAGTCTCCAGGGACCTGTACCCGTGGTAAACTGCGTAATGACCGACCACAGGACTTTCGGGCCCAACAGATTTAACGAGCACGTACTCCGCATATACTTGGTGGATCTTCAGAGGTGTCGAGACTCGATCGCGGGACCTTCCGATCCCGAGACCGAGATCTAAACCACTAGGCTCCCCACGGCCCCAAAGGTAGTGTTTATAAAGTTATCATTTATATTGACACATGTTTGAAATTATATTTTGAATAATTTTATAATTTACACGGAAATGTGCATGTGCTTCAAATATGGAGATGACAATTGGTCATTTATTCGTTGCCGGCTGTCTATTTCAAGCATTTTTGTGGGCTTTAACACGGCCAACTGTGTCTCGTCATTTAGAACCAGAGTCAAGGGACACCTAACACCTTCACCACCTAACACCTAACACCACACCTTCTACACCTAAGCTGGCACTCAACTGGACTTCGAGCAACATCGTACGCAAACGTATTCGGGACTTCTGACTCCACAGATTTGATGAGTACGTCTGCCCCAGAGGAACCCCGTAATTGATTTTATTTTAGCAAGCAAATATCCGTCTGCAGATTGTGGTTGGGTTTTGAACGCGGGACCCTCTGTAGAGAGACTGATGTTCTGACGAGTTGGCTACGGAGCCCTAGAATAATGGTAGAACTTTTAATCTGCCATTTTTAAGGATATTGATGCCAGCTCACACTGAGTTTCCCTTCACTCACTTCTTTTTAACAAAAAGCGCCCAGGAATTTATGGGGAAAATGATTAAGGAATATTTATCTCCAATACAATTAAAGTAAAAAAAGAACTATGCATAGAAATAAAAATCATATGAAAAAATACATTGTTTTAATTTTCAGTTTTGTTTACATCATTTTAGAAAATTATAAAGCAAGTGTGTAAACATTAAATTAAAAATTTGGACATTGCATATTTCAGGTGGACCTGCAAAATTGCCAGGTATAGTTAGTTCAAATATTTTTTTTAGTACAAGTAAGTTTGAGCTATTCAAGAAATTAAAGTTTGAAGGAGTTGATGCCCATTAAAATGGTACGCCTTTTTTCCCACAATAGTTTATAACGTTAAACACGAATCTTTTATAATGGACATATGTCTGTCTGTCTGTCCGTCCGTCACTCGCTATTACATCTCAAGCTATAATTGCTACAAACAAGTTTGATACGCAAAATTGAAGAAAAAATAAGACTACATTCAAAATTTAAGTCAAAAATTCAATTGGAAATGTATTTAAAATTTAGAAAACATAAAAATTTAATTCCCTTTTAAATAACAAGATAGTCCACTTTTTTAAAAAAAAATTTCACTGTTGCCACTTCGTCAAACGCACCAGAAACTTCATTTCAAATGAAAGTAAAGCTTGAAGGAATATTTATTTTTGTGATGCAAATCAGTTTGGAATGACGCATAAATCAAAATAGAGTTATTTTGATGTTCTGCATGCGTGTATTAAGAAAGCGGCAGAGAGAGTTTTAATTTCTTGTTAGCATTAATAATAAGATTATTTTTGTACTTACATTTCGAAGTTAATTACGGCATGATTTTACAAAGAAGTCAAAATTCAAATTTAATAATTTTCGCTTCTATTTTTAGAGCAAGTCACTTTTCTAAACTACTATTCTTCGAGCTGCAAATTAATTTAGCAAACGATAAGAATATTAATTGAAATTTCGTACGGAAATTTTAATGAAAGTGGGGAAATTTGGTGACTAAAAATGTTAATTAAAATTAAATGATGTGTTTGGCTATTTTCTTTCTAAGGTTTACGATTTTTTTATAAGGGGTTCTAGATTTGACTGCTACTGTTATACACCTACATATTTATTTTTACAATTTAACATAACTGGTAATACTAAGGAAATAAAAATCATGAATTGCTGATATTTCTGAGCGGCCTTGGTTTACTTTGCAAATAATTATGCTTAGAAAATTATCGTTTATATTTGCAGGAAGGTTAAGAGTTGGTAAGAAGTAAAGAATAATTTTTTGAAAGATTACAAGTTTGTTTCAAACTTATTAGTTTTTCCTGAGAAATGTAGCATATGTTTAATGACATTTTTAATAATAATTGCATATTTTAGTTCCCCAGAAAATGCCCCCAAAATTACCAGGTATTATCTTTTTGGATGATTTAGCAATAAAGTTATTTTATATCTCTTTTCAAGAATATACATTTTAATAGAAGTTTATTACGGCGGACAAACAATGAAGTTATTGTAACAACAATCAAATGCTTTCCGAGACGAATTTTCCCAGAAAAATCTGCATTTAATTAGCAGATAGTTTAAAATAAAAAAAGAGCGGATGTTCAGTAAATTGGAACAAAACATAAGAATTGTTTTTTGCTCTTACGGCACAATTTTTAATGATACAAAATACTTTCGAATAGTTTGCAACATTGTTTACCATGTAACAAAACTATTTTAATCTAAAGAGGTAGTTTTTAATTATTAACTAATCTATATAACAATGTAAATATTTATTTGAGATACGTTTTATTTGAGATACGGACAGTGTAAATATTTATTTGAGATACGTTTCCATTTTATCTTAATAGGAAGGTTTTTAAATAGTAGGTACACATATTTTGTAAGTCATGAAGCTTGATTAAATATTAAAAGTATACTTAAATACAACGTATAATTTAAATTCCCAACTTCTAAAAAAATTTAATTCTACATTAAAAATAATAAATAGGAGCATTTAAAGTAGCAAAGTAGTTTCTAAAATACGTAAAAAATTTCAAAATATCATATACAAAATATTCATATAAATTTTCATATACAAAACACTATAGTACCTTCCAACAAATATATTATTTGAAACGCTTTTTCACTGCTAACATACTTTAGGAAAATATTCGGTTTAGCAATTAGAGAACGTTAATCAGTTAAAAATAAATATTTAAAAGAAAAACTTACCTTATTTTCATCCAAAATGCAGCTTTGACTTCTTTGTTCTGAAATAAAAAGTGTATGTAACTAACTTTTTATTGATCACAATTATAGATATAAAAGAAAATTAGAGGCATATAAAAGATTTGGTGGAAAACTGGTTTGTCATGAGTGGAATTTTTAAAATGTAGTATATGTAATGTCGTTGTAACTAAAGGCAATTACATTTCCCATTCTAGAGGGAAAATCTGCAGCTGTTAAACCTCAAGGTAAGACTAATCGGATATTTAAAAAAAATAACAAACGTAATACAAGTGAAGAATGTGAAAACTGTCTTTTCAATACTAAGTACCAAAACATGATAGTGCGACGTCATTTAAAACAATAAGCACTGAGAAATACTATATTTTTTTTTGAGAATAAAGAAGTCGGAATACAACTTTCTATAGTAATGGAAACTAATGGATTTTAAGTAAACTAAAGCGTCTTAACTTAAATTGAGTTGTTAAGTAAACGCTTTAAACGTTAACAGTGGGTTGTACACAATTTATAAAACTAATAAATAACTATTTTATTGTTCCTCCACTAGTTACGAAACCAAAACCTACTGCTACAACAGCGACGCCCGCAACCATGTTGGTGACATCAACTATAATAAAGTCAACAACATGTAGTACCTAAGGCTTTTTCTTAATTAGCAATAGTAAATTTTACGTTTGAAATCTATTCTAGTCAAAATAAATTTTAATTTTTTTTTAATATTTTGCAGCTGCTGAACCAAGTACTACTTCCGAACCAACAACAATAAAAACTACTGCAGCTGTACCAACAACAATAAAAACTACTGCAGCTGTACCAACAACAATAAAAACTACTGCAGCTGTACAAACAACAATAAATACTACCAGATCTGAACTAACAATAATAGCTACTACAGCTGAACCAAAAACAATAAAAACTACCCCAACTAACCCAACAATAAAAACTACTAAAGCTGAATTAACAACAATAAAAACTTATAATAAAGCTGTACCAACAACAATAAAAACTACCACAACTATACCAACAATAAAAACTATCACAGCTGAACCAATAACAATACAAACTACTAAAGGTGAACCAACAACAATGAAAACTACTACAAATGAACCAACAACAATAAAAATTACAATGTATGTTACTAAAACCCCGGTGGTGACAACAACGACACCAGTGGCATCAACGGCAAATAGGTCAACAACAGGTGTCTAAAATCAAAGTATTTAATTAACTCATTTTAATGTACTATATAAATTAATGTAATTAAACTACTTTTTTGAATCCTTAATGAAAACTAACGAAAATTTTACAAGCACTCCACCAACTACCAAAGCTAAACCAACATTTATAAAAGTAATAGCAGGTCATTAGTCTTCGAAAGTATAATACTTTAGTAATTGTTCAGTCTTACCATAACAAATTCATAAAAATTATTGCTAAAAACAACAATTTTTCAGTTGCTTCATCAACTACCAAAGCTGGACCAACTACAATGGCTGCACCAACAACCCCGGCGACGACATCAACAAAAATGTACTTAACAACAGGTAACTTAACACCAAGTTTTAGTAGAAATCCAACAAAGGGTTAACGTACTACTACGATGTCAACCTTTGTAGGTAAAGCATTATTTTTAGAAAATAAATTAGTTTTTTTTAAGTTTTAATAAACTAACAAACGTTTTGCAGCTCCATCACTAGCAAATGAAGCAAAGGCATCAACTATAATGAAGTCAGTAACTACAGAAATCGCAACAACGCCTAGAAAATTAACTTTAGCGTCGTCATACAGTTCGTCTTTTTCTCCAGGAGGATATGCGACCAAAAGTTCATCACCAGATGGAACAACATCAGGTGCAAGTTCTTCTTCAACCTCAAATTCCTCGTCAGTTTTAAGATTAAGAGGTGAAAGCTCCTCAACAACAGCAGATACGCACTCAACTTCTGGGAAATCAACTATTAACATTATATCATCAACAAAAGATTCTTCAACAGCAGTTCTATCGTCAGCTCCAAAAGAATCAAGAACCGAAGTTCCATCATCAACTACAGTTTCAAACCCAACTTCCTCTTCTGCAGGATCAACCACTAAACACTTGACATCAACAGGAAGAACATCATCAATTAAAGGTACTTCTTCAACTCCAACTTCCTCGACGATTTATAATTCTTCTGTGGAAATATTCCAAGTAATACTAACTATTTCGACTGATTTAAACACCACAGATATTAAAACTCTGGATCAATCTCGGACTTTCGGAATGTTGCCGATTCCTGGTTCACCAATATTTGAACTGAAGACGACGACAACTCCCAGTCCATTTGAACCCAACACAACAAATCAATCAAGAACTTTTGGAGTATCAACAGCACCATTTACTTCGACACTAAATTCAAATAAAATAGAGCTATCACCAACTTCTGATGTAACAACAAATAGCCCAAATACTTTGGGGCATTCCACAAGCGTTGGATCATTAACAATTGGTTTACAAAATACGAATCGTTCAACAAAAGTAAATTCAACAACTCCTAGTGTATCAGAAATAGCATCTAAGACAACAGATCAATCAACTACTGCAAACTCAACCACTACCCCTAGTTTACCAACAACTGAATTAAAAGTTGAATACGTTGCCCCCGTGTGGACTCCACCAAAAAAAGTTGCGCCCGTGGACACTCGACGTTACCCCTTAAATGAGAAGAAAAAGAAATTTAGCTTTGTTTTATATTTTCCTAGATGATAAAAAAATGCTGATGTAAGGACTTAAAATATGTGCTAACGATAACATTTGTAAATTTTTGACATTAAAATATCCGTTTCGCCCAAACGTTCCGGTACTTTTTCCGCTATTTTGGTGCTGCATGATCACAATTGCAATGTGTTGTAGCTTTTACACTCAACAGGGTACGTATTGTACAGATGGTTTCATAAACGATATTCACTTAATTAGTAAGCGATGGAAATTTTTAATATTGAAGGTGAAATGTGTTGCCGTACCTTGCTACTACATATTTTTTAAGGATTTAGTTACGAAACTATCATTATAAAAAGTATAATGTAACAGGCCCAGACCGTTCATTGGGGATTTCGCCAAGTTGAATTTGCCATCGTCAAATGTCGCCAATGAACGGACCGGACCCTATAACTTAGATATACTTTGCAGAATGCGAGTTTCGCAAAAATGGTCCCTTTATATATAGTTAACATTTCCAAATATATTAGAGAATATCTCTGCTAAATCCAATATTTTTTCCCGTCGAGGATGAAAGCTCTAATGACCCGTGGTTGATATGCGACAGCTTCAAAAATTACCGGAACTATAGCGTATAAACGATCCTTAGTGTTGCTTAGTGTTAAAAATTTTGTGCTTGGTTCCACCGTGATATTGGTTCCTAGTAGCTGTAACGGTTGAATGGTGAAACGTTCCACCATAATTTTGGTATTCGGTTGAACCATTTCTCAGGTTTTTGTTTCCAAATCCAGAAAAATGGTTCAACCAAACACCGAAAAAAAGTGAAACACTTCACCACTCAGCCGTTGCAGCTACTAGGAACCAATATCATGGGTGGAACCAACCAATATCATGGTGAAACCTAGCACCAAATTTTTAACAGTGTACCTCCATTTTGAAGCGAAAGGAAGAAAAAAAAACTGAATACAGATTAGTTTTAGAGTTTGTATGGATAATCTTTGTTTCATGTAATATTTTATAAAACTATTTGTATATAAATTGTATATAAAAATTTTACAAATTCTTTACAATGAAAACACTATTACCCTAGCAGTCTTAGTTTATGCCGCTAATATAGAAAGTATTAATTCCTTAATAGGATTGTTTCATTTAAAAAAAAAAGAATATTTTGATACTATTTTTTTTATTGTATGAATTCTGTTTGTGTTTTAGTAAAATTTATGTCCTCACATTAAAAGTAATTTTAAAACACCTGCAGCACATTTTATGATTATTTTTTTTTATTAAATAAATAGTTTTAGAATAACCGAAATTGGATTGATACTTAAAAAACTAATTAAGCTCAAATGTTTGACTAGCAGTGTCATTAAAAATTGATTTAATCTTTTAAAGGAATTACTAAGCGTTATTTAAAACATCAGTTAACGTAAATATAAGACTTCGAAAAAAATCTAAAAGGGGTCCGTTTAAAACATCCGTATTTTTTTGATAATTGAGATTCTTAAGAGTGACAAAGTACTCCAAATGTGTCCCGATTTGGTTTAAGATATTTAAAGTTAATTTCATTTTTTTATATTTTCAAGCTCTAAAAGTGTCAATTTAATATTTTTTTACATTAATAATGTGAAATGCATGTATGAAAAATGCCATTAAAATTTTAAGCCATCATACATACTAAATTTGAATATAATTTTTTTCTTAAACATACTCATTTTAAAACCTGGACTTACGAAAAAGACAGAGAAAGAACAGAAATGTAGCACCGTTAAAGAAGCTCTTACTTCATTAAATACTAGCAAATTTATACCCGTTCTTCGCACGGAATAAAAGTATCTCAAATAGATTCCAAATATGTGTACCATATAACCGGTTATAGGATCATAAACTTATTATTGTTTCCGCTCGTTATAAATTATAAAATCCAGTTTCATTGCCTTAAAATTCCAAAATGAAAAATACGCTGTAAAATGCACTCATAAATGCCATCACAATTCCCTCATAAATATATATAACCTTTTAGCTCATTTGGCGCGTTTTGGGCAATAATTTGGCGAGAAAATAGATATAGCTACACACACCCATTATACAGCTCTAACACAATGACCTTCGAACAACCGACCAGCTTATAAATTATTCATAAAAGAAATTGCCTATTTGGCGAATTTTAGTTAATAATTTGGCGAGTTTGGCAACGTATTTGGCGAAAATATAAAGACATAACACACTAATAGCTCTAGTGCGATGGCCTTTATTAACCATCATAGTTCAGTAATAGCTTAACTATACATTTATTGCTTAAATATGCATACATGCAGTCAACAGAAAATCAATGAAAAATCATCAAATAAACCCACAATAAAATCCGGGAATGAAGACTGGCGGAATTACGTCACTTGAAACGTGTCAATTATTTTTCAAATAATGAATTTAGTTTCTGAAAGTAATGGCAAAAGAATAAAATAAACATTTTGAATTTATAATGTTTTCGTTAAAAGTTTTATTTAATTTTTTCAGCCGATGGCATCAGGAAAGAGAAAAAATTCGAATTTTCTCTAAAAATGGAACAAATATGAAAAAAATAAGCCTCAGGTGCACACGTTAGTATTAAAGTTAATCTATCTTTAAAATTTCGAATTCCTGTGGGCAGTATAAGTAGGTCTTTTACGATCCGAAGACAGACACACAGACTTTCTTTTATTATTATAGATTAATCACTGCCAAAGATTTATGTGCACTTATTTCTTACTAAATCTTTAAAAGTAATCTTTACATTTTTAAGGCAAACACATTTTTTTAATAGGTCTAACACTTAAAAATTGTATAATTAACAATCGCAACCAATTTACAAAAACATGAATAATAAAACAATAGGTTTTTAACAATTAAAATGCAAATTAATCACCCATTCATTCCAAATACTGTGAACTCTAGATTACTTTTCTACCTGGTTATTAAATATAATTTTTTATTATGTACCAAAACTTATACTTTTAGAGCAAAAATTTAACTTTGAACTGTAATAAAGAAATAGGTTATGGAACCAAATCTTTTTTGACGTTCATAACATCTTTCATTTAATTATAAATTTAAAGTATCCTCAATCAAAATATGAAAGCCAACTTGAGTTATCGTTTGAACCATGTAGCAGTGAAATGTGCAATGAAAATATTGAGTTTAAAGACGACAAAAGATTCACAATAAATGGGATATGGTAAAAAACAACAAAATTTTAACTTTTTCTGGAATGGAGTATAAATGGATGATTTTTTTGAAGAACAAGATTTGAAGGTTAAAAAAAAAATACTGATTTTGACAAAAAAGAATATTTCTGGGGTGTATGTCCCCTTACACATTGTCACTGCGGTCTTCTGGGATGGTAAGTATATGCAGTGCCGGATTTAAAGACCCAGCTAGGCACTTGATATTTGGGACCACCCCCCCCCCCCCATCTCGAAGCTATTCTGGAAATTTAGCAAATTAAATACACTAGTACAGAACATATAATCTTTAATCGACTTTAATAAACATTAGAATAATACAGTATGTTACTATAGTTATTCTATAAAATTTATAAAATCACACGGCGAACTTTCTTCTGTGCAAAAGAACGAATGACGTCATCATATACAATTAACTGCATTATTTCTGACTCTATTGGAGACGATTATCTATTGACTGACGATTGGCGATTTTCAAATTTTTTTTTGGCGATTTTATCTTTTTAAGGGCCCCCTTCCTGACTGGTTCCCTAGGCCCGGGCCATGGAGGCCTAGGCCGAAATCCGGCACTGAGTATATGTGGAACATTCCCTTATGTTAGACAAGTATAAATATATAAACAGTAATTTCCAAAAAAAAAAAAAAACTGATGCCTATCACTACTACTTTTGCGAGTAAAGAATTTACTCCTACCATTCTCATTTATATACTAATGTACAATTTACATATTCCAGCCGAAACACCAACACAGGACTGTAACAATATTAATAACGCAAATGGCTATTTTATACACACACCATAACTCAAGCCTACGTGAAAGCGATAAATAACTTTGTTATCAATTTTGCAGTGCCACTTTAAATTTCCAAATTCTCGTCCTAATATTTAATCTCCACATAAGCAATGCAAATGGTGAAAAATTATTCCGCGAAAGTTTTGTTGAGCACACAAAGGACGCTTTATTTCGTCCCTTGCTCCTATTCATTTTCCGTCCGGGTTGGGGCTTTTTTTTCATGTTTTTCTGTATCCCATGTTGGGTAGAAAAAAATCTATCTAATGGGTTTTTTTTTAAATGAAATGTCCCATAGATCTAATGCATTAGTTTTGAAATCACAACTTTTGCAAAAGAATTGCTTTGCCATGTTATCCTATTTTCATCCCCCCCAGGTATGGAAATCATTATAACATCAATTAAAAATAAAATTGAAAAGAAAAAAAAACGATTATTCAATTATTAATTGATAAAGTTTTAAAATAGTGTAGCCATCGCTGCTGTATATTTTTGGTATAGATAACATTTTCGTTTCAAATTTGTTTCATTTCGATGTTATGTTGATTCCCCCATACCTAGTGAAAAAGGGCTAAACATGGCAAAGCAATACTTCTGCGGACGTTGCGATTCCAAAACTAATGCATTAGCTCTATGGGAATGACAATCCCTCTAAAGACTAGCCTACTTCTATTCCAAAATACCTAAAAAAAATGATACAATGAGATACTAAAGATAAAATAAAAAACGAGGCACCCCGTAGAGGCGCCGTTTATTCGACCTACAAAAGAGACAACGAAGTGTCTTTCCTGCAGATGTTCCAGACAATGAGTCAAAAGCGTCCATACATTCAAACACTCAAGAAATTATGTACACAAAATTTTTAATCTGTCAATTGGTTTCGCAACAAATGAAAAACAACTTCATTGCATAGGAATCTTTCCGTATTCTGGTGTGCTTGGCAGGCATTGGCGACAGAAAACGGTTTCTCTCACGGTTCTTCTTTTGCAGTACAAACGTGTGACTCGTGTCCACTGATCTCTGGTGTGAATCAGGGTTGCCGCGAGAGACAGACAAAAGTGAGTAACCGGTTTCCTTACACCAGTTTAGGTGATGACTCGCTAGTGTTGCCAAAGAATCCTTATGCAGACAGATTCCTATGCAATGAAGTTGTTTTTCCCCTGTACTCTTCAAATGGTTCCTCGTAGTTGCAATGGCAATGTGGTAAAAATATTTCACCTTATTTTCGGTATTCGGTTGAAAAAATTCTCGTGTTTTTGTTTCCAAAACCTTAAAAAGGGTTCAACCGAATACCGAAAATGTGGTGAAACAATTCACTGCACATCCGTTGCAGCTACTAGGGTCCATCATTAAGGCAGTACCAAGCGTACAATTTTTAGCATTGTATTTGAACTGATGAGAAGTTCAAAAAAATAAAAAATAAATCTTGATTCAGAAGGGCTAAATGGACAAACATATTTTTGGTCAAAAATATATTTGACTATATACTCGTACATATACAATCGAAGGTGTTTTGCGGATTAAATGATAATGTTTCAAAAGAAAAACTTATTTTAACGACTATTTTACTGAAAACTTTCCTCCTCGAAATGGAAAAAATTGTAGGGTTGTTTCTCAGCATGAATGTCAAAATTATTTTTGAATAAATCACATATTTGTCTCGTAAATCAAAATTGAGTTGAATTTTTTAATCTCGAAATAAGTTCCAAATGAAAAAAAATGGAATATAAACAAAAATAAATTATTCATAAAATTTGAAAAATTATGTTTATTGATAGAAATACTGGCCCATAAAAAATACGGAAAGAGCCTTTTCAAATGCTTAGAATATCAAAACATGTGAAGTGTCACTTACAATTCCTTCAGAACAAACACGACAGGTAGTTTAGTTTCGTGCAGAAAAAAAATTGTCATCCCTTTCTGCAAGGAGGAGATAAGAGGGAATTTATTCTAAATAACGAGGAAAAAATTCCCTTTGAAATATGAGGGTGCTCTGAAGATATGTATAGTGGAAGAGTGGCACTTGTCCCGTGTTAACCCATTGCAAGATACGCCTCTCTTAGACACTGTCTGTTTACCGTAATGATGTTGGTTCTCTGCAGACAAAACTCTTTAAGATTGACAACCAATTTTTTTTTAAACTACGAATTGACGACGAGAACTTTAATAATATAAATAATGGGTCCTCTAATATGGGTCGAATATACCCTCACAGGACTATCCAAAATAGTTATTTAAGCAACTAGTGCCGAAAATAATACTTTATTAGGCGAGTGGCTTTTATTTCCCGAGACCGTAGGTCGAGTGAAATAATGACAAGAGCTTAATAAAGTATTATTTGGCACGTGCTTGCTTACAATATTTTTTTATAATAACTTGCAAAAAAAGTATTTCTACCAATGAGTTTCCATGGAGATATTAGAAAATGCAAAAAATGAACCAATAGAGTGCCAAGTGAGTTTCATGACATCATTTAGTTTCCATGGAGATATTCATGACATCATTTTGTTTTTCTACCAATCAGATATTCTTATTTACTTTACCGCATTAATGCCGAGGTGCCGTAAGCACGTAAAGTGTCATTTTCGCAACGATTTATGAATGAATGATATAAAAAAGTGAACTTTTTTGCACGTTGTTATAAAAATATATTTTAAATTTATGCATCATTTTTAATAAGTTGGGTAACTTATTTTTACAATTCATAAAGAAATAAATTAATAGATATTCAATAATGATGGAATCAAAATCTAAAAAGAATATTTTTTAATAACTGTTTGAAATATTTTAATAAATATTCTATTCATGTTTATTTACATGTGAAGTTATACAACGTTACACACAAGCTACAGGGAAAATGCGTAGCGTAAGAACTTACTAAACGCGCAAAAGAGTATTTACTTTTTTTCCAAGTTAATGCAAACAGAAATGGCCGCTCTTTTGAGCCTATATTTTCAAAAAGGATACATATAATTGGATACTATTTCGATACAACTTGAAATATTCTGAGCGGTTTCACTTACTTGTCAAACAAGTTTCAGTTTAAATATCTCTTTGAATACTGCTTTGCATTTTTTTTTATCATCGCAACACATATAGGCAGAGCCAAGTACCCATACGTAAGTTAGCATTTCAAAAACATCCTTTGCATTTTCAGTTATACGTCCCTTCTAAAGCAATGCTCTTTCTATACTAACTTGCGATACCGATAATAGTCAGGTTTTTTTTTCAAGTTTTATGTTATCAACTTTTAAAAAATATTCAACCGTGATTTAAAAATATTCCGGTGAAAAAGGATTGAGCTGCCAAATGCAAAATCCAGCTTGCCAGGTGAAGTCATCATCAGTTCCGCCTTGGCGCAAGATTTGGCTCCATTTTAACCCTTTATCTACTGACGGTACTTATAAGTATCACTCATAAGGCTGCTGTTTTACTTTTATTGTTCATTTGGATAAAATGGGAGCAAGGTGGATTTTTTGGTATTGAATTGTAATGTTTTATCACATGAAAGTCTACAAAAGTTATGCTTTGACAGATACTGTGTTTAAAAACTAACTTGTGCATTAAGTAAATGCGACTTGAGAGTTACCTTACCTTGAGTCGACTACCTTAAATAAGAAATATTACGTTGGAGCAACATTGAGGACTGGTTTGAATGTGCAACCGCTTGGCGTCTTTCAGAGACGGCTTCGCTTCTTTTCCCGCCAAGCACTTCCCATCTTTTTTTTACCTCCCCATGATCTAGAGAAAAAGAAATTCTTGTCCAAACATTCAATGAAAAGATTCCCTTTCTCCTCTCTCTTTTAATAAAACTCGAAATGTTCTCAGGGCGGATTTATTTTCCAATCGAATAAGTTTAAATTTCCCCATTCCTGGCGGAATCCTTCCCTAAGCCCGAAAAAATTCCCCGGAATTAAAAGAAAATCCCCCAAAAGATCCCTTTTTACGGTGAACCCATAATAAAAGTCAAGAAATATGTTTTTGAACGGAGCAGGTTTGGATCCCAGATCCGTATTTAAAAAGTAAAACAAAATGTCACATCGGGTATTTTTTGGATGGGATTTAAACTCCAGGAAAATGCTGTGGACATGTTTTCAAAAATAGAAGCTTAAAAATATCATGAGACTGGGTAATATGTTTTTGGCAATGGCGGAAGGAGCACATTTCACACTGTTCGGGTATTTTCCGCCGTACTTTTCAATTCCGCATGATCCGCTGTAACAATGCTAAGTCAATCTGAGATTTTACATGCGACGAGGACAAATATCGTATTTTCGTGCTACCAGCGGTTATTTATTGAAGTGGTGACGTATGACAACGTCATTGATGTCCAAATATGCCATGGGTGCTGGAATAGGCGATTCGAACGAAGCGCGGCTTGGTTTGATGATGGGGTTGAAAACAATGTTTGACGTAGTTGAGACGTCACCGTAGGCGTAACCGTTTTCAATGTGAACGAATTAGGTGCCGAGTGGTTTATTTGTGGGCTATAAAGTATCGCTTAACTTAACTGTGACATCACCGTAGGAGGGGCCGTTCCAGTTAACTATTGCAACGTGAACGCTCTCATTCACTTTGAAATTGCGAGGAAGATTATCCCTTGTAAATCCGGAAGAAGGATATTTTTCTTCGTTGCGCGTTTAACCACTGTGACCGAAAGTGCGCCAAGAATACCTTAGCCATTGCGTGTACAAACTGAATTTAAAATTTCCATAATCTCTAAAAAGTCTCCGAATTTAAGAGAATATTACTACATAGTTTTCTTTATGAGGCAAGCAAAAAAAAGTCTAGATATGTTTTACGGAGACAGTTGACATACTACACAAATCTACATAAAAAGAAAAAAAAAATACACTGGGTAGTTTTAACTAGGAATGGCTATACTTAAAAAAAAAATTTGAAAAAAATTCTGTTGGCATGGATGTTGACAAGGGTGGTTTGAAAACGCAGATCATACAATTAAAATTAAGAATTGGGGTTAAATTAAGGGGGAAATAATTTGGTAAGTTTTATTAATAATTGACGATGATTAAACTGCAAATGTTCATTTTCACTCCCCAAAAAAGAATTTAGTTTAGTAGACTGCATACCAGCATATTTAAGATAGAAAATATCCCCTAATAATCCCCTCTCCTAATAACCCCCATCCTAATAATACCCTCCCTTTAAAAAATAAACCTAATTCTGAATTTTTTTTAACTAGTACGTTATTAAAAAAAAACATTAAGCAGAAACACAAAGAAGCATTTTCCCAGGCCTTAAGAAACAAATCAAAAGGTTCATTTAAGATAGGCTTAAATTTTGTAAACTTCTTGGAAAACATCTCAAATTCATTTACCGAATAGCAACTTTCTTTTCAAAAGGAGCTGTATCAAATTTATTTTCCCCGAGAGCTTATCTAGGGCTGGTGGTGACGAACCTTGTCATTTTAAGAGAGTGGGGAAACATCACAGTGCAACATCATACCGGAGTCAGGAATTTTAACCACATATAATATCCTGGATTTCGATGGGAGGGGGAAATCCTGAACGATCCTTTTTTTAGAATCGCTGGAGGAAGACGGAACCTCAGGCAGATCTTTATTGGTAAGATCTCCATTCTTGGCACAAAATTATCTCGGACGGTAAAAAAAGAAAGACCTTCCAACACCGAATCTGTGTGGTAAATAAGTACAGAAAAGTCTTCCCAAGTCGTTTCTGGTTGATTCTAGTATTCCTGTGTTAAAAGGGTATTGATGTTAGAACCTCCCTACTATTCGTAATTCCACCCAAGTCCTTCTTTTGAGACAAAAGCAACAATGGGGTCGAAGAGAAGGAAAGAACAAAACAAAAAAAAAAATCGAACTTTTCTCCCGTATCTCGGGGATTGCAGGACCCTTCCATTTGCTTTTTGCATTGTTCGGTGCCCTTTTCCACCACCCTTGGAAAACTTCTACAGAAAAAGAACAAAGAATAAGTACTATATGAAACAAAGAAACATCCTGAAGATACGCAAAAAAATATAACATGGTTCCTTTTGGTAGGTGCTTTTGATTACTTTTAAATCCATGGGAATCGAGATTTTAGAATTTATTACTGCTTATTTATTATTGCTTACAAAAAATCCAAGGGACCCTTCGAAATATTTAATTATGCATCAAAATATTTTAGCCATCTGAACAATTGGTGGACTTTTTGCGACTCAGATTGTAATTACCTTGTGACCAGAAAAGCTTCCTTCAGCCTGTTCATGAGAGCAGCACTAAGAAACAAAATTTAAATTGAGAGTATTCAATTCCGTTTCCTGAAGGCTCTGTTCCACGATCCACTTTGGAACAGAGCCCACCAAGATATGCTAGGTGGCTTGAAATGGTGTGGTTTGAAAGTGTGGTTTGAAATGTCAAAATCTCTTTCGATATACCCACCCATCACCATCTAAAAAAACCACCATCTTCTTTGCCTTTAGAGATACTTCTTCAGTAAATCAACAGTTAACAGAATAAGGCTCGATTCAAACGCCATGGTTGCTCTAACGTTCGGCTTAGTTATGTACTGCTAATATGTTATTTTCTTTTCATTATAATATCGTTTGCGTTTTGATTATGAAAATAATTATCATTAAAATCTATCATCAATCTATTATCTTAAAATTAATTTATCTATATATCATCACCAATTACTATAGATTTTAAAAGTTTTATTGAAAAATATGTATCTTCAATTTAGCAAGATTATTAATTTTTCTTGTATTTATCCTGAAATCACCTAATAAACTTGATAAACTAATAATTCTAATGTTTAGTAGTTTTGATTCAACGTGTATGGATAATCGACAGCAATGTGATATCAAATGGATGTGACACATGCGACGGAAACCGTATTTACGGTTTAAACTACGGTTTCCAATTAAGTAATGGCAATTTTAAGTGAATTTCAGCATTTGAAACTCAGAAAAATGAGTGTCGTATTCGTATACATTGTACTGAAGAAGCCTTTGTCCCAACTAGGTTGAAAACCGTAGGTAAAACAGTAAGTACTGTTTTCGCTTCTTTCGCATGTGAAAGTTCCAAAGGTCTTTTCCACTGCTATCATCCGGTACCACAACGAACGTTATCATTGCATGTGAAACCATCTCAAATCTCAGGGGATTTGTAATAAATAAGGATGTAGTTGGAAATCTCAAAACTCTTTTCACATACCACCCCTTATAAATGTTTCTCGCCTTTAGAAATACTCGTCCAATAGTTAAAGTTTCATTGAAAAGTCGAATAGTTCTTATAAAAAGCAGTTAAAAAACAAAAAGTTGTTTGAAATTAAAAGAAAACATACCTATTATAAAGGAACAACACTTTGGGGGGCGCGCGTTCCGCCGACTCACAAACATAAAAATAAATATCTCTCTTCGCATCAATGCGTTTCTCTCTTTCTGCAATGAAAAGGCTCACTGGATGGAGGTGAAGGGAAAAATGCTTGGCGAGAAAGAAAAGGTGAAGCTGTTTCTGAAAATAATTCAATCGATCAGATACGCCCAAACAAACATCGTGGTTTTGGTTGTGAATTTACATCGCACTAGAAATTAGGGTTAATGTTTGCTTCATTGACAACAGCTGTCAAGTGATGAGGCCGACAACCAACGCAACACTGTTATAAAGTGACATCAGAAACAATGTAAAAACCTTAGACGCGCTAAAAATTTAAAGAGCGCTATCATCATCTACTTTTACACGATTATTGAGCCGAGGACAGAGCCAAGAACTGGAACCTTCGTAGCATGATCCATATAATAAAATAAATCCACGTCATCACATCCGCACACTTTAAAGTTCCTCTCTTTCGCTATGGAAAAGGCCTGGAGGTAAGAAGCTGATGGAGATGAATAGCTTTTAAAGAAGTGAAGCCGAATTGAAAGTCACCAAAACGAAAAACACCTAAATTGCAATGAGATTTCAATGAGAAATACAAAGTTTCAAGACGAAACGCATCCTTTTATCTTGGGATCAGTCATTAAATTCGAAATATGGCAAATTACGATTTAAAAAATACATCGGAATTATACAAAACATTCACATGTCTTATTTTGTATGAGTATTTTTTAATTAGTGGTTAGTAGTTCCTGATTTGTGGGGACTCGCATATTGATTTTTAGAAGAGTTTAAAGTAGACAGCGTAAATTTAAAAAGTTAGGGCAAGAACTTGTTAATAGTAGGCAAAGTAACCTTTTTTTCTCCATTTTCTCATTAGACCCTAGAGTTACTGACGTATTCAGAGTCATGACAACCTTATTGAAATTTGATTCACCACGGTCATTAATTATCCTTTGCCAAACCCTGAACTACCTGGGGCTGTGAAAGGAAGAAATTCGTCAAAACTCTTTCATACACGATGAGATGAAGTGGCTCTAGCAGACTATTCCTTCAATTCGGTGTTGGGTGCCTACTCAGGTGTCGGCTCGTCACCTGACTGTGGTTCTAAAATATGACGCCCGTCGCCAATAGCCCTCGTGTAGCTCTAGTACGACGATAATTCAAACTAAACTAAACTAAATTCCTTCCATTCGTGTTTCCACTGTACTAACATTTGGAAGCTCAAGTGTTGCGTTAAAGAGTGCCGTATTACTCGCCAAACGCCATACAATTGAGATAGATCTGCCCTCGCTTCAAAAGGGGTACAACAGCAAACTTAGCAACTTTTTTTCGACAGCAGGTGCTATTTCTTTTATATGAACCAAAATGTTATATTTACTTAATATGCTTGTTTTATTATTACATAAAATCAACAAGAGTACGTTAAAATAAAAAGTAAAGTCTTAGTATAGAAAAAAACTATTTTGAGGCATTTGGAGAAAATTCAATCGCTAAATGCTATAAAATAACGATACGACGAACAACCAGAAATTTGATTTTTAGCCCTTGAGGAAGAGCGTTAGTGAGTCAACCCCCCTTTCATGGTTTGGGCCTAGTAAGAAATCAATCAAAGGTTTCACGTGGCAATCCTTTTTAGGTAAGGTAAGGTAATCGCTTCCGGCTGCCTATTTCTAGCCTCCTTTAGGAGCTTTAACACAGCCAATAACGCCTCGTATTTTAGAACCCTGGTCAAGTGACGAGGTCGACACCTGAGCGGGCACCCAACGGAACTTCGAGCGACATCGTACGCTAACGCCGTCGGGACTTTGGACTCCACAGATTTAAAGAGCACGTCTGTCCCTGTGTACTCGGACCCATCCGTGATGAGGATTTTCTACTATTTCCAGCACAGATCCGATTTATAGGATGACTGGCAGTAAGTGGGATTCGAACCCCCGCACTCCTGAGAAGGCTGAACCTCTAGGCTGGTGCCTTAACCACTCGGCCACGGACGGGCCGCAATCCTTTTTATACATTGCTCTTTGACCTGACAGCATTTCCCAACTCATTCTAACCTCCATTCTTCCCCTTTTACCTTTTTTTTTTCTCTTCCCGTTTCCCGGGTAGGGGCCTATCCTGTCAAGCAATCACGGCCTTTATTTTTTATATTTTTTTAAAGACTTTATTATTTTCCTTTAAGTTTGACATTTTTTCTTTGTCCAGTGGGTCGAGGTGATTGATTTTGTATTTGCAGTTACGAAATTCTCTTGAAACATTCATTTTGTTAATAGTCGGACTGTGTCACTTTTCAACAACTTAACGGACGAATGGGGTACCAAGGACTGTAAATGTTGTTTAAACTATCTTCGCACTGGAGTGGTTTTTAATTTTTCTTGTTGTCTGTATAGTTGTTGATTCAAATGGAAATTGGAAAAAGCGGTTCAATACATTTTTAAAGTATGTTCTTTTATATTTTGCATCGATTTTTTGTGAGTTTAGTTGCCAACTTTTTTTAAATAGCTATGACTCATTAGAAGTACTATATGGTGATACGATTGTACAATCTAAAGAATGATGCATATAACTGAGTGTTTTCCACTTCATTTCAAATGGGTACTCAAAATAACCATCTAAATGCAAAGCGTTCATTTCTCATGCAACATAAACTTGGACAAATAAAAATATTTCAAAAGATTAGTTTTTGAATAAATATTTAGCCCAATAGTTAACAAAAGTTTCATTGGAAAGAGCCATTCGAGTAGTTCTTAAAAAAAACCCAGTTAAAAAAACAAAAATTTGTTTGAAATTAAATGAAAATATACAACTACTATTATAAAGTTACAACACTTTGGGGAAGGGGCTGCATTCCTCCCACACACACACATAAAAATAAATCTTCTCATCAATGCGTTTAAGTTTCTCTCTTTCTGCAATGAAAAGACTCACAGGATGGAAGTGGAGGAAAAATGCTAGGCTGACGAGAAAAAAAGTGAAGCTGTTTCTGAAAATCCTCCAATCGATAAGATACAACCAAAAAACATCTTGGTTTGGGTTAAATTGACATAACACTAGAGTTAAATTATGGATTGTTGGATTAAGAAGAGCAGTCAAGTGACGAGGTCGTAAGTAACATCATATACGCTGCGTTCGAACTTAGGGACTCATGCATGACGCCTTATTACAATGGCGCGCATATTAAAATAAATCCGAGACTTTGCTCCAAGATATACAAAGTATCTCTTATTCTTCCCATTGAATAGGCTAACAGGATGGTGATAAAAGAAAGCAGCTGGGGATGAAGAGCTTCAAAAAAGTGAAGACGAATTGAAAACTGCCACATCGAAGTGCTAGTACTCCCAAACAGCATTGATATTTTTTTATAACTAATACGTTACAAAAAAAAAATTTGAATTTAAGCAGAAAAAACAACCACGCATTTTTTCAGGTCCATCAGAAGGTTAAGAAACAAATCAAATGTTTCAAGAGCAACCCGTTTTTTGCATCGCTCTCTGACCTGGCAGCATTTCCAACTCATTCTAACCTCCATTCTTCCCCTTTGAGTTTTTTCCCCTGCCCGTTTCCCGGACTCTCCCTGTGCGGCAGCCTATCCTGTCAAGAAATCACGGCCTTTATTATTTTTTAAAGACTTTATTATTTTCCTTTTCGTTTGACATATTTTTTATTTGTCCAGTGGGTCGTGGTGACTGATTTTGTGTTTGGAGTTACGAAATTCTCTGGAGAAAACATTCATTTTGTTAATAGTCTAACTGAGTCACTTTTAAACAACTTAACGGATGAATAAGGAACCAATGATTTTAAATTTGGTTTAAATTAACTTCGCACTTGAGTGGGTTTTAATTTTTTCTCGTTGACTGTACAGTTGCTGTTGAATAGATTCAAATTGAAAAAAGGCAATAGCGGCTAAACATATTTTCAAAGGTTTTATTATTATTTTTTTTGCAATAAATAAGTGGTTTCAACTAACACCTTTAGTGTTTAAAAATGGTCATGATTATTGATGTCTCATTACAAGTAGTATACTAAAAATATTCCCCATTTTGTAGGTAATAAGAAAAATTAAGCAATGTAATTTTTAAAAAAAATATCTTCAGAACTATTTAATAACGTGGTGTATGGTTATACTGTTATACAATTGTACCATATAAAGAATTACGTAAATAACTGAGTATTTTCTAGTTAATTTCAAATGGGTACCGTCAAAGCGGGTATCTTTGGCAGTGGAGGGTAACTTTGGTCCACGCGTCGGAAAAAGATTTGTTCTAAAATTTTTCTGCTCAAAATCATCAGACTTTAAATTAGTTAGCATTTTTAGAAAGGTGGCAACATTGGCTTTAATTTAATATAAGATTTTTTCTATTTTAGTTTTGGCAACACCAAAAAAGTGTATTTTATTTCTGCAAGCGTTGAAGAACAAAAAACTACTTCAGTAAACTTTCATTTAGAATTGTTCAAAAATTATTGAAAATTGAGTAAGTAAATACTTTAGGCGATTCTTTAATCTATTGGGAATAATATCCCCACTATTTATTTTATTCTATGTGTTGAATATTTCGAAAGCTGTAATTAATTGTTGGTCACCGGGAAACTTTTGACCACGAATGCGGCTAACTTTGGCCATAGCTACAATGATTTCCTTATGCTATATTACACTTTAAAAAATGAAAGAAAAGCGAGATTCTTTTTGACTTAATTTTAAATAATACATTTTAATCTTATTCTTATGGATATTCTATATTATGTCTTTTTAAAACTCTTTATAAACATAATATAGAACGACATTTAAAATTGCTAATGCTAGAAATGTAAACTTTTTAGAATTCCAAATTAATAATATGTTATTTTCTTTTCATTATAATATCGTTTGCGTTTTGATAATGAAAAATTATCATTAAATTGGTTTTCAAAAATACATTAGTTGATTTTCTTATTAGAACTGTAAATTTATTTTTAAAAATGTCAGCTGAAAGTGTTCTAAAGTGTTGCGGCTAATCATTGGCGATGCAGCTACTGAAAATAATATATTCTGTATTATTTGAAACCTAATAAACTAAACTATAATTCTAATGTTATAGTTATTTTGAATTAAATATTACCTCCCAAAAGCATAATGTACGTTTGTTGAGTATTTGGTTGTGCTAAAGTTACCCTCCTGACTCGAATGTACTAATTTTTTTTACACTAGTACTATTTTTTTAAAACTTATAAACTGTAACAAAATGCAAATTATTCCTAAAAGTACAATACTTAAAATGCATAGTGATTTTAAAGTGTTTAAATCATTTTGTAGTTTAATTTTTTCTTCTTTTTAAAAAAAAAAAACTGATTTTGGACAAGTGTAATCCCCTGACGAATCGACAATTTACACGTCTAAAATTTAAAGTTCATAATTTCAGTCAACTTAATCTGTGCAATAAAATATTTCAAAAGTTTCGTATGGTTTATTGAATAAACTTACATTTCCTTTAAATATGGTTAGAGATAAAATAATTCGCATGTTGAGATACAAATGGGGTGCCAAGGGAAAATGTAAAAGTATCACAACTTAAATTTCCCATAAAACGTAAATCACAATAAGATGTGTTTACATATTATGACATATAATCATAACACATAAATTTGCGAGCTACATTCCACGAAACTCCGAATCAAACCAATGATCTGCAAATGCGTGTGTGTCAAAAGAGGCTTAAAAGGGGATCCAAAGAGGTTTCATTCAGAAAATAGGATGACATTTCCAAAATTCAAAACCAAAAGCTGGGGAATTTTGAAAGTCGAATCGGCGATAAACTTTTTCTTTTGAACTAAAATTGTTATTGGAATCGGTGAAACATGCAAAACAAAATCTTGCAATAAAAGTAAATACGTATAAAGAAACCTCTTCTAATAGTTGTCTGGATCAAATAACACTCATATCGAAATTTGTTTTATCTGTCAGTGTAATTAATACAAAGTACAATATTTGTGAGACATTGAATAAAAAAATTAGTTTCACAATCTTTCAAGTAGTAATAAATAGAACAGTCAAAAGAAGTCAAGTCTTTAACTTTTCTTTGTTTTCGCAGACGGCAATAGCAGATGTGCATAAAGCTTCTCTCTAAAGATATGTTTTGACTATTTCATTAGAAACATAAGTATGAACAAAAATCCCAAGTGAACAACTTTTTTTTCTCACCTGTTATTTGAAAAAAAGAGTACCTTTTAGTTCTTTGCTTCACAAATAAAGAAAAATTCGAAGATGCTACAAATCTTGGCATAGTTAAATTTTAAAGAAATATAAAAGTTAGTTGTGTTGTTTGCGAAAGATGAAAAGTGAACAGAATAAAATTACGTCTTCAGAAATACAAAATCAGGTTAATGTATTCTTTTTTCCTTTTGGTTTGCCTGATATTTTAATTTAAAAAATCATTTAATATGTTATTTAGTGAGTCTCGTATATACTAATTAAACATAAATTTCCACTATCGACTCTTAAAAAGGAACGAGATCCCTTCACGAGATAAGAGAAAGTTCTTCATTCCATGGCCACGGTATTTATTTTCTTTTTCCAACGATCTGCAGTCTGGTGCAATTACTGCAGATGGGGTGAAAAATCAGCCCAATCTGCCGAAACACCCATAAACAAAAGTTTTTTGGCATTTCAAAGACC
Source organism: Oedothorax gibbosus (assembly GCA_019343175.1). NCBI lineage: Eukaryota > Metazoa > Arthropoda > Arachnida > Araneae > Linyphiidae > Oedothorax > Oedothorax gibbosus. The sequence continues at coordinate 31,101,685 of CM033275.1, forward strand.
TTCCTCGCTTTTTTTTGCTGGGACGCATTGGTTCCAGTTGAAAACAAACCATTCACCAGATAAGAGAATCGTCTTCAATTTCTCGGAAAAGTGACGGATTTATGACCACTAAACGACCCCCTCCCCCTTTTTCCTCCCCTTTTTGTCTGCCGTAGTGCAGGGGTTCCCAACCGGTGGTACGCGTACCACTGGTGGTACTCGGTAAAATTTCAAGTGGTACGCGTGAGTCATGTGAGCAACATGATACTATTAATAGCTTCTGTACGAATGAGCAGTGAGCATGCAAACATATTACTTATTATTTTAAACATTAACATTATTTTAAAGAGAATTCTTTAATTAACATCTGGATCGGAAGTAAAACCTAGCACCCTTAGATCTTCCGGCAAGCTCTGCTCTTTTTAATGCCTTTTTTACGAGTTGCTTATGTGAGAGTTGATTTTCTGAACGCTTGTACATAAAAAGTTAACATAGAAGCAGAATAAGTGTTAAAGAGGACTTAAGAGTGAAAATAAGTCCTATTACTCCTGATTTCGATATAATCTTAGCAAACTACAAGTTTCATACTAAAGACTATAAAAGTATATTTTGTATGATGATTAATTTTACGCTTGTACTATATACGCTATACTATTCCTTGTATAGTTTGTACTATATTTTTATTGTATGTTTTTAGAAATATGGGTAATAAATAAAACTGTAAATTAATACCATTTTAATCTTTTTATTTCTCCTTTATTAACCGCATGTTATAAATAAAATATATATATAACCGTTAAGTATGAAGTTTTCTCAGGAATTTAATTCATGTAGCATTTGAAAACTTTAGAAGGGTAAATATTATAGGTTAATTAGAATATTTTTTGGTTAGGTGGTACGCCAAAGTTTCTCAAAAAGTCAAGTGGTACGCAGGTGCAAAAAGGTTGGGAACACCTGCCGTAGTGTAAAAAGAGTTTGTTACAAAGGAAATCCGCACTCGTTTTTGAAACTGTGTTCGACACTAATTATATCACGAACTTTGTTGAATCACTCGAGATAAAGTAGCCGCAGAGGTCAGCTAAGGACCATTGTCGTAAAAAGGGGTCATTTAGAAAGAAATCATCGTGGGTGGTTTAGAACTTGATGTCTAACAGGAGGGATTTTAGTTTTATGGTTCCTTTGAGGGTTCTGAAATTGTTCCGGGGGTTATATCATGGATTGCGACCATGCGGGCTGTATATGCGGCTGTGCATTTATCTTTTTTTTACATCTTGATACCATTTCTAATCATAAACCTTGCGATTTTTTTTGTCACTAAGTTAAACTCGCACTTATTTCAAATAAATTTTATTAAATTTTGCATTCATTTGTCTATATTTTTTTTTTCTTTTTGTATCGTTAGATGCAAGAATCATGTCTTTTGAAGAATTAAATAATGTTTGTTGTAGTTAAATGGAAAATATGAAAAACCTGGTTAAAATAAAATTCACTCTGAATAATTTTATTAAATAAATTGGCAGTAAATTCTTCATTATTGTATTTTTAACTGTTAAAAAAATTAATTTTAACTAACGAGTAAAGTTTAGAAAAATATTGCTATAGTAATTCAAAAGTTAAGATTCCATTTTTTTTCTTAAATTTTAGTTTTAAAAAATACGATTTTTTTCTCTGCTTTTTACCATCATTCTGGATGAATAATGAGTCTATTTCACAAATCTTAGATTTTTAGAATAAAAAATCAAAAGTTGGGACTGGAAGGGTTAGCGAAGATCTGAATTGCACTATATAGAGATCACCTGTTGATAAATGATTAACGTAATACCTATGTTGATCAGCTGAAAACCGAAAACCGTAATTCTAAGAAGAATTCCAAGGTCTCAATTCAAGGGTTCCTTTGAGTGTTCTTAAATTGCTGTTGCTGGGCTAATATCATGGAATGCGGCCATGCGGGCTGTATCTGTGTGTTTATCTTTTTGTTGTCCTTGCATCTTGATTCCATTTCTAATCATAAACCTTGCGTTTTTTTGTGTGTCACTAAGTTAAACTCGCACTTATTTCAATTAATTATTGTCAATATTATTAAATTTTGCATTCATTTGTCTATATATTTTTTTTTTCTTTTTGTATCGTTAGATGCAATAATCATGTCTTTTGAAGAATAAAAGGCAGTAAATTTTTCATTATTGCATTTTTAACTGCGGGTTGTATCAGTGAGTTTTTGTTGCCCTGTGATGTGAACGAAGATAGGAATTGCACTCTATAGAGCTCACCTCTTGGTAAATGATGAACTCAATACCGAAGTTGATCAAATCAATACCGAAAATCCAAAATCTAAAATGAATTCCATAGGGGTGGAATTTTTTTTTCTCCGACAACTGTTAAAAAAATTCAAATTCAGATTCATAGCTGGGGATATCTATATCGAAGATTCGAAGTACACACATGAAAATTTTTTATATCCGTAAAAATTACAATATTTCCTAAACATAAGTATATGGTTACGATTTACGAATAACTATTACCCGAATAACGATATTTAACGTATAAACGATATTCTAGCTGTTGGAATACAAGTTGATGAGCATTGATTGCATCACAGCCTTGATTGTTGGGAATCATTGCGGAAAAAGCACGATTAGCATATAACACAAAAACAAAAATAATCGACCCACAACAGGCCCAGCAAGGTTGGTCTAAAATATTTCTAATTATTTACTCGTTTCCAATAACTATCGAGAGGATAGAAAATGTTCAAAAATTCTAAATGATCAAAGCAAGACTTATGGAAGTGTGAATTTTTAATTCATTTTAAAGTAGCAAAGTAGAATGGAAAGAACAGATATTTTGGTAAATCGCTCGGCTCCGGTTGACTGATGCATACTTTTCTCAACAGATGGGGTTACTTATTCTGTAAAGGTATTACATTATTGTTTTCTTGTTCATACTTATTTTGCAGCTGCTTTAAAAATAATAAGTATTTGAAACTCCTATTGCAACTCATGTTTAACTAAGCAGTCCATGTCACATCTGCTGAAATGAATGAATAATGAACTTATGTGGAAAGTTTTTCCCAGTTGTTTAAACTTAGAGACCGTTGGACATTGTTTGTGGACTCTTTTATGACAGCTGAGCTCGGGAAAAATTGTTTATCAATTTGAGCGCTGATGAAACTCCTCTATGTGACGAAACTCCTTTGTGTGAGTTGTGACGAAACTCCTTTGTGTGAGTTGTGACGAAACTCCTTTGTGTGAATTGTGACGAAACTCCTTTGTGTGAGTTGTGACGAAACTCCTTTGTGTGAGTTGTGACGAAACTCCTTTGTGTGAGTTGTGACGAAACTCCTTTGGGCTTTGTGTGAGTTGTGACGAAACTTTTAGCGTAGCTTTGCGAGAGAGAATGTATCTATGTTGTTGGGTGAAGTCATATTAATAAACAGAGAGAAATGAAATAAAGTACACCTGGGTATTCTTCGCCTCCTTGACTATTTTGTTTCAATACATAAGTAGAATTGAATAAACTAATAAGAAATCAATCGATATACAAAATTAATCAGTAACTAACTCTTGCAACAGCCCGTTAGTGGGCCAAGGTCTGCCGTGTCCATATCAGCTTACATGACCAAAGGCTCTGGGGGGGGGGGGGGGGGCAGGCATATATACCGGTTACATGGTCAACCTCACGCGGAACCCACAGTGTTTAGTTCCCAAGATGATTGGTCCTTATTTTTTAGACCCACATAAGAGTTAAAGGATCATCCCTTGAGTCAACTTCGCCCATTCCGGGACTAAAATTAATCATTGAAGTTTAAAATTAACTTTACTGTCAAATAGATTTTTTAAAAAAAAAACTTTATTTTCTAATAAATGGTACACATGAGAATTTCCAAAAATAACTACGGAAATTTTAATTGAAAAATGCACTTTTAAAATTTATATTAAGTGCGGAGACGAAATTAAAATACAAACGAAGGCTACGATTTCGGATGTAGGAAATTTGTAAAGGTTCTGTAGAGAAATTGTTCCCCCATAGATAAACGGTGTTATCACAGTCGCCAAGTAATTTTTGAAATGCAGGAAGTTTCAGGGCATCTATTCGAAACTTGATTTCTTAATTTCCTTTAATAAATAACAGAAAACCCAACTTGGAAAATTAGACTGAGCCATTTAAAACTGATGTCCTTTTTAATATGGCAGCGATAAAGGGGTAATATTTCGTCAACGTTGCAACCACGTACGATTTTTACAGAATAACCTTACATATGTTCGAATTGTGAATAAAATCAACGATTTGCGAAAATGTCATGGGGAACCAATGCCAAGTATACGCGTAACGACCATTTACAATGCGTTTGTCACATCTAAATGTGTCGACGGTCGTCGTAAAAATGTGGGAAGGCGGGAAGATGATGCCAATGCGATTTGCCAATTTATCGATAGGCCCAAAAAAGTGCTGGCGAAATTTGTTTTATGTACATTTTACACATTTTACTGAAATGGATAATTATGAGCATAAAATGGAATTTATAAATCTTGCTTATGAAGGTAAATAATAAATCCTTGTATAAATTCAGATCTTGTCATCAGGACCCCCCCCCCCCCCTTAGTGCCCTCGCACACCGCCTCGTGTTTTAAATGTAGCCTTCTGCTGACTAATAATGCAGAAAAAATAAATTTAACTAAAAAATAAAAATAGATAAGCTGTAAAAGTTGTTTTTAGATAGTAAAAATATTTTAAATTGTTGTTACATTTATTTCGAATGAATGCGTTCATTTTTTGGCATTATCGATGTCAGCAAAGGTAAGGCGATCATGGTGATTTAAAGAAATATTTTCTTACTATTTCTGCGGTAGGCAGCGAGTTTATTTTGCAAAGTTATGCGCATCTGCTAAAGACGGCCTTCCTTGTAAAAACTAAAAATGTGTGTGTTGTAATCGATTTTCAAAGAATAAAACTAGAAGCTTCATCATTGAATTGACATTGAGAAATTGCTATGTTATAAATTTACATAGCACTAGTTAAATTATGGATTGTTGAATTAGGAAGAGCAGTCAAGTGACGTAAGTAACATCATATACGCTGCGTTAGAACTTTGGGACTCATGCATGACGCCTTATTAAAATAAACAAGAGACTTTGCTCCGAGATATACAAAGTATCTCTTATTCCCCCATTGAATAGGCTAACAGGATGGTGGTAAAAGAAAGCAGCTGGGGATGAAGAGCTTCAAAAAAGTGAAGACGAATTGAAAACTGAGTGGAGGATAGGGGAGGAATTTATTTGGGATATCACATTGATTTGGCGACGGCTTCAACTTTCATGACACCTAGCATCTCCAGATTATTCTTACCTCGATGCAAATACCAACAATGAAAATTGTGCATATTCGAAAACCTTTCACTGAAAACAGTCGTTTCGATGGCTGCCATAAAAGTGAAGAATCACCGCACAAGTTATTGGAAATATACGTTTTTTGGAAATAACAGTTCTTTTTTCCCGTGAAGCAAAAATTAGCCTTAAAATACTTTATATACCATATTAACACATTAACGATACTTGGTATGAAAATTGACCTTTTTCTGCTAAGTTTATCTAAATATAAGACAAATGAAGAATTTATATAGGACAATTGAAGTTACACTACAAACGAATTTAAAAAACCTAAAGTTAACTGGGTTTTTTTCGACATGACAGTGTTAAAGGAGTCACAAAGTCGTCGTTATTAAGTTAATAAAAAAATCAATTGAATTGTAATAAACTGAAATAAGAAAACCTTAAATTTATTATCTAACATGACTTTCAATATAACTACAACAACTTAAAACAATCTAAATAAACTAAGATTGGTTCATTAAACTGTTAATGATTATAAACTGTATATGTCAATCGCCCATTTAAATGTAATAAAGTCGAGTCATTCATCTTAAGAACTGGTGAAATAAACAATTTGTTTTATTTTAGAGTTTTTTTCTTTCTTTTCTAGTATCCTAAGGCATGAGTCTATTCTCGATGGTATTCTTCCAATAGATTGAGTTTCAGAACTTTACGAACCTGACATGAAATAAGAGAAGTTCAGTCATTTCCTTTACATTTCACGATCCTGCAAATGCACCACATTTTTTAAAGCATATAGGTAAACTCATACGTTATTATCATGTTTTCTAAGCTAAAGAAACCATTGAAGTTATTAGAGTCGTTATAGTGACCAGGAAATATAAGGCGGATGTTTACATTTGCAACATAACCTTCATTTTCATGTTTTGAAAAATGACGTATGCACGGGGAAGGCTTTAACGGCAGGGTCAAACAAAAGTATTTTGACCAAACCATTCACATCTTTGTTATGAAGCACTTATTCGTGAATATACGTTCAATCACAAGATATCATGGCATATTTCAAAAGAAAAATGCCCCAAATCAATTTTGCAGACACTGTCATGGACGGCGATAATGCACACATTCAAATTTACTTTGTTCAAACTGTACGAAATAATTTTGACTCATGAAAACAGCAAAAAAAAAAAACTCATGAAAACAGCAAAGCTCCAAAGTAAATGTGGGGGCTGGGGGCCCCAGTCGGTTAAGGCGTTCGCCTTGCACGCGAAAGGTCCCATGTTCGGATTCAGCCAAAATAACTGCAGCAAAAAGTCCGACGAATACCGCACGTTAAGTGTGCGATAAAGTCCCGACGCTGCGTACGATGTCGCCCTTCAAAGTGGCGTTGGGTGCTTGCTCAGGTGTCGGCTGGTAACCTGAATGCGTTTCTAAATCGACCCCAGTCACCAACAGTCGTTTTGCAGCTCTAGTGCGGCGTTCATTGAATTTAAACTATACGGAATTTTGACCTAACCCATATGTAAACTCCAAAGTAAATGGCGTCACTTGACTGTGGTTCTAAAATACGACGCCCGTCGCCAATAGCCCTCGTGTAGCTCTAGTGCGACGATAATTCACACTAACCTAACCAAAGTAAATGTTATTATATCGCACCAACACTAGCTGCAAATGAGGTTTCGTCATTTCCCTCGATTCGAAGCCGGACTTTCCATCCGACTGGATGAACGGAGATAAAATCTATCTTTTATTCCGGATCGCCGTTCTCGATTACACGGGGCGGATGTCGCTGCAGTAGTATCCGCCCAATCGGCCCGTCATTGCAGGACAGTGTTTGTATAAGAATCGTTATGAGTTGTTGGTGTGGATTTTCGTTAACCCTTATTCCATATCTTGTGCATCAATCTTTCTTACAATAATCTTACATTTAAAAAAAAAATTAAATAACACATTTTTATTCATAATGTACTTTTTCATTTTGAAATGAAACAAACTATGAAAATGAAACTATGATTTTTTAAACAAATATTTATTTGTAATAAATTTAATTTAAAATATATGTAGTGAAAACAACTCGACATGTTGCCCATTTCCAGGCGGATGAAAAGTTTGAATTGTTAACTAAAGAGTCATTGAATGAACAGTTAAGTTGTATTTTTTGAAGTATCTGAATTTAAAGATCAGAGAGGAAACAAAACAATTCAATTTTATATACAGTCCCTGGACAAATTATTCGACGCACTGCAAGATTTCATGTAAAATATCAATGACCGGATGATATTGTACCGTTTTATTATTTTAAATTGATTTCTTTTTTTTATTTTTATATTATCCAATCAATTACCGATTTATTTGACATAAATAAAACAGCATTCATTTAGAAAATCATAAGTTTATTAAGTTTTAAAGAAAAGTGAAATGAACGTCAGTCAAAGTCAATATTTAGTGGAGCCACCTTTAGCCGCTATCAAAGCTTTAATTCTGCGCGGCATGCTATCCATGCAAGACTGTACTGTTTCCTGCATTTGAGGAGGAGGATTCCACACATAAATAATCTTATAATAAATAATTAGTATAAATTAATCTTAATCATAATTATCTTAAAATAAATACAAATTTATAGTCTATCTTTTTTTAAATAAAAATCAATAATATTGTAGTTTAAATATACCATTATTGCATAAAAACTCTTAAGAAACATAAAATTACTAAAAAAAAAGTACAGTGCGTCTAATAATTTGTCCAGGGACTGTGTAATGTAAGGGTTAACTAACATGTTTTTACTTTCGATTTACTAATATGAAATATGAAGGTATTGTGATGGAGTTGAAAATCAGAAATGGAGACTGTTGTCTACACGAAAAAGTGGTTTTTGAGCATTGGTTCGTCTGTCTGTCACTCTACAGGTCAAACCAAAAAAGCTCCGGAAAATTTGGAACCCCAGTTTCTAGTACCTAACAGATATCATAATAGGGTTTTCGAGAAAATTCTGTACGAGCAAGTTTTAAAGTTATTGAAATTACCCAAAACGGTATAATATATTCATTTTTAATGTCTGCTTGATGGAGTTAAAAAAAGTGTCCCATTATTATTATTTTTATATAAGCTTTACTTCAATGCTTAAGCTTTACTAGTTTACTCAATTTATGAACGAACACTACATTCATACATTCCTCGATTTTTATTAATAATTAAAGTATGCGTAAAAAACTGGCTAAAACGAATTGTTTACGATTGTATCACTACAAAGTTTTGAAAGCATACAGCCTTTCAGTTAAAACAAATAAAAAGCTCATTTTAAGTCAAGAATAAAAAGTGGAAATAAAAAAACATGCATTAGATGCAAACATAAATGCTTTAGTAACGGTTTTAGTAACAGACAAACAAACTAACTTTATTAACACAAAAACAAACATTACAGAATAATTTTTGTTCGTCAAAAGGGGGTTAAAAAACCCCGTATATGTGATTAAATAATCCTAATTATAATTGATAAGACACAAAAATAAGACACATAAGTTTAAATAAAAAAAACCACAAAAAAATAATAAATTTAAATACATAAATATACACAAAAAGAAAAAATGTGGCAATGCTAATGCTATATAATCAAAACAAAATGCCCCAAAATTCTGGTCAGCGGGAATATATATATATAAAAAAAGTTCGCTTCTATAAATTAAAAAATACATCAATATCGTCTATTGACAAAATAAATTTAAATAAAGAATTTCTAAACCTGCATAAAGAAGGGATACTTTGAAGTTCAGTAGGTAGTTTATTGAATACTTTTGGGGCTAAATATGAAAAGTGTTTAACAATCGAAACTTTTCTTAAATAAAAATATCACGTTGCTGGTTTCAAAAACAAAGTGCATATTTTCTTTCACATCTTAAAGTGCCGCTAATTCTCTCGATTTCCTGTCGAATTCGTTTGATTAGTGTTGTGCTTACTGAGGAAATACTCTGGATCCATATCTAATAGTTTCAAAGCCCGATTAGGACAGGTGCAATCATAGAAAAGGATTTAACATTACTTTCGTTAGATAAACTAGTACAATGGCAAATACCCCTTGCGCTTGGGCAGTGAATCTTGAACTGTATAGTTCAAGATTCACTGCCCAAGCGCAAGGGGTATTTGCCATTGTACTAGTTTATCTAACGAAAGTAATGTTAACATGTTACGTCCTCTGTCATAAACAAAGTGCAATTAGCATATATGTAAAATAAGTCGACAGGGAAACTTCGGAGTTAAAGATCTTTTATTTAAGAGCTGTTCATCAGGAGAAGGTTGATTTGTCGTCGTCTGCAGTTGACGAGAGAGTGTGACCGAATGCAAACAAAAATGACGAAAAATCTCGAGCCCTGCTCCACTGACCAATCAGAGTATGAAAAAGTTTAAAAAGGCCAACTTTAAAAATGGGATGACTAAACAGTTTCTGTGGGAACGATTGATCTGGGCGACTGTTTGTCGCCGACAGAATGTGGTTGGGATGTTAAAGTACTAAGTGATATTAAGGATATATGACAAAGGTCATTTAAGTTATTAAGTTTAATGGGGTACAAAATATAAAATTTTGAGGGGGTTAAGTTATAATATGTCATATATATTCAGGCAATGGAAAATTGTTGTTTTTAATAAGTTCTAATTCTTAATAAGAAATGTAACCATAAATGATAGTTAAGCGGTTCAAAAATGATAATAAATCCAGGAGTGTACGCAACACTACACAACTTTTAATGACTGCTTAATAAATCAATACACACTTTTAAAAAATACAGCTTATAAGGCGATTTTAACTCCTTTAATGGAAAAGCGCAGCAGTTAAAGCAGTTAAAAAGTAACATGCATTTATGCTGAAAATCACAAAAAAAAAAATTACAAATGATTGAATCCAACATTTTTTTAAAAAAAACAACTATATATAGTAGACCTTATTCCATGCACAATTTTGTGCACCATATATATAAAAACACAGGTTAAAAATTTCAAAATTATAACATAATTAGCGCCTTAGGGATTTATTAAACCCAAGAATTGAAAAAAAGCGAGAAAAAAGGTTGCAAGCAGACACATATTCAAACTTATAGGAATGACTACAGAAAGTAATTAATCACTTTTTTTTCTACAAAAGATATCGAAACTTTCAGAAAATGTTTAGAAAGAGATTGGGAATAATAAAATGTAAAAACTGAAAAATCGATATTTTGACCAATTTTTGGGTACCGTATCCCCTTAAGCGGTTCAAAAATGATAATAAATCTAGGAGTGTATGCCTTAATAAATCAATACACATTTTTGAAAATACACATACACCTTATAAGGTAATTTCCATAACTTTAATCCTACAATGTTTTATGGCGCGCTTGTGCAGTTTTCTCGAATACCTTATTACGACAGGAACTCGTGTACCAAATTTGAAGTCCGCAGTTTTTTTAGTTTGGGCTGCCGAGTAGTTTCAAGCAGACGCTTCCATTGCCACTTTTTTAGAATCAGCACCCTCAAAAACGAGTAGAAAACACAAAAATCTCCATTTTGGACCCCCGCTGAGCTATCATTACACATAAGGTATAGACTTATTTAATTCACACTAGGTAATTGTAAGTCTTCTTAGAAAGATGAATGGACATGAACCTTATTATGAATGTGCTGTTAAAGTACGAATTAATACAAATAAATTATACAAACAAATGACGAAGTTAATACCAATTTCATACTGGTAAAAAACACAAACTTTAGCTGAGCAACATCTATTTATTTATAAGGTCACTCATGCCCCAATGACATGTCGCTGGTATTAAATTCGAGTAGCGTAAAATATGACTCCAAGAAATTCTCGCCGGCGAAAAATACTTTCATAATACTCCCCTTTATATAAAGGAACGCGAAAAAATTCCTTCCATACCTGTAGCGTGTCCCATTTTTCAAAAAATCGTCTGATATAATAACATGGCTTCGGGCAGAATTCCAGATTCAGGCGAGTCATAAAAATAGAATGTGGAACCTTTTTAAAGATTTGTTGAGTTAGGCCTTTTTGGAAGATGTATAAAGGCGTCAGTGATCCGATGTTTTGGCGTTAGATTATGGATCAGTTTTCGATGATGGGTATTAATATAATGACCACCGTGGCACGCTGGGTCGAGTCCTCATGTCGCGGAGGTTACCTTCGCATGTTTTGTCCTCGTTCGGATCAGGCGGTACAAAGAACCTTTTAATAAATAACGCTGTGCATATGGAATGGGATGGCGCATGTTTATCATGAATGTTATGATATGTCACTAGCGTTAGGTGCCCGCTCAAGTGTCGGCCTCATCCTATCCCAGCGTATTAAAATGTCGGAGCTCGTCACCATTAACAGCCTATTTAATGGACAAGTGGCCACTCCTACAGTGACGTCACGTCAAACGTTGTTATAGTCCCTGCAGCTAAACTAGAACTGACATGCTTAAAGTGACGCCCAGTCAAGCATTGTCATACAGTTACCGAAAAGAGGGCTGGTTAGTTTGCAGACAAACAAAAGTGACTTTTGTGCTTTTGACAAAGAGCTTCGCGATTCGGAGTTTTGGCAGAAGGACGAACACCTATACTAGCGACATCATACGCGGCATCAGGACATTGGACACCGGCCGATGTCTTCATCTCCTACACCAAGTGCCCGAATCTCATTGGCCCATTGGGGCTAGCAGATAATAAGAGTGTATGGGTACAACTATTCAATGAGCTTGTTTCAGGTGACGTCATTCCTTTCAGCTATCATGGCTTCCTTATTTCGATCAAGTGCTTTTTTTTTTCTCCAAGTAACATTAATTCACCAATCGAGGATGAAGAAAGAAATTGTTTTCATTCAGCATTTCTGTTGCCACTCGAGACCTGCCCATCGACTCGTTTTTAAAATGACTAAGTTGGACGTCTTTAAGTGGGTGCGTTGGGTATTATTGAAGTTATAAAGAAAGAGCTGTAGGTAGTAAGCCAGACTTATTCCTCAATACCATGATGCACGCCCAGATCGGATCGCAAGCGTTTGCCGCGGGATCAACCCAGCACCATCTATGACGTAGATGGTGTGAATAAAACCCGCTGCTGTCCTATAGATGTAAATATGCAACCAAAATCCAACTAAAATACCCGAGTATACTGGGATAGAGATGCTCTTTAAATCTGTTAAGTCCAAAGTCCCGACGGCGTTAGAGTACGATGTCGCTCGAGATTCCTTCGGGTGTCTGCTAAAAAATTAACGTCGTGTGATTGGCTGTGTTAAAGCTCCTGAAAAGGATGGCTAGAAATAGAGAGCCGGAAACGATTAAATGACTCTCTACAAAATACCATTATCCTTTTAAATATGAATATACACTATGAAATATTTTTTTTAAAAAACTCCACAAAATATATTTTTGTAAAAGCAGGAGGAAAGAGAAAAAAATATTCGTGGCAAAAATACCTGTGGCGTGTCCCATTTTTGAAAAAATTAATGTTACATAATAGCATGGTTCCGGCCACAGCTCGGGGGCCTTTTAAAAAGGTCGAGACCTTTTAAAGAAACAGACATATAGAATATGCAACCATGTTAAGAATTTGCTTTTATTTGCAAAATATATGTTTACGTTGCAGGATATTTGTAAAATGAAAAAGGCTAAGTTTTTAGAACGCGTAACAAATGTTTACTTAAACAGTCTTTTTTTGATATTTTAGAAAATACATCTTATTTACTACATTTAGAAATAATATTTTTATTCTACATATTGAAGAATTTCTTATATTGAAATATAAAAAAGAAGAAATATTTAAACGAAGAAACATGTAGTTTTGCTACATATTATTTGATTTATTTATTCCATAATCAGATAGAAAAAATAAAGCTTCAACATTTCTTTACCAATTTTACAACAATAAAAATATTTACTTTAAAGACAAGAGAGATATTATTTATTTGTACTTAATATACCATAAATAATTCCGAATTAAATTTATTTCTCTCTTCTTTCTACAATCCATTGCTAAATATAAAAGATTTTAAAGTTACCCTATCACTAAATATAAAATAATTTAATTTTGAAAGAGAAATATAACATGATTTTTCCATATCTCTATGGAATATTTCTATTATTAAGGTGTATAGTTTACTATTTTTAACCACACTACAAAAAGAGATTTTTTTGTATTTCGCAGAATTTTTCTTCTATTTCGTATTTCGAGGAAAAAGCAATTTAACATCGTTACTATTTTATTCAAAAATATTCTCTTTTTTATCTTCGGGGACCTAAACTTTAAAGTACTGTATATCATTGTCCATTATTTTTACATTACCGTCCACTTAAAGGGTTAAGTTTTTTTCCGTGGAATATATGGTATAAATATGTAAGCATAAAAGGGGATGCACTTAAATGGGATCCGCAATCTTTGACAATCGATGCTATCTGCAATGTTCATTCAGTACAACATTCTATGACGTTTAAAAATAAAAAGTAAAAATATATGATTCAAAATTTAAAAGTACATGGTAGTTATGTATTTGAATTAAGATTGACATAATATGATCGATTTTCTTAATTGTTGTTTTATGCACTTTTTTATACCATCCGGAATAGTGCAGTAAATAAAAAAAAATTCAAATTCGATTATAAAATAATTAATATTAAATTTATATATTAAATTTATTCAATGATAAATCAAACAGTAACTTCTCTATTTTTCTTCAAATCTTGCAAGAAAATATAGCAAAATGTAGGGAAAAATCTTTTATATTGAACTTTGTCTTTAGGGTTTATCTATTTATATTCTATATACTTTTTTTTAACTATCATATACAAGCGGTTTGGGGTTACCGTTGACTAATAAAATTTTACTTAATCTCGATTTTGTTAAAATAATTCCGTTCCAAACGTGTGCAGATGCAAATCAGATTTCTCCAAAATGTTTCACTTATATATTTAATCGATACAAAGCTTTCACTTTACAAAACTGAAACATAAATTTATTTTTTGGAAACGAAAATTAAATGGGTACTCGTTCGGAAACAGTTAACTGAATCCATTTAACCGCGGCACAATTTCCTTAAGTGTACTGAGTAGAAGAAAAATCCTCAAAATAAATGAAAGCAATTCAGAATTGTAAACCAGAACCATTTCCCAAGCGTCAAAGTAATTCCGGTGTAAAGAAATCTGAATAAAAAAAATGTTAAGTTTAGTCGTAATAAAAAAAAAGTAATAAGAAAATAATCCCTTACATTTTTAAATCTGGCCGTTAATAAAACTGAAATAGGTTTTTAATCCCGAGAAATAAAATGTATTTTTAATTATTTTTCCTTCGTATGATCTAAGTATATATAATTTTAATATCTATTTTTCAAACTCTATACTTTAAATAATACGAGTTGAAACATTTTCTTCCTCAGCTAATTATTTTACAAACTGTGCACCTTTTTATATTATTCGACATTACAGTTTTTGTTTGTTTGATTCTAAATTTTCTAAAGAAGAATAAAATAAAATTTTAGTGAAAGGTTTAGAGCTACAAATACCGTCTTTAAAAATTAAAACAGCTTGGTGAGTTTCTAAATAATTTTAAATAATAACTTTTTTAAATAACTAAATTTTTTTAGACAATTTGCATAATTCTAAACGTTGCTTTGATTTGTGAAGAATGAATATAATGACTGGAATTTCTTTTTTTACCTAAACAACTTTTGTACCGCACATCTATAGGCATTCAGCAAAATGGCTTAAAAATATACTTTTGGATGTAAGTTGCAAAAAAATACCCTTCTTTCTTCACAATTCAGTGTTTTAAAGTTAGAGTAGACCTCTTGCTTTGTACTCAAACTATCTTTTAACAAATAAATAGTCAGGCCACTTTAATTATAAAGTTGTGTAGTGGAGAGCTAACATTTAAAAGTCAGGAACTATTTCTTTCAAATGAATTTCTTTTTCTTGAATAAGAGTTTTATTTAAGCAAAAAATTTGAATTTGCAAAGAATTATATTTTTGGATTGCGGTTTAGTCTCAACTAGCTTTATAAACCCGGCGTTGCACGGGTGTACCCTTAATAACCCTAATTAGTAGTTTTTTTAGGTAAACTTTTATTTTATACCAATTGATCCCCTCTCTACTGTGGTCCACTCCATCAGGATATTATAATCTCCTCCCATTCTGATATTAGGGTTTGATTTTATCCAGGCCCTTCCAGGAGTTTGAGGGCTTTCCCATAGGCCCCTGTTAAAATTACCAGAACAGCTTTATGATATAATGGCCTGTTTCTATTTAACGATTAGCGCAAAACGAAACTGCCCAAATGTGGTAAACATTCCGCTTCATATTTCATACACAACTCGATAGGTCTGGGGGACCCAGTCGGTAAAGACTTTCGTCTTGCAAGCGGTAGGTCCCGGTTTCAGGTCCGGGCATCGCCAAAATAACTGCCGACCTATAAACGGCTCGTGCAGCCAAAAAATGTCCGACGAATTATACCCCGTATAGAGGAAAGGCACTTTAAATATCCTCCAAACTCCCAACGCTGCGTACGATGTCGCAATTAAAAAGTTGCATTGGGTACCTACTCACGTGTCGGCTGGTAACTTGACCGTGGTTCTAAATTACGACTCCCGTTTCCTATAGCCCTCGTGTTTAGCTTTAATGCGACGATCATTCAAACTAACCCATACAACTGTATGGGAATAGCTACCCTACGTTAATTTTCAACATCAGAAAACAAAACAGACATTCATCCTCTTGTATGGTTGGAAAAGTTTTATAAAGTACAAATTCCTTATTTATGCCGAATATATTCCGCCATATCTTCATTTCTTACCATTTGTAAACATCAATTAAATTAAATTCGGAAACATAATTAAAATTAATCATAATTCCTAACCTGAAATGGAAATCACACGCCAATTACTTATCAAACAAATTAAGATTCGTTTCGAAAATTCGAAATTAAGATTAATTTCGTTTTTTTCTTTTTTGAGAAATAAAATAAACCATGATTATTTTATGCTATTACTTTACAACGCTTTTGTACATCCTTTGTTTAATTATGGAATCCTTGCCTGGGGAGGGGATTATGTAACAAACCTCAAAAGAAATATAAACATAAAAAATAAATTTATAAAATTTTTGTTAATGGCAAATGTGAGTATAAACATTGAAAATTATAAATTGTTAAATATGCTACCTATTCGTTATATTTATTTCTTTAAAGTTTGTTTATATATTTTTAATAATCCCGATGTGTGCAATAAGCGGATATGTATAAACCCAAGAAGACTTAACCCAAGAAGAATGATATTTACATCATTCCTAAACCTAAAAAGAACATTGTCTGTAAAAATTTTATTTATCTTGCACCAAAGTTTTTTTAATAGTCTTCCGCTTCAAATACAATCTTTAATTAATCTTACTTCCTTCAGAAACCAATTGAAAAATCTTTTGTTTGATATTCCCGATATATATAAAACTATTTTTAATTATGCGTACTTCAATTATTGAAATAAAATAACTACACAGTAATTCATTTGTATTGACTAACCATCTTAAATATACCACCGACACTTCTGTTACAATAATAATATTTTTTAGTTGTGATTTAATATTTGTTCTTTTTTTGTGTTTGTAAATTTACATCATATACTTTTTATGTTCGCCAATATGGGTCCTTGTGACCTTGGTATTCTATCTACTGTATAATTGCTTTTCTATTTGTTTTTCCTTCAAATTAATATGTGTTATTTTTGTGCAATAAAAATTATTATTTTAAAAAAAAATCTACGAGGGCTGTTTTTTTTCAACCTCCGATGGGCTGTAGCAAAAAGACGGGTCAATCAACAAAAAAGATTTTTTTACCAAAAGTAAAGTACAATACTGCTTATTTCTCCATATAATCATCTTGGCGATTAAGGCGTTTGTTATACCTGTAAACAAGCTTTAAAATACCCTCTTCATAAAATGCAGCCGCCAATGATTGGGAGGGAGTTGTGACGGTTTCGTTTAAAAAAGTAAATTTGGAAGCTTTACGTCATTTTTTTCTGTCCTCCAAGCCACTACTAGTCCATAATTCACGTATGGTAAACCTTTGAGTTTCCCTAAACATTTGGTCAACTCGTTGAACAATACCGTCTGTAGCGACAGACTTGCTTCCTTGGTCCCCTTCTTCATGAACATCAGTATTGTTCAGCGAGTTGACCAAGTGTTTAGGGAAACTCGAAGGTTTACCATAAGTTAATTATTGATAAGCATAAATGGCTTGGATTGTAGCGCTTCCAAGTTGACGTTAAGCTCAAAGAAATCGTCACAACTACCTTCAAATCATTGGCGGCTACATTTTTTGAAGAGGGTATTTCAAAGCTTGTTTACAGATATGACAAATGCTTTAATCATCAAGGTGATTATATGGAGAAATAAGCAGTATTGTACTTTACTTTTGGTAAAAAAAATCTTTTTTGTATTTTAACCCGTCTTTTTGCTACAGCCCATCGGAGGTTGAAAAAAAACAGCCCTCGTAGTTGAGGAAATCTGATCCACCATAAAAAAAAATCAAAAGGTTTAAAATCAACAAATAAAATAAAATACTGATATTCAAATAACAATCCAGAAAATAAAACCCACGTGCTCTTTTTTGCTTTTCTTAATTTTCGTTCGCGCTGAACGCGCTAAAATTTCTTGAAATTGAAATAAAAAGTATAAATTCTAATTTTACAATGCTATTCCTATGGGGAAATTGGCTCACGTTTTGCACTCCTACACCCGTTTGGATTCGAATAAAAAGTACCCTATAGCCTATTCCTGGCTCTAAACTACCTCCCCACCAATTCTCAGCCAAATCAGTTCAGCCGTTCTTGAGTTATAAATAGTGTAACTAACACGACTTTCTTTTATATATAGATTAGGTTAATTTTCGTTCATTAAATGTTTTTATTTGTGACGTGGTAGTTTTTGGATTGACTTGGATTGACTGTCACTTGGATTGACTGTTAGTGGCTGTGCAGTGTGCATATATAACGTTATCATTTTAGGGGGGGAGGGGGTAAGCCAAATGATATCGTAGGATATCGAGAGGGGGAGGTTTTTTTTAAGTTTGATAACGTTATCATTTTTTATTTATTTATTTTCAATTTTCCTACAATGTTCAATATTCGCGAGTTTATTTCTAAATTTAATTGTGTGAAATCATTTTTAAAGGCATACAATATTCGATAGTCAACATGGGAAGAAATGTGACATTATTTCATTATTCATCACTATATTCCACTTAATTTTTTTCATTTTTCCTTATCTTAATATAAATTCTTAAACTTCCTTTCTAAATATAAAGTTATAAGTACGTAATAAAATAATTATATTAACAAATTAAATATTTTTAAATTTATCACCTATTTTAGCATTAGTCGTGATATTAAAATTATTCTATTTTTTAATAATTTTGTTAATCATGCCTCGATTTTATAAAAACATTACTGATAATTATGGTATTGATATTGACTGTACAAGGCCCAGTGGCTTAGTGGTAGTGCTTCGCATTGCTGCGTCACAAGTCCGGGGATCGAATCCCGGATTGGGCGAGGTTGACCCATCCTTTCATCCCTTGAGTGGGTCGATAAAATGGGTACCAAGCATGCTTGGGAACTAAACACTGGGGGTTCCGCGTGAGGCTGACCACCTTACCGGGACATATGCCTAGCACCCCAGAGGTCACGAAAGCTGAAATGGGTACGGCAGGTCTTGGCCCAGTAATGGGCTGTTGCGCCGAGAAGTTTAGTTTTAGTTTTATTGACTGTACACCAATAATTTTATGAAGGAATGGGTGTGATATAGAATTAAAAACTTAAATTTTCTTTTTGTACCTGATAACGATATCATAGAGGGGGGGGGGTCGTGTAATGATAACGTTTGATATCGCAGGGAAGGGGGGGGGGGAGTCAAAAATATGTGTAAAATTGATAACGTTATATGTGCACAGCCCCTTATTTCGTGAACGCATTGGTTTTTTGTCCTACGTTAGTCGTGAGTTAAAAATTTACAATTGGCTTTTACTTATCATGTCACTTTTAACTTATAACCAAAAATCTATAATATATATTGGATAGCCGGCTCCATGTCAAAAAAGTCTACCATTGCCAGATTTCTGGCGCTGACTGTTTGGCTTCTCCGTTGTCAGCGCTGCTTTTAATCCCTTCTGACTATTCCTCAATGCCTCCTACCATTCTATCAAGCCGCCAAATTTGATTTTTCTTTTCTACAGAGCATTCGCATGTGCTCAATCAAAATGGAAATGGCTCACTATTCGCACAAGTTGAGATTCGTTGCCACTGGACACATATATACACAGTTCGATACCCAAAACTTAAAAGCATGCTGCCACCATTGAAAAAAATCTCAATTTTACTTATTTTTAAAAAGTATATAATAATGTTAGAAGGTAAATTGAACCCTTGTCAAAAACTATTCTTTCAAATTTCTGAAAACAAACCAAATCTTGAAAAATTCTCAATTAGGTTCGTTTCCGCTAATCAAGTAAAAGAGCACTTTTAAGAGAGGAAGTTGGGTTTTTTCCCTTTAAAATTTATTTTGATTGATTTACAAGGAAAAACTTCCAAGAACGTGTAGGTGTTGTTGGTAAACTGATTGTTATCGTCAAGTTTATTTTGTAAAAAATATTTTTAACGAAATGAGAACCCAGTTTGTGACTTGTAAATTCTCATTTTCTTGATTGAATACTATTTAAAATATTCAGTTGTGGCTATTACGTTTTATCGTATGACAAATTATAATAATGTCTTTATGTATGCATAACTTTTTACTTGTAATTTCTTGAGTTCTCTTTGCAAAATTAAATGTCGACACACTTAAACATTACTTAAATTTACTCGACAGATTTAAAGATTAATTGTAATCTGAGGATCAAAATTGGTAGCGAGAGTCGCCAAGATGGTGCCATAAAAATGCAGTTCTGGAGAATATGCCAAGGCTGAAAAGGCTTAGCCCCATTGGAAAAAAAGACTTGTCATTTAAAGGCTTCCATCATTAAAAACAGTTTTAAAAAAAAGTATATTTAGTGCGGCGGCCAATTGATGCTTTACTTATCGTTGCAAAACCTTATTTTCGAAAAGCAGTTTCATTTCCACGATTAGTCGAGTTCAAATTTCAATGTTTCTTATCATACTTTCGAACTTATAACCAAAATTCTATATATATATTGGATTGCGGTCCATGTAAAAATCTCCTTGCAGATTTCTGGCGTGTACGTTTGGTTTGCCGCTTTAGAAAGCGTGCTTTTACCCTTCTCTATCCACTTCAAATCTCTCCTTCTTTGAGGCGCTAAATTTGATTTTTCTTCACAACATGGATTGATGTCAAAAAAGGATTGGTCAGTATTCGCAAATTGAACTTTTTAATGACGACAATATACAAGTTCGTACCAATAACTTAACATGCTTTACTAAAAGCATTACTCTCTATTTTCAATTTAAAGTTTTTTATTGTGTTAGGAAATTTTGAACTTCTTTCAAATTTTTCACATTTTCTTTAATCGAAAGAATTAAAAAATCTGAATAAGTTGTATTGACGCGTCAGTAAGCCGTTGTCGGTCTGCCGTACCAAATCGGTCTAATATGGATTTTTAAAAATTTTTTTTGTTATACAAGGATAACTATCCAACATTTCAACTTTTTGTGGTAGATCTGTACGTCCGACGGACAAAGTTTATTTGTAGAAAATTTAATTGAATAGCATTGAACAGTTTGTGATGTCAATTTCAATTCTTGTTTGGAATTGAATTTGAAAATTCCTTGTCGTGTTCGTTGTTGTCTGCTGTACCACTGTATCCGTTGTCTTTCTGTTGTAACTTCCTTAATTTCTTGATATCTCGTTCTAAAAATTTTTGTCACTAAAACATTACTCAAATACCGAAATTTATAATTAATTGTAATCTGTAGGTAAATTGGAGCGAATAACTACTAGTGCCGTAATTTCATGATTGCATTGAATTCGAATTTGCAGGCATGAAAAGGCTTAGCCAAATCAGATGAAATGAATTGGAAAAAAGTATTTATTTAAAGTATATTAAAAAACATTTTAAAGAAAAGTATTTGGAATGCGGCGCCAATTGACTCTTTTATTTTATGGTTTGTCAATTATCTTCAAAAGATCAGCACAAGAGTTTTTGACCAAAGTCGAAACATCTATTTTTTGTTTTGCCAAGTTCGACTTTTTTAATTAGGTTTTTTCTTCGAATTGGCCCAGCACTTTAAAGAAAGGAGATATAATTTTTATTCAATTCGAAATAATTTGATGGAAGAGTTGAACTTAGAGTCGATTAGAAGTTTATTCAAAAAGCGGTTTGTCGTTAGGATTCTTTTTTCTTTTAATCGAAAACAATGAAGTAGTCAGGAAACGCTGTTATATTTAGCGTAAAGCACCTACTTTTCCCGTATTTTAACATTTATAAGTTTTTATTCGGAGTGCCGTCATTTTGTTACTTTATGATTTCGTATTACGAAATTATTCTACATAGCTCAATCACAAGTTATTTTAAATTCTGTCAACAAAAAGTAGGAATAAAAGTAAAAATAAGGAATTATAGCGGGGAAAAGACTATTTTTTCTAAAGGCCAAATAGCGATAGATAAATGTAAGTTTGCATATTAAATGGTTGATATACATAGATTATTTTCCCCTCCAATCATTGTTGGAAAACAGATTTACGCTTTCTCTGCCAGGCATAAAACTGTAAATATTTGATAACCTTTAAATCCCATTCATTTTCACAAAACTAAATTTATATGCAATCCACAAATGCTATTTAAACGCAAAATAAGATGTTGATAGCTGTATACTAGCAGATAAATCGTATCATAAAAAATTCATTTCATAATAGCGTGCTGGTTCGGTAATAGCTATTTATAACATCACGTAGAAGCATTACACACAATTTAATGTCATTTTTCTTGGAAGACCTTTAAGAAATTCATGCCCGAAAAATTGGGACCATTATAGGGTGGAAGGAGGTTCTTCGTTGTTTCTAAATAATTGTGGGAAATAGTGTGTGATTTTTTATTCTGTAAGAACAAAAATTCTATTCCACATTGACATTTTAATAGTGGGTCTTAAATTTTAAAAGAGGTTATAGAGACAAACTTAAATTTTTAATAAGATATAAGAGATAGAAGATATATTATTTTAGTGTTTCGTTTAAAAATAAGATTATTAAATGAATATGTACTACCAAATTTAAGTCTCATTCGACGATATATTAAAATAATAAATTTAGTGGGTCAAAGTATAACTCAATATGTATCGCTGTTATTTCCTGTTTGACCATTTTAAGATGACTGAATTAAAATAATAAAAATAAGATGTGAAACTCTAGACGACTTTAAATTACCAATCCATAATATATATTTGATACGCTAGAATTTGGTTAAAGATTTGTACACGACGGTTTTCGTTTTTCAACTACACCTTTAAAACCTAACAATTTATATTTGCGCATGCGCGATTTTCTCGAAAACCTAATTATAACGTCAGATAAATACTAGGAACTCTTGTATAAGGTATGAAGTCCGTAGCTCATTTAGTTCGAGTTGTAATGTGGTTTCAGACAGACGGACCCATGTACAAAAAACACTTTTTTTACTACCAGCACCCTCTAAAACGTATAGGAAGCACAAAATCTCCATTTCGGATTTTCGACATCATCACCATACTTTCATTATTTTATATTTCATACTTGGTTATTGAAAGTAAACAAGTTGGTTTGTTACAGAACCTGTCACTTAAACCGCTTCCACACAACATTTGTGCTCAACAGGAAACACTATTTATACACCACAAAAAGAAATTCGCCAAACAGCGCCTTTAGCTAGTTGTAATTCCAAAATTAACTCATTTCTTTAATCTTCTTTCGCAGATTTAATAATTAATCTTTATCGTTTGCTAATTTTTTTTAAGTTTGAAGACCTTTACTCCGAATTCGAATTCTTCTCTGAAATTTTCAATGTATTCTAATTTCGATGCGCTGAATTTTTTGACGTATCACACTTATCTGTAGCATTTGTAGTTTGGCTATGAAAGTGCGTGACAGATGGACGGACACAGACGGACTGAACGATTATAATACCTTCCACTTTTTACGTTATAAACGTAGTGTGGAAGTTAAAAACACTTGACAAAAGCATCAATTAACAAGAAGTTCATAAAGAACTAAAATAGCCTACTTTCCTGTTACTTAAATACTTACTGAAGTTCTAATCGGGAAAAAAACTAGGTTCCTAAAGTAAATATCATCAACAGCCGTTTCTACACTAGATTTATACACATTAGAAAAAAAAATCGAAACACAGCACCCAGCTATAATTTAAAGTTCTAAAAGCCAAAATCAACTATTTTCCTTAATATTCGTTCGCAAATTAATTAAATATTATTTATCATCTGCTCGTGATTTATTTGTAGTTCGAAGAATAAATATTTATTAATAACAAAAGTAATGAAACTACTCCGAACTGCATTAAAAAACAAGAAATGTAAATTAAAACTAAGCATAATTGCATGCAAAAGTATGCCTTGCCGCTTTCTTGGTAGATAATTAATGAATAATCAAAGAATCAAATTGTTCTACATTTTATGACGTCATTCCAAACTGATTCATGAAAATATTATTTTGCTTCAAATATGTTTAAATAAAGTTTCTCATGCCATTGTTGATTTGGCAACAGTGATTTAAATGACTCAAAATTGAATTTCAATGCTAATTAAATGGGAAATTCGCCGACAGATAGTAGATTTATGTCCGTCCGGACGTACAGACAGACGGACAAAAAGTATGAAAGTTGGGTATCTGAGGTTATAGATTTCTAACAAAAAAAGAATTTTTAAGATCCGATGATTAGAACCGATTTTGGAAGGGGGGTACGGACGGACAGACGGACATCGACCGCATGTCAATACCTACTTTTTCATTTTTAGCCTACTTTTCTTTTTTTAATTCGAAAGAATTAAAAAAATGAAAAAGTAGGTATTGACATGCGGTCGATGTCCGTCTGTCCGTCTGTCTCCTGTCCGTCTGTCCGTCCGTACCCCCCTTCCAAAATCGGTTCTAATCATCGGATCTTAAAAATTCTTTTTTTTGTTAGAAAGCTATAACCTCAGATATCCAACTTTCATACTTTTTGTCCTTCTGTCTATACGTCCGGACGGACATAAATCTACTATCTGTCGACGAATTTCCCATTGAATTAGCATTGAAATTCGATTTTGAGTCATTTAAATCACTGTAGGTATTGAAATGCGGTTGATGTCCAACTGTCTGTCTGTCCATCTGTCTGTCTGTTCGTATGTCTGTCTGTTCGGATGTCTGTCCGTCTGTCTGTCTGTTTGTCTGTCTGTCTGTACCCCCCTTCCAAAATCGGTTCTAATCATCGGATCTTAAAAATTCTTTTTTTGTTAGAAAGCTATGACCTCAGATACCCAACTTTCATACTTTTTGTCCGCGTGTCTGTACGTCCGGACGGACATAAATCTACTATCTGTCGGCGAATTTCCCATTGAATTAGCATTGAAATTCAATTTTGAGTCATTTAAATCACTGTAGGTATTGAAATGCGGTTGATGTCCATCTGTCTGTCTGTCCATCTGTCTGTCTGTTCGTATGTCTGTCCGTTTGTCTGTCTGTCTGTACCCCCTTCCAAAATCGGTTCTAATCATCGGATCTTAAAAATTCTTTTTTTGTTAGAAAGCTATGACCTCAGATACCCAACTTTCATACTTTTTGTCCATCTGTCTATACTTCCGGACGGACATAAATCTACTATCTGTCGGCGAATTTCCCATTGAATTAGCATTGAAATTCAATTTTGAGTCATTTAAATCACTGTTGCCAAATCAACAATGGCATGAGAAACTTTATTTAAACATATTTGAAGCAAAATAATATTTTCATGAATCAGTTTGGAATGACGTCATAAAATGTAGAACAATTTGATTCTTTGATTATTCATTAATTATCTACCAAGAAAGCGGCAAGGCATACTTTTGCATGCAATTATGCTTAGTTTTAATTTACATTTGTTTTTTAATGCAGTTCGGAGTAGTTTCATTACTTTTGTTATTAATAAATATTTATTCTTCGAACTACAAATAAATCACGAGCAGATGATAAATAATATTTAATTAATTTGCGAACGAATATTAAGAAAAATAGTTGATTTTGGCTTTTAGAAGTTTAAATTATAGCTGGGTGCTGTGTTTCGATTTTTTTTTCTAATGTGTATAAATCTAGTGTAGAAACGGCTGTTGATGATATTTACTTTAGGAACCTAGTTTTTTTCCTGATTAGAAGTTCAGTAAGTATTTAAGTAACAGGAAAGTAGGCTATTTTAGTTCTTTATGAACTTCTTGTTTTAATTCTTTCGAATTAAAAAAAGAAAAGTAGGCTAAAAATATCTTTTTTTGTGTGACGATGAATATTGCATGGAAATGGTTGTAAGGGACAATGAGTGCCATCCAATTATGTTTGCTTCTTCTCTGTAAGAAAGAATCCGTACACATAAATCACAGAGGGCGTGACACTATCCGAATGAATAGGGGGGGGAGAAGAATGAATTGGTAAGATGACAAGAAAACGGAATCTCGACACTCGGACCACTCATCTGCAGGAAGCTCATTTCCGCTCTCGCACGCACGAACACTCGACAAAGAAATTCAGAAAGAAAGCGATGCTGGAACAATCAGATTAAAAGAAAAGTAAACATCTGGAGCTAATGAAATGGTATGCCTGTTTCATACACTACAAGTACTCACTTTTCTTGCTTACAATACTAAATGATAAAATTTAACTAACCACATGTCGAAATTTCTTTAACGCATCACGCCGACACTTTAAGTACCGGGTGGTTATAAAATAACGCTCGCTATTCGGTGAGGTCTGTAGCTTGAATGAATAATCCGAATGCAACAAACTTCGAGACAGTTACTAATCAAGAAGGGGGGAAAATAATGGAATCATAAAACATCAAAACACCAAAGTCATCAAAACACCCTCGTCTCTTGACCAGGGTTCTAAATTACGAGGCGTAATTGGCTGTGTTAAAGCTCCTAAAGGAGGCTAGAAATAGGCAGCCGGAATCGATTACATTACATTAAAAAAGAAATAGTTACAATAATCACCGACAGATGGCGCTGCCAATGCAAACACAATATTGTAAGCATTGGCAAAACCAAGAAGCGGTCATTTCTTGCATTAATGTAATGTAATCGATTCCGGCTGCCTATTTCTAGCCTCCTTTAGGAGTTTTAACACAGCCAATTACGCCTCGTAATTTAGAAACCTGGTCAAGAGACGATGGTGTTTTTTTATGATTCCATTATTTTCCCCCCTTCTTGATTAGTAACTGTCTCGAAGTTTGTTGCATTCGGATTATTCATTTAAGCTACAGACCTCTCCGAATAGCGAGCGTTATTTTATAACCACCCTGTATTCACTTGTATTATTACATTATTTCTGACAAACAATATACTTAAAAATCATTTCCGCTCGCACGCACCGTGGCGAGCGTTCATTTCGTGCACCTCACTCGAAATGAACACTCGACAAAGAAATTCAGAAAGAAAGCGAAGCTGGAACAGTCAGATTAAAAGAAATTAAACATCTGGAGCTAATGAAATGGTATGCCCGTTTCACACACAACAAATGTTCACTTTTCGTGCTTACAATACTAAATGACAAACAAAAACAAACAAAGTTTAACAAACATCCGGGTATGGCCCGGGCTGGCGGAAATATTAAGTATTCACTTATATTATTACATTATTTCTGAGACCAACAAAATATACTTAAATTGTATATCTTTGTCGAGCCTCGTGAATGGACTGTGATTCACGAGTCCAGTTGCCAATTGCATTCGTGTAGCTCTGGTGCAACCGTTAATTCAACAAAAAAACCAAATGAAAAGGATTGTGGTCGAGACGATTCCAGAAAAAAAAACGGGAAAATCCTGACACCGCACTCATTTTCCGGAAGTTCATTTCCGACCATGAGTGTGACGCGCACGCAATACAAGTGTCACACTTAAATTAACACTCGAAAAAGAAAATCGGCAGCCTCAGAGCAAAAATGAAGTAACTGCAGGGATGCACGTTGGATAATTTCCCCATATAGCTACACGAGGGATATTGTATAGAACGAAGTTTGGAGTAGAAACGTAAACCACATTCAAACTTTTCGGGAAAATTAAAAAAAAATAACGTGTGGGATAACGAAATAGTGTCAAATTCGGCAACATGGCACATACTGGTGACATAATGTTATCAAAAAAATAATGAAAAAAATAGATTTTCTAAATTACCAATTGATTTAAAATCACATGACGGACGTACATCAGCGTGTAAACGCCTTTACATCCATTCCTTCTTTATGAGCAAATGCTTCGTTTTGAATCGCCATCAAGTAACGAAGCCGACTCCTGAGCTTTCATCCAACACAGATATAAAGCTACATCTTCTACTTTGTGAGTCCAACGTTAGGACTTTGGATTAAAATAGCTATTATATTTCAAACTTGTCAGCTATTTTCAACAGTAACCAGCCATAACTAACAAAAGGATCTTCCTTGAAAAGGCCCATGCAAAATGTTAACATTATTTTATTTTGGTTAGAATTTGTTAATTAACTGGCTCAGTTAACTTAAGTATCCAAAAATGGTATCCCTATTATTTGTAAAGGTTTAAACCTTTCACTTTAGAAAGAAATTTGAAACTTGTCTTCAAGTACTCCCGTTTCGAACCTTACCCGACTATTTGCGCTGCTTTCTGCAAAATTAGACTACCTACTATCCAAAGCCTCACCCCAAAACTTACTGTTATCACGTCGCTGTTACAAAGAAGGAAGGGCTCTTTATGAAACGGTCCCAGTGAACCCTCGGGCGACCCTCTCCAAAATTAATAGAATATTCAATTGGTGGTGTCTGAACTGAAATGAAGACAATGAATAAACAGAAAAAAGAGAGGAAACTGCTGTTGGAGTGAGTAGGGAAATCTTCATGTCACACTTTTCTCATAAGCGAGACGCTGTTATTGGAGAACAGTTTTTTTCTGTTTCTGTTCTTTACTTACTTAACAAAGATGTGATAAACGCAATTGATATCAAGGCATTCAATAACTAAAAATAAAATTTGCGTGCATAAAATTAAGTGTTTTTAAGAGGGAATTAAATGTCAAAGGCACTTTTATTTTAAGTATATATGAGACATGTTATTAACTAAAAATGTTTGCAGATATTCAAACTTTAAAATCTTACGTTAAACAATATTTTTGTGCGAAAAAAAGCCTTCTATAAATACTGCCCGAATCAAGTTATATTCTAATTATATTTACAAAATGTACCTAATTAATGAATCAACGCATATCTGTGTCATCAACATGCACCAATGCTCTTATACTCACGCTTTATGGGTTGTCAATTCAATTTTGAAATGAACTTTTCAATGATTTAACTTATAAATAAAGAGCATGGAGGCAATAATATTTTTCGCAGCATTATTGTTGTGTCTCGTGTACAATGAGGAAGCTCATCAGTAATTTTTTTTTAATATCTAATCAGAATATTGCGAAACACCTAAATTCAAACTATCTCTTCATTCTGCACAATATTTACTTAATTACAGCTACTCAAAGATAGTGATATCAACCGCGAAAAACGATAAACATGATTTAGCACTTGCGGTTCCGAGACCCTGAGGTACAAGTTCACAGAGGCTTAAAAGGTTTTAAATTCCCTAATTTACAACTAATATATGTATATGACATATTATATTAACGACATATTATAACTTTACCCCCTCAAAATCTTATATTTTGTACCCCAATTAAACTTAATAACTTAAATTATCTTTTTCATATATCCTTAATATCACTTAGTACTTTAAAATCCCAACCACACCCTGTCGGCGACAAACAGTCGCCTAGATCAATCATTCCCACGGAAACTGTTTAATCATCACATTTTAAAGTTGAACTTTCAAACTTTCTCATAACTCTGATTGGTCAGTGAAGCAGAGCTCGAGAGTTTTCACCATTTTTGTGAGCATTCGTTCACACTCTCTCATCGACTGCAGACGACAAATCAACCTTCTCCTGATGAATAGCTCTTATATAAAAGATATTTAATTACTCCGTTTCCCTCTGTCGACTTATTTTACATATATACAGAATTCCTTCAGCGTAGGAACGTGGAGTGATAGGCAGGCGTGATGAAAGCATGAAATCAGTGGCGCGGGATGTACCGTACCGTTTCTGTGTCATTGTTTGAGTTTTTTGTATACTTCATAATTTACACTAAATATTTTTATTTTTGTTTGCTAATTTGATTTAGGAATAACCTTTTCTTCTAAAATACAACACCAAATCTGAAAAATGATTAGCATCCGCTTTTTTTGCACAACAATGGAATCAATTAAAACTTATAGCAAAAAGCGGGTAAAAAGGAATGTGCTGTTCCTTTGTCTGTTTATGTTAGACGAAAGGGGGAAGCGGTGTTTATAAGAATGTGTCACGTGCAGAGTTGAGCTGTCTTGTTGCTTCTTTTCTGCGTGGATGAAAAGTGTATTTTGTCCTTTTTGGGGATTTCCGTGTAATATATTCAGAATAAGTTTGAAGAGCACGCAAATTAAGTGTCTCTTTTCAGCTCATGTGTCAAGCGTTGAAACGCGGTGAATAGGAAACGAAGTTTGCACAGGAAAACGCGGCATAAAATGGCAGCAAAAATGTATTTTCTTTGCTTCGTAGAAAATAAGTTTTAGCCTAGTTATTTACAGTTTCTTATCTAGGGACTGTCTTTTCAACACCTATTCATCTCCCCCCCCCCCCCCACACACATTTCCCGATTTCCCGACACACATACACATTTCCCGATTCCTAGAAGGCGTGTCTAGTAAAACTTCCTTCGCCTCTTGCGTAAAACCTTCAATGAAGCCCCCAACCTATGCTTTTTGACCACCCCTTGAAAATTGGACATAAGTGGAGTTCTCTGTCATTCAATCTTGGTCACTCTTGGTTCACTCTTAAAACAAACGAGCGTTTTTAACTCAGTCTGTTTCTACTCAGTTCCACTCCTTTCCGTGCCGAAAATGCACTTGCCCCTATAGGAGTGGATTTCACTCTTTGTTTTAAGAGTGTTGCTTATGAAAACATTTGGAATCGGAGATGGCTGGCTTAAAATAATTGACTTTTGTAAAGAGAGTATTCTTTACCAATAAAGATGGAGCCAGTCCATGATATGTAAAGATTTGCCATTTATCCCCATTAAAAAGATTCCAACAAATGGAGGAATTCGACTATTAGGATTGTTATGGGATCATTTCTAAAGTTCATTAATTAAAGGCTTTAAAAAATATAGTTTTTTAATTACAATTATTTATTATATTAATTTAAGAAATGCAAAACCATTATTGTAATTTCGTTTAAAGCTCTATATAGTATAAAAATTTATTTCAGCGAATTCGGCTGTAGTGAACAATGGGGGGAACCAGAGTGTTGATTCCCTAGAGGATTCACTATACCGATACCGGGGTACAACTGTGAAATATTTTAATTTATATTTTAAATTCAATAACGTTAAACATTAACTAACTAATAAATAGCAATTGAATAAAAAAATAAAAAAAACGACGTTTTATGTTCTAAAATGTGTTTGGTTACTATAATTCAATAAAAGTTCCAACCAATGCACTCACCCAATCTCCTCGAAAGACATCTGTCGAAAAATTCTACTTTCACGGCCCATCTGCGCATCTTGGAAATTCTCCATCCTCAATTCTACCCCTTTACACGCCATAACTTATTTAAAAAATATTCTCCACACACTCAAACAACAATGCAATGCAACATTTTTGCATTGTTTATGATTTCTTGAAATCATAACCTACACTTAGCGGAATAGTGGCGAATCGGCCGTGTTAACGCCATGGGAGATAAGCCTCTATTCTGCGAATAGGGAAGAATGTATGTTCCTCGCTGTAGTCAGAGCACAACATGAAAACATATGATTTTCCGAAAAATGGAAAACATATTTTTGTTCGAATTGTTCCAGTTGTTGTGGATGCGACTGCACGACATCTTAAACCATCCCCACTCAGAAACGAATCGCACTGCAGAATGGAATGGAATACCCAAATGCAGAAAAGAATTATTCGAACCACTTGTTGGATCTTGTGCGGTCGTTATTTATTTTAGAATGTGGCAACACGGAACGAATTTTAAATATTGGAATATATCCAATTACAAAATACCGTTGGATGAGGATAACACTCTTGGAGGGTAACTTTGGCCCAAACCTTTTACTGACTTCCTTTTGAAATTTTTTTTTACTTATCGGTAAAGGTAGAGTTGCTAATAATTGAAAAAAAGCAAGCACATTTTAAAGAGTTAATTTGATGAGAAGTTATTAGATAGAAAAGTTTGGAAGCTTACCGTCCAGATCAAAAGTGACTACAGTCGACGGTACCTAAGGTGTTTAGTAATCACTTGAAGAACTGTTAAAAATTAGGCACTTTGTTTCACCAAAAATATAGCTGCAACGGCTGTGTGGTGAAACGTTAAACCATATTTTTGGTATATTGACCATAAGAGATTACTAGTTTTCGGTTTTTGCCGAAGAGAACATTCAGCCCTGTCTGAATTCAGGACTGGTCAGCGGACATACTAAACACATAAAAATTACAGCAGGAAGCAAGATCTATGATGTCTGTACTCATTGTTAGGTGGTAATGCCCGCCCTGAACACATTCCGCAACGTCCTGGGTTTACAGGGAAATCTATCCAGGATAATCTCTGACTTCTTTTGGAGAGCATGGAACAAATCTGAACTTAGTTCGAGGGATGAGCCACAACAACAGATAAAAAATATTTATTACTCTTTTTCAAACGTCATCAGCTAACGATTGAACGTAAACCATGAATTAATCTATAATGAATTTTTTTTATTTAGTTGAGAACGTTAAAAATATTTTTTGCGATTAATGAACCTTCTTTTATTTTGGTTATCAGCTGATCATAAGGATTGTGCTGTTAAGCACTAATACTAATTCTATTTTAAAACTGCGCATAAAACTAAATATGAAACCTGAAAATTAATCTCTTTCCTTACCAATACGATACGGGGGAGGGAAGGTGAAAGGTATATATACAATTACATAAAACTAATACATTTTCCTTTTTTTAGGGTACCCAATAATTTTGTACTGTTCACAGAAAGCAAATTTGGTCCTAACAAAAGCACGGCAAAACGCAAAGGAAAAAATTATTTTCTACACCTGCCGTAATTGCTTAAAAAATGAGTAATTTATGAAAGAACTCTGCGAACTTTATGTTTTGGTAAAGATTTCGTTTCTTTTCTATGACAGTCCACAGCAAGATGTTGGGCTGATTTCATAGCCAACATTCTTTTCTGCAATGGCCGCTCCCCGCATCCCTTAATTGGGTTTCGATCCAGATGTGTTGGGGGGCCAAACTTCATTGTTGCAGACTTTCCCCAGACGCATGTATTTATGATAGTTTTATTATTCACGGAATTAATTAGATTATGAGTTCTTGTAATGTAAGTAATGTACTATAACCACTATACGCCTTGGCCATATCAGGAATGTATTAATTAGCATATAGCAATTATCAGAATATCAGTTACCATTATATACATTAAAACCCATCTAACTTAACCATCAAATAACCGGCCCAACAAAACCGATTTTGTTATGCAATGTATTATCTGTTATCTTCTTTTAAATCACATTTTATTCGAGTTTTAGAGTCAAAGCCTCCCAAAAAGTCCTGGATTTCACATGCACTAGCTCCAGTATGTTTATTGTATGAGGAAGATTCGATTTCGCAGTGGGATCAGCAGTGTAGCAAGCCTACAGCTCCAAAGAAGCTCCACGCAAGAAGCAACTTACGATATTTCCCTCACGCAGCCGGATCGGAATAAATGTCTTCACATCCCAATGATGGGTTCCCCAAACAAATCGCTTGCCCCGGCGAAAATCCGATTTGTTCTATTCCCGTGTTTTCGAACAGACAGAAAAAAATCATTTTTTAGGGATGGAAAACAGGAAACGTTAAACTTAAAAAACCGGTTTTTAGCTACAGTTAAACTGGTATAAACCGGTTCTTCGACTGAATCCATTAAAATCGTAGAAAAGTTTTTTTTAATGGAGAACCTTGAGGTGTTTTTTTTAAAACACATTACAAAAAAAGTTTTTCTCTGGTTTTGTGATACAAATTATATGGTACATTTTTAGAAACACAGGATCTTACTCATATGATTTCAATAAAACATTTAAAAAATCTAAGACACGAGAACTGTAGTGTAAATTAAAGAAGCGTTTTTTAGTGACGGTTTATCCTGTACCAGTTAAGATCGGAAATAGGAAAACCGGTTAAACCCGTAATCGGTTTTTTTGCGAAAACCAAACATCCCTCAAAGTTTTTATTTATGTGGCGTGTGTAAAATAAGAGACCTCTGTCATCGTTATTATTATTTGTTGATTTTTTTTTGTGTGGCAACAGCGTCGGCAATAAATCACCAGCCCATGTTGAACTCGATTCAGAAATTCTAGGTTTTAAACTTTCATTTCCTTAGCGGAGTTTTCTATTTTTTTCCATGGAGGCCAGAATAAGATGAAGATGTTCGGCGACAAAAGAGTGAAACCAGATCAACAAAATAACTCTATTCAATAGATATTTGTTCTGCTAACCTAGTAAAAACCGGTACTACTTTGGCGCTGTACGCTTGTGCCACTGACGTATATGGCTCTCATATTGCGTCGGGTGGTGAAATGAAGCGCCAACTCGCTGAAACTTTTTGTTCTGACCCATCCGCGTGGTGGTTGATATGGTAAAAGACCCTAGATTCCAAACTTTTTATTTTATTTTACTGCGTTAGTTTCGAGTTTGTAGTATTTTAAAATCGAAGAATAAAACTCAAAAATTCACACAGTTGCAGGTTCGTAATTTTCCTTTTACATGTGGGGCTGGGGAGCCCAGTCGGTTAGGCATTCGCCTAGCATGCGAAAGGTCCCAGGTTCGGGTCCGGACATCGCCAAAATAACTGCCGGCCTATAAACGGCCCCAAAATGTCCGACGAATAATACCCCGTGTGGCGGGAGTGCACGTAAAATATCCTTCAAAGTCCTAACGCTGCGTACGATGTCACCCTTGACGGTTGCGTTGGGTGCCTACTCAGATGTCGGCTCGTCACCTGACTGTACTCAAATGAATGGTAGAAAGTGAAAGAGAGTCTTCAGAGTCAAAATTGCTAGTGAAGGACCTCCCATGAAAAATGGCTCTTCCATTCCAGGGAATTTGACGAGACTGCAAAGTCCTCCCCCAAACTATCCCCATTCCGACCTCTTCTTGAAAAAAATCGCCACCGCTTGGGGGAAAAGCGCTTCATTGGCCAACCCGTTTTTCCACTGTTTTGTTCAGGCAGCATCTTATTTAACCGTTTTCTGAACCACTCTTTCCTTCGTTTGTGCCGAAACAGAAAATAGTTTGGAATGTGTTTCTATTCCGTTTATTCAAGTTCGTTGATTGTGACCGACTAAAGAGATGTGCAAATTTCCTGTTGATCTTGAAATTCGGGGAAACATTTCTGTTTGCGCTCCAGAGACAGAATGTCAAGGCAAAACGTTTACGTAAGAATTTGGCGATTTTGGCAACGTATTTGGTGAAAAAGTGAAATCAAAACCCTAATATGTAGCTCTAGTACGATGGCCTTGAACAACCATCATAACTCACGGAAGTAGCTTAAATATGCATATTTGCAATCAACAGAGCCATCAATGAAGAAATCATCACCTAAACCCACATTAAAATCCTAGAATGGAGACTGAACGGGAATCACTTGAAACATGTCAATTATGTTTCAAATAATGAATTTAGTTTCTGAAGGTAATACCAATAAAATAAACATTTTTAATTTCAATTATTTTCGTTAAAAGTTTTATTTAACTTTTTCAGAAGATGGCATCAGGAAAGAAAAAAAATAATCGGATTGGAGCCAAAGTGATGTAGTTTTCCAGAAAGTTCGAATTTTTCGAAAGTTCGAAACTTGAAAGTTCAAAAATCATAATCTAAGTATGAACTACGCATTTGTTTCAAGTTATGAGTCAAACAAATGTATATTTTAAGAGTCTATATGGAACATACCCACATACAAACACAACTTCATTTTAGCTTCCACACTACGTTTATAACGCAAAAAGTGGAAGGTATTATAATCGTTCAGTCCGTCTGTCTGTCCGTCCGTCACCCACTTTCATAGCCAACACTACAAATGCTACGGACAAGTGTGATACGTCAAAAAATTCAGCGCATCGAAATTAGAATACATTGAAAATTTCAGAAAAGAATTCGAGGTACTTCAATTATTTAAAAAACTGCAAAATTTAATGCTCATTTAAAAAACATACGAAACCATTTTTATTAGAATTAAATCATCATTGCCATTCACAACAATCGCTCGAGAAACTTTAATTCCTTTAAACAATAAATTAAAATAAATTTATTTTTGCGCCATAAATCAGTTTAAAATGACGTCAAATATACAATCAAAGAATCTCTTTGTGAAAAGGTATTAAGAAAGAGCTTAAAATTAAAACATGAATGAACTAAATATTAGAACATTATATTACATCTATAAATAATATATTGTTTTATTGTTATTACAAAATTGGTACTGATTCATAAAGAGCACTTCTTATGCTCTTAGAATATTTCATTGGAAAAAGCGGCGAAGTCATAAAGTTAAATGACGGAGGCTTTATACTCCAAAATGCCTAGAAATTCAACCTAATTCTTGATATACTTTGTCTGTAACCGATATACGAAAACAAAACGGAAGTGCTTAGTCGTTGAAACAAAGTTATTTTTTCCCCTTTTCAAACCCAATGATAGGACTCAGCTGAAATGTGGAAATTCAATCTTGTTCAATCCAAAGACATCTGACAAGCTGATGTCAAATACTAGCAAACCCGAATGAGGGGCCAACATAACTACGACCCACTACCCCAAGTCACGAGCTAGGCGCACTCATGGTGGCTTTCATGCTTCACATGGATAGAGACGTATAGACTGTTAGTTTTTCCCAACTAGACACGTATTTTTTAAAACATTTTTTTTAGCTTTGAAAGAAATTTATTAAAATAATTTTAAACAAGAAATATGAATGTGTTGAAAATTTTAATATTTATTCAATGATAATTTTTTTTAATGTTGCGTAGCCTTTCCATGTTGTAGTTGTATTTACTTATTTCTGTTAACCGTTTATACACTGAATTATGATTTCATTTTAATTATTTGCCGTTGACTATTTGAAAGCTGTGTCATTAATAAAAATACTCTATTACGGTACAAAAATACTTAGAATTAAAATAAATGCTCTTTAAGATAACTATTTTCGGTTTTTTTCCCCTCTTTTTCATTTAATAATTACTAAATGACACTAACCAACAACGAAATTTTGTTTCATAAATATGTATTGTTATGTTCTTGTTTGAAATGTTATCTGAGGCTCAATCAAATATTCACTGACAGACTGTCAGACAAAATATCAATTCCTAAAACAAATTAATAAGTTTATTTTAAAAAATGTATTTGCATTTTGAAAACTAATCTAAACTAATCTATCATTTTTTTTAAAACTTTGTTCAACAAGTCTTGCGGCACTTCCGCCTCGAAGTTGGAAGCGGTAATTACACGACAAAAAAAGTACGAGCCATTTTTCACGGAGTCTCGCTTATGAGAGATTTTTCTTTCTCCTTCTTCCAATTTCCAGCTAACGGTGAATTTTTAGTTACTATGCTAACCTTAACTTTACTACACTTTGGAGAAACTGTAACTCAAGTCAAAACCAAGTAATTTCGCAGGGCGACATTATTGGCGAAAAATCTTAGGTAACTGAATCGCCATTCTGCTTATTTCAATATTAACCATTGTGTAAACTAGGTAACAAATTCTGGGTTTCTACCGATTCGAAGTTATAATAGATGAAGTGTTATATATATTTTCTTACTTGGCCTATCACAAAATATCTATCACAACTATCTATTTTCCCTTAAACGGACAAAGAAAAGTAAAACAACGGTCTTTTAATGGGGCCGGATTTGGCACAAGTCGCTAAAGTGACATTTTTTTGAAGAATTTACTTCGCCTTTGTAGATGTTATAAACCATACAACTCAATCAAAAAGTTCCACCTTGCCGCCATTTAGACAATTGAAAAGTAAAACAGTGATCTTATAAGTAATACTTATAAGTACTGTGGCTTAATGAATATGAATTAAAGTTATTTTTTCAAAAAGTAACCTTCAAGTGATATTTACTATGACTTTGTGTTTCGAGTCTTTCTCGCCAATTCAGCGTTTCATCATATGACACCCGCCCAACCGTTTATTTTTACTATTGGCTGCCCAGTGTGTTTCGCTCAGGTCTTTGACCCCCCCCCCCCCCCCCCTCGAGTTAAATCCTGAAACTAAGTGGAAATGAAATCCCTGCTTTTCCATAAAATCTGGGATCTTTTCACATATAAAACCATAGGAAATATTTATTCTTTTAAAAAATAGGAATTTTAGACTTCGTTTTAGTCTATATTTCCTCGTTTTTGTTTTTAGTTCCTTTTGCAGTGAGTATTTTCGAAGTTATTTTGGCATGAAGAAAATTGACTAGAAATTGTGGAACAAGGCACTTTGGTAAACATTTAAAAAAATTTCATAAGTTGTTGGACAATTACTGAGCCAACCCATATAAAAAAGTTCATTATTAACTTTTTGTAAAGTATGTATGCAATTTTCGATAACACGTTACTTTGTCCATTAAAATTATTATTATTAATTATTTTAATGAACACGTAGTTTAAATATTATAATTACATTAATTATAGTTATAATGAAATTAATTATTAGTGCGTAACTTTTTTCGGCGTCTTAAAGATTTTTCAGAATGAATTGAGCTTCTTGAGATAATTTATTTTATAATTAAAAAACAAATTGATGATACTTTTAGAAAAAAAAATCGAGAATTTTATGTTCTTTTAAAAGAAAAATATGACGACGCTCGTTTCTGATATCCTTTTTTCTCATCTTTTTCGTTGTCAAAAAGTTTAAATGCAGGCGAGATTTATAACAAAGCAACATTTATGAAACATTTAAGGACAATGAATTTTGTGCAGAATCTTTTTTTTAGGGAGGGGGGGATGTTGAAAGGCGATGTAAATAACGTTTGGTAAATATTGGGTAAAAAGATTTTTCAGAATTTGATGGAGCATCGTGTTAAACTCTTGTTTAACCTAAGCACGCAGCGTTAAATAAAAATAATTTTAAAAGTTGTTTTTATGTGAAACATTTAGTACGCAAATCATGAATAGTTTATAACTTAAAAAAAAAAAAACGTTATTGAATAGAAAGTTGTATAAATTTATGATTTTTTTTTTTAGATAAAGTTTATACTTTTCGTGAATTATTTTTTAAGAAAATTACGTCAAATATTATCGATTATTTCATAAATATCTACATGTTATATATGTTTCCAAGGTCTTAAGTATAATTTTTTCTGAGTGTGCTTTGAAATGACGTTGTAAATAAGAAGTTTTTTAATATTGGTTCAATAGATTTGTTTTTAAATTTAGTGGGGCACATCCAATCTCCGTGTAAAATATGAATTAAAAAGTTAGTTTAAAAACAGTATAC
The DNA here is from genome assembly GCA_019343175.1 of Oedothorax gibbosus. Taxonomy (NCBI): domain Eukaryota; kingdom Metazoa; phylum Arthropoda; class Arachnida; order Araneae; family Linyphiidae; genus Oedothorax; species Oedothorax gibbosus. The sequence continues at coordinate 31,140,709 of CM033275.1, forward strand.
AAATACACGAAATGACATAAGTCGTTTTGTGTCGAAATATAAAGAATTATACATTCATTTTTAAATAAAAAAAATACAAATTGGCAAAAAACTTGCACATATTTTTTTTATATCTTTTCGTACAAAACTTGTATTTCGTATAAAATAGTTTGAAATGTTTTGTACAAAAATGTAAAAATCATTGCTTGTATAATTTTTTTAGTGCTCCGCAAGTAAAAAAATATAAAAATAGTTTTGTATATAAGGGTATAAAAAGCTTTTGTTAATTACTGCATGATTTGCTTTACATAATTTTTCTGTTATTAAAGCATTTATGGTGTATAAATATTGAATTTATATACCTAAAATAAATTCCGATAACTAGCAGTTAGAAAATGTCCTTAAATTAGGTTATGGTCGTCTCCTTAACTGCAACCTTAACTTATCAGTTAGAAGCTCACACACCTCCAAAAACTCCCCAAACGAAAATTAATTAACCGGGTGAAATATTTAAAAGAAGGAAAACTCCACACGGCTTGAGTTGTGTGCCCAGAGAGCCATTAGAGCAACAGATACAAGGCGAGGCGGCAACCCTATTTCTTAAAAGAAGGGTAGGGGTGCTATCGGGGCAAATTTATCATGCAGTTGGCGACAGAAGGCCTAGTAACATACCAATAGGAATATGTATATGAATATAACGAACGAGGGATAAGGGCCATGCAACAAGTCCCGGATTACGTTAGGTTGACTCATCCATTCATCCCTTTTGTGGGTCGATAAAATGGAAACCATGCATGCTTGGGAACTAAACACTGGGGGTTCCGCTTGAGGTTTACCACCTAACCGGGTCATATGCCTATCACCCCAGAGCCATTGGTCTGACATGGACACGGCAGGCCTTGGCCCACTAACGGAGAAGTTTAATTAAGAGGAACGAAAAAATATAAATAACGGCGTTATGATAATTTGTTCTTTTATTCCTAGAGCATGTCATTTCACTAAATTTGGACTCTTTGGAAATCAATGAGCAAACGATAAAGAATATTAAGTTAATTTACGAAAGAAAGTTAATAACAATGCGCAATTATGGAGACTAAAAGTTTCAATTATAACTAAATGCTGTTTTTGACGATTTTGTTTCGACGTTTTTAAAAGGTGGGTGGAAGTGGTTCTAGGTGACCGTTACTGTTACATGGCGAATTGTTTTTCCACACATACTATTGATAAAATAAGGAGCGTCAGAGTTGTGATTTGAGCATATAGCGTCTTCCAAATATAACTCAAACTGACGGTACCTGGAGTTTTCTGAAGAGCAAACTAATTTGCGGGAATTCGGAGGGAATTTTGCGTTTTTAAATTTAAAAGAAATTTTTAAACATTTCGCTCGGAGCAGAAGTCAGACTTCCAACCCTCATAGGTGCTCAAAGCCTTGTACCAATGAAAGCTACTGCACCCTTTCTGCCTTCCAGGCTATGCCTTGGAGGCCACGTCAACAACAAAATTCTTTATAAACATTTTTTTTAATTTTCAGCAATATTAATAATTTTACTGTCAGGAATTAGAAATAAAAATGAGAAGTTTAAACTTTTTGTTATCAAAAATATCTTATTTTAAATTCTTTTTCGTATAACGTGGTTTGATATAACAACAGCGGCGCCATATATTGGGATATTTGCGAATTCTATCCTTCTTTTTTGGAGTTCTCTTTCCCGGGTTGTCAATTTGCATCTGTAACAAATGAATAGTTATTCTGCCCATTTTTTTATTTTACAGAAAACCCTCAGTACCGTCCGTTTATTTAGGATTTATTTATGATCTGTATTTGAAATGATACAGAAATTGTGTAATGGAGCAATTTTTATAAGCTTCCTTAAACTACTAAAGTAGTGATAATTAAGATATTTTATATCCAATATAATCGAATAAAATTATCCGTTTAAGTGATTAATGTTAATTATAAACAGTATTCAATTAACGTTATTCGCGCAGCGATCCCAAGTCGATACTTAAACGGATCGAGCAACGAACACACGTGGCAACCTTGCCAAAAGAGAAGGTTATCACATTTCTATTAATATCGCATAAATGGCGAATTGGCATTAATAGCTTTGGGTCTTGTATATTTAGCATTATTTTACAGTATCTTATTATTTTAAACTAGCAAATAAATACCCGTTCTTCGCACGGACTAAAAGAATATCAAATCGATCGAAGTATATATGTCATTTAATTTGCTATAGGAAATAAGCTTTGCCTTTGTTCCCGTTCATTATAAAGAATAAAATCCCGTTACTTATATTGCTTTAAATTCCAAAAATAAAAATTCATCACTATAAAATGCACATCCTCATATCACAAGAATCTTCCTCAATATGAACTTACTGTCATCGCAATTTTCCTGATAAATTCAAAATTAACCATAATTGTATAACAACGTTATTTCACGTCAGAACCTCCATTCTGGGTTTAAAAAAACATTTAGCTCATTGGCACGTTCAATTATTTTTCCAATCATTAATTTAGTTTCTGAAGGTAATGGCAAGAAAATAAAAGCAATTTCAATTTTAATTAATTTTTGTGTTCAATTTAATTTCTTCTGTCGAACGGCAACACTAAAGGGAAAATATGATCGTATTTGAGCGAAAGTGGTGTATTTTTTCAGAAAATTCGAATTTTCTCTAAAAATGGAACAAATATGAAAACACTAAGCCTCAGGTGCACACGTTGGTACAAAGGGAATCTATCTTAAAAATTTCGAATTTCTGAGGGCAGTATAAGTAGGTATTTTACGATCCATGGACATACAGACACACAGACAGACTCTTTCTTTTATTATTATAGATACACATAACCAATAAATTGATATTCCTGCTATTTACTTAAAAAATATTACTATAGAGCGGGAGAGGTCAGGGCCTTCAATAATAATATATTTCGGAAGAATAAACGGTAAAGAAGTATACTTTGATGAACTGCATTCACTTATAAACTACCTTTGTTAGTATTTATTTGAAAACCCATGCGCGATATATAGACAAAATATTAAAAAACCCATGTTTTCCAATATATTGTCTTTTAGAACTGCTATTTATACTAAAATTTTCAGATCATATCACAATTATTGAAACTCTTTAAATGAACGTATTATACATGTTTATTTGTAAAAAAAAAGAAAAACAAAACACAATTGAACTGTTTTTCCCTAATATAAGTCACATTTATTTAGCTAGTCTATTTTATCCTATAAACAGTACAATACCCAATTCTCTTTTATTTTGTAAGGTAATAGTCCTAGAGTGCTGATAAATGAAAAAAATCTAAACGTGTAGAAGTACTTTTAAAAACAACTAAAATCTTTAATCATGTTTTTCTCGGAAACATATTTCTGAGCTTTTCACCTTTTTTGAACCGCTAAGGCTCAGAGGAAAATCACGCTATTATGTTCATTTTACTTTTGTGTTATTCCATAGGATGTAGTAAACAAACCTATGTTGAGTTTTTATGAAATATTATTGTCTAAAATTTTAAAAAATACATTTTACATTGACATTTTGCGTTCTTTTCTCAAAAAATTGAGTGTCCTTGACAATTAATTTTGACAAAAAAATACTTTTTATTACTTTCAAAATGTCTCAACTTGGCTTTGTTCAACACACTTGTATAATGATGTGAAAAAAAATTAGACTTTAATCTATAAAATTAAGGGAGTAGTAGGGCTTTAAATATTTGAAAAAATCGGGGTGAAATGTCAACCTTTTTGTTCATAAACTAAATAATAATAATAATTTGTTTTAACATATGTGTTGTAATATTTATATTTTTCAACTATGCTGTAAATTTTAAGTGAAAATATTAAGAAATAAAAAATGAAGCCCACCAAGGTATAAGTTCACCTTAATTTCACTCAAACCATAAAAACTAATAAACCACAATGAATTTATTTGAAAAAAATAATAATAATTTGCAATAAGTAAATATTATAACGTGTGTTAGCGTGCATTTTAGGAACAGTGCAATGGTTTTAATAGTCAAATGGGTACAAGTTGGTTTTTCTTTATGGTTGCTTCTTTATGGAAACTGATTCAACTATTACAGTTATTTTCAAATTTTTCAAAGTCAATTGGTTTAAATATTAAAATTCACCGACGCGTGTTCTGAGAATTAAAAAGTTTTCATGTAAGCAAATTAAAAATTTAACTAATACATTTTTAACTCTTGTGATTGCAAATAGTTTCTCGTCAATTTCTTCTGCTTATAGAAAATTTTTGAAAATGCCAAACTGTTCTCCAAATATTCATACATAAAAATTCTTAATTGACTTTGTTTAATTACTTCGAAACGTGATGAAAAGGAATTTTTCTATTTAAAATGTTTAGATAATTTCTCTCAAACGTACATATGTTATTTAAAAATCTTTTTTAAAACAAAAATTGACGTGCGGTCTTATTTAACTTCATAAAATAAACACACTTGAAACAAAACAGACATTTAATATCACGATTACTTCTGTTAAAAAAAGACACTTTAGTTTCTCACTCAATCATGGTTTTGAAATAAAGTAGTTATTATCTCAAAATACATCACAAAACCCTCTCTTTCAATTTCTTTCATTAACGCTAAGTTTTGAAAAATGCCCGCAATCTATTTTACCACTGAAACCCTGATTAAACATTCCATTACGGCCCCGGAGGCAAGACCCTCAAATTAGTTTAGTAAAATGGTAAGCGGCATTAAACTGATTTGTTGTAAAATGAGCGAAAAAAAAGTACACTACACTCCTCGCCCCCAAACAAATGTACTATTTTAAACTTGTATCAAAGTTACCAGAGGAAAAAAACGCAAAAAAATCTGTAAACTGTAATATGTTGAATTCCAGTTAAAATACGGTTTTGTCTCCTTAAATATTCCTACTTTTAAAATTTAAGAAACGGTTTTTGCATCGCACTATTCAAACTAGCAGTCTTTAAGTTACAAGTGAAGCGACTCGGACATCAAATCTCATGACTGATTGAAACCATTATAAGTGAACCTATTTCGTTTGACATTCACAAAAATTACGTCATTGAGGACACGTTTAGGAGGAAACTCATTAAAAATGTAAACGAATTAAATAGACCTGTTCCAGAACGCAAAGTAAGCAAAACGGTCTTAAGCCATCGAAAAACAGAGAAATGTATGCATGTTTTTTTAGCAGTGTAGATATTCTTATAAAAAAAAGTTTAAACTCTGCTTGTGGTGTGGCTCATCCAGTTTGGTGGCTGAGATTCTGTCAATAATTACCAGCAATTTGTCATGTCGAATAGCCCAGTTAATGTCCCAAGTAATCCCGGTATCGACCACCCCAGAGACGAAATGCTGAGTTGACCCATTATCAGCAACCCAACTCGTATAACCTTGGTCGACAGTGAGTGACAAAAGCGCGTTATCATTCAAGAGTCACAGTGTAAAGAATTTTACAGAATTTTTATGTTCTTACTTGATGCTTTTATTTACTTGATGACTATACTCATATTAAATTTTTTAAAAAAATGGAATACTTCTGCTTCAAATCTCAAACAATCTTCAAAATATCAGCTACAATAGTGTCGAAACACATTGTAGCTGATATTTTGAAGATTGTTCTAATGTTTCTCTTTTTAACGCTTTTAATAGAGAGACGTGAGCTATGGACAGAATAGTTATTTTTACCCACTTATTAAAAACTTGAAGTTTCAAAAGAACTACACTTATTATTCGATCATTATAATACTTACAGAATTTCTTATAACACAAATAAGAAAATACTTACTAGAGTATATAAAACGTGCGAATAGGAATACAAAGGAAAACGGGATTATAGAACGGAAGGGAACAGACGGACGTAAATTCCCATCAACGTCAATACCCATTTCTTTTTAATTTTTTCGAATTTCAAATGGAAAAAGAGGCTCAACATCTGGGACGGGATATTCTTCGTTCAATATAGTTTATACTAAAAATATTCAATACATTTTTTTTTAAAGTAATGTATTGGATTTCACTTACAAGGCATATTGATCGGTCAAATGAGTTATTGTTTCTAAATATTGAAACATAGTGTGTACTTTTCTATTTCCAATTGCACAATAAACGAATCCCCGAAATTTTGAACTGTACATCAAGATTTTAAAAAAAATAATAATTTGAATTTGTCTCAATATTTCTTTTTGAAATTTTAATGAACCTTATTGTAAGCACATGTTAAATGTCTAAAATCTCGTTCATACAAAGAGAAAAAAAACTATACAAAACTACTCACACTAATTTTTATAAGTAATTATAAAAGTATTACATAATTAAGAAAAATACATATTTTCGAGTTGTGTTTTATAGTGTGCTAAGAAGAACCCAAAATAAATCCGTTCTTAAACAATAAAAAGAAAGTGGTTGTTAGGCACATGAGTTCCCTTCAAAGAACAAGAATTTCAAACTGTCCATTGAAACGGAGAGCGTCTCTTTTTCCAGTTTTGGCAATTTTTCTATTTTCCAATTGTGGAATAAACAAATACCTCACATTTTTAACTATTCATCCAGCATTTTTTAAAAACTATCTCTATCGGCAAATGTAATGACATTTATTCTAAGCATATGATAAAAGTCTAACATTTCGTTTATATAAGAAGAAAATAATTGAACACAAATACATTAATTTTTAAAAAAAATTATCGAAGTACATATTACACAATAAAGGAACATTTTACTTTGTATTTTTTTAATTGTGTGATGTATTTTCGGATAAAATTTTACAGTATTCTGAAATGAAATGTACAGTACATGTACAGTATGCTGATCATGAATTAAATCTGTTCTTCAACAATAAAAAAGTAGTTGTTAGGCACATCCGTTCTCTCCGAAGAACACGCGTTTCGAACTCTCCCTTGAAATGGAGAGCGTCTCTTTTTCCAGTTTTAAAAGAGAACAAAATAAAAACGGGCCCATCATCAAAAGCATTTAAATTACAGCTCAGCGAGCCCTGCTAATGTCCGCTAAAGGGCGACTTAATTTACAAAACTTGGATTCCGCATTTTTTTATTATTTTGTTTAAAAGAGAGAGAAAAAAAAGTATTTGTTTTTCTTTTTCGTTTGCATAGCTAGACGCTAAAAGGTGTCATGTCCCCTTGGAAGGTTTCCTTCCACCATCTTTTCTTTCAAAATATTTGGGAAAGAAATATTGCGGAGGGAAATCGTCCAATGGATGCGATTCCTTTTTTTTTTGCATTTAACTATTCATTAAAGTTATTTTTTTCTTCTTTTTGGGTCCACGTGTAATCTTGTGTTGACTGGAGGCAACGATAGCGTGAAATTGGAAGAAGGCGGAAACGAAAAAAAAAAAACCTCGCGCTCATCTAAATAAGCGGGACTCCGTGAAAAATGACTCCGGACTCTTTCTTGCCGTGTAATTACCGCCTCCGAGGCGGAATGGCTGCAACATGTGTGGGGACGCAAAGAAGATAGATATTATAAAGTTAGAGACGTTAGTTTGCATGAATTTCAGTAAAAATATCAATTAATAAGTCTTGGGACAAAATCCGTGGATATGATTAAGCCTTGGATGAAGTTTCAATTAGATTATTAAATTTGAATAGAAAGGTAGAATTTGATTCCGAAAATGAACGATGACATTTCTTATACTGATCAAAGTTAAGATCAAAGTCATTCTTTTTACGAAAATAAGTAAAAAGTAAAATGTAAAGTAACTGTAGAAAATTTACTTTTAATTTAACTTTGGATCCTTAGGTTTAGTTCGGGTTAAAGATAAACTAGAGCTAAATATAGTACCGTTAATAATCATGCAGCAGCTAAAAATATCATCACTAGCGTGAAATTGGAAGGGAGAGGAAAAATCTCGTTCATATCTAAATAAGCGAGAGGGATTTTTATGAAAAAGGACTCCCTTCTCCGTGTAATTACCGCCTTCACTCCGAGGCGGAATGGCTGTGAGGAGAAACAGCATATTGGGAAGATAGGAAAAATATGAGTTAGCGAATATAGTTTAGCAACATACTATTTTAAAATGGAATTTTTTAACTACTTTTTGAGAACAAAACTGTATTTCAATTAGTTTTAGGAGATCGTAATTTGTGTGATATCAAAGAAATTTAGAAAAAGACAAGTAAGAAATGTCAATGTCCCTCAAATAATATGTTTCAAATAAAAATATATATGACATTTCATTTATTATAACTTCGAACCGGTAGAAACCCAGAATGTGTTACCTAGTTTACAGAATGGTTAATGTTAAAATAAGCAGAATGGCGATTCAGTTACCTAAAATTTTTCGCCAAATGTCGCGTAATGTCGCGTAGAATTTACCTGTAGAATTTGAAATCTAAAGTAAACAATGAAATTTATTAAACTATTTGATACCATCTACCTATAAGAATCCGCCGAATTTTAAAGAAGTAATTGAAAAAATTCCATATTATATTTTTTTAAATAAAAATTAGAGCTTGTGTAAAATTGGAAAAGAGAGAAAAAAATATAAATAAGCAGGGGTGCGCGAAACAGAACTCTTCGCAATGTTATTGCCACCGACCAAAACGGACTACGAGGCGGAATGGCTGTGAAAACCGCTGACTTGTAGGGCATAGATCATAATTTTTTAACTATTTACTAATATTTAGCATTATTATTGAATAGTTAAATTTGTGTAAAATTATAGTAAGGTTATATTAAGTTATATTATGGTTTAAAGACTTTCTTTAATGATTAAATGTCATTTTAGATTAACCTATTTATCAATCAGTCATGTTTTGGAATTCGTATATTGTTAGGAATCATACGCACATTAGAAATGAATCTAATGTCATAAGCATCTTTCCAGAAATATAGAAAATATAGAATGAAGTGAAATATCTATCGAATTTATAATATCAAAATAAACAACACAAATTTTGATCTTGTTTCATTCCGAAAGTCATTCTTCATATAAAAAAAATTCTGAATGTTAATGTAATAAATAAAGGAATTTCAAAATTATTGTGCCCTTGGAAACTTTATAAGAGGAAAAATTCCCTCATCTAAATAAGCGAGAGATTCCATGAAAAATGACACCTCCAAAGTACCCTGGCGAAACTATTCCAGGGTGGAATGGCTTTTCACGAAGAAATTTGTATAGGTAAAAGATTGCAAACTTTTCCAATTTCTTAGACAATTTGTCTAACCCCTGTGACAAGTACCGAACAACCGAAGAGGGGGATTTTTGAAAGCTTATGAACTACAGATATTTTACAAGTTTTCATTTACAACAAAGTGTTATTTAAATAAATATCGATTGGGTAACTAATCTATACTTTTTAAATAATTTTTTTAATACATTTTTTTGTTTTTACAATATGTTTTTTTACATTCTACATATTATCTTTATAAAATAACTAACGGAGCAATTCACACCAAATGACACCACAAAATATGTCTAACAAAATGTAAAAGTAAAGTAAACCTTTCAAACTTTTCCAATTTTCAAGTAAAAAATCTAATCCAAATTTTCTTGAAGATGTCTCTTTGATGAAGTTCAGTTTTATTTAATTCCCCTATAATTGGTATCTAGTGTTTCACATTTAATGGTAATAGTCATTTTGATACATTATACAAAGAACATCATGACAAAACAAGAAGTTCATAAAGAACTAAAATAGCCTACTTTCCTGTTACTTAAATACTTACTGAAGTTCTAATCGGGAAAAAAACTAGGTTCCTAAAGTAAATATCATCAACAGCCGTTTCTACACTAGATTTATACACATTAGAAAAAAAATCGAAACACAGCACCCAGCTATAATTTAAACTTCTAAAAGCCAAAATCAACTATTTTCCTTAATATTCTTTCGTAAATTAATTAAATATTACTTATCATCTGCTCGTGATTTATTTGTAGTTCGAAGAATAATTAAATATTTATTGATAACAAAAGTAATGAAACTACTCCGAACTGCATTAAAAAATAAGAAATGTAAATTAAAACTAAGCATAATTGCATGCAAAAGTATGCCTTGCCGCTTTCTTGGTAGATAATTAATGAATAATCAAAGAATCAAATTGTGCGACATTTTATGACGTCATTCCAAACTGATTCATGAAAATATTATTTTGCTTCAAATATGTTTAAATAAATAAAGTTTCTCATGCCATTGTTGATTTGGCAACAGTGATTTAAATGACTCAAAATTGAATTTCAATGCTAATTCAATGGGAAATTTGCCGAAAGATAGTAGATTTATGTCCGTCCGGACGTACAGACAGACGGACAAAAAGTATGGAAGTTGGGTATTTGAGGTCACAGCTTTCTAACAAAAAAAGAATTTTTAAGATCCGAGGGATAGAACCGATTTTGGAAGAGGGATACGGACAGACGAACAGACAGACAGACGGAAAGACCGACAGACATACGAACAGACAGACAGATGAACATCAACCGCATTTCAATACCTACAGTGATTTAAATGACTCAAAATTGAATTTCAATACTAATTCAAAGGGAAAGTCGCCGACAGATAGTAGATTTATGTCCGTCCGGACGTACAGACAGACGGACAAAAAGTATGAAAGTTGGGTATCTGAGGTCACAGCTTTCTAACAAAAAAGAATTTTTAAGATCCGATGGATAGAACCGATTTTGAAAGGGGGGTACGGACAGACAGACAGACGGACATCGACCGCATGTCAATACCTACTTTTTCATTTTTAGCCTACTTTTCTTTTTTAATTCGAAAGAATTAAAAAAAATGAAAAAGTAGGTATTGACATGCGGTCGATGTCCGTCTGTCCGTCCGTACCCCCCTTCCAAAATCGATTCTAATCATCGGATCTTAAAAATTCTTTTTTTGTTAGAAAGCTATAACCTCAGATACCCAACTTTCATACTTTTTGTCCGTCTGTCTGTACGTCCGGACGGACATAAATCTACTATCTGTCGGCGAATTTCCCATTGAATTAGCATTGAAATTCAATTTTGAGTCATTTAAATCACTGTAGGTATTGAAATGCGGTTGATGTCCAACTGTATGCATGTCCATCTGTCTGTCTGTTCGTATGTCTGTCTGTTCGTATGTCTGTCTGTTCGTATGTCTGTCTGTTCGTATGTCTGTCTGTTCGTATGTCTGTCCGTCTGTCTGTTCGTATGTCTGTCCGTCTGTCTGTTCGTATGTCTGTCCGTCTGTCTGTCCGCCTGTCTGTCCGTTTGTCTGTCCGTCCGTACCCCCTTCCAAAATCGATTCTAATCATCGGATCTTAAAAATTCTTTTTTTGTTAGAAAGCTATAACCTCAGATACCCAACTTTCATACTTTTTGTCCGTCTGTCTGTACGTCCGGACGGACATAAATCTACTATCTGTCGGCGAATTTCCCATGAATTAGCATTGATATTCAATTTTGAGTCATTTAAATCACTGTAGGTATTGAAATGCGGTTGATGTCCATCTGTCTGTCTGTTCGTATGTCGGTCTGTCTTTCCGTCTGTCTGTCCGCCATATTAATATTTTATAACTACAATATAAATTTTAAAAAACTCTATAAATACCTTATGATTATAATATAACTTGTGTTTCTTTGATTGCTGACATATAATTCAGTGATTACATATAATTCTTCTAACACAATGAAAGGAAATCATTAAGAACTATAACAATTTATTTGATTATTATAGCAATAGGAAAGTAGGCTATTTTAGTTCTTACAGAACTTCTTGTTTTAATTCTTTCGAATTAAAAAAAGAAAAGTAGGCTAAAAAATCCAGTGATCAAAGATACATGATTCCAAAATATTTTAACTCCCATTTTTACGTTTTCAAACTATCTATGGTCGTGTTTCTGCAAAGGTATAGTCTAAATCAAGTTTTTCCATTGAAAACCAAAGCACATATCGTAAACAAGAAATTCAGTATTAAATTGCAATATAATCAAAAAATGAATTTCTAACCTTGTCTTGCACGATACATCCTTTTATGCCATGGCTGTGTGGAGACAGAAACTTCTACATCAACTTCTGTGGCATGACGTCTCCACCGAGGTCACCTGAAAAACGAACGTTTGAATTAGATTTGTTTTAAAATTGCAGAATAAATTTTGCATTTGAAGAAGAATGGGCCATCCCGTTTGACCTAATGCATTCGTTTTGAAATCCCAACTTCCGTAAAAGTATCGCGTGTCAATTTTAAAAGAAAATATCATCCACATATTTAATGGGCTTGTTTCACGTGGGATCTGGCAACAGCTCTGCGGTCTTTTTTTCATTTTTCTCGAATTACTTTTGTTGATATTCGAAATAGAGTTTTCTAAGATTAAGTTATTTTAGTTATTTTTTAAAATTACAACTTCTTGCTGTGCTGTTGGTTGCTTTGAACATTTATCAATGAAAACTTGCATTGAAAAAAGTTGGGATTTTAAAAAACAACTAAAATATTCTTAGAAAACTCACTTTGGAATACCAAGGCAAAAGTAATTCGAGAAAAATGAAAACAAGACCACGGAGCTGTTGCCAGATCCCTCGTGAAACAAGCTCATTATTAAATTTGCCTCAAAATATTTGACATACGGTGATGCTATTTATAAACTTCAAAAATGAATAAATAACCGGATGTATTTTCATTTCAAATTTAATTTTATTTTGGATGTTTAGATTATACTTATACTAAAACTTGATGAAAAAGGGTTAACATAGCAAACCGATGAAAGAAGTGAAATTTTCAAAACTACTGCATGGACTCTAGGGGACATCCCTATTAAGCAAATCGTAATACTTGTTTAAAATTTAAAAAAAAACGAGTTATTTCAAATTTATCTACTCTGGGGGAGTAAATGAGTGTTATTATCCATAAATTTCTCCAAGCAGTTTCACATCATTTACTTCGCCTTAAATTGTCACCATTGTTGTTTATAAACTTGTTTGGCGTGTGGCAACATTTTGGCTCTCATCTCGATCGTAAAGAATATGGAGACGAGAATAAATGGTAGATGCTACCAGGTTACAAACCATACCCAAAAACTGTTTTTCCAAGTGAAGAAATTTAGTGCTTCATAATAGGCCCAAACAATATAACAGCAAAATTAGTTATAACAAACCTTAATAGAAAAAATACATTTGAAGTAAATAAAAACGGAACAGATTCGTATACAGCATCCAAAGACCATCCTCAACCATCCAGCATCCTATGCTTAACACTTGACAAATCCCAGATGGTGGTGTGTGTTTTTCAGATGGCGAATTTTTCTCAGAATTTTTTTGGAGGATATTTTATTCTTCTCTTTTTCTCTTCGTGAGTATTAAATTAAAAAGAAAGTAGGCTATCTAGTTCTTTCATAATTCTTGTTCAAATTTTAATTATCGACTAAACAAGAAATGGGTCGTTTCGTATAAAAATATAATTAAGATTGCGCGTGTTTAGGCAAATGACATCTATTTGGCGACATTTAGAAGATTCCGTTTTTATCACGCATTATTTATAACGCAGTCTAGCCTCTACTTTAAAGATATAATGAGTTTTGCCTGATCGTTATTCAGTTCTTCATTTAATATTTACAGGCAATTATGATTTTATTATTCAATGAAAAATGTATTCTTAGTTGCACAACTTGGACTCTTTTTAAGTAAGCCCAGTTAGATGGAAAGTGTGGTAACTGACGTGTTGCTGTGTTTTGCTTAGTTATTGACACTGTAATGTATGGCTGTACTTTAGGCTAATTACATCTAACTGAAGATTTTTGTTATGTTTGTCACAAGCTGAAAAATATATCCTTACATTTTAAATAAATTCAATTAAATAAAACTTGTGATATAAGTTAGTTGCACTTCACACGTGACTTACACTAAAGAAAGGATTATTTCTTCATGGAATTAGAATGAAAGTCGAATTCAAACAATGCATATGCCATGCATTCATTACACATTTCTCAAGGTTGCCATTGATTTACAAAAATGGATGTCTTATGCCCAGGGCCGACTCAAATTCATTGGCCACCCCATCCATATAAGCTTAAAAACATTAGTTTTACCCAACACTATTTTAATGTTCATTGACGTTTTCATCTTTTCTAAAACAAATTTCAATTAGTTTAGATAAAACTACAGTTTTAATAATTAAATTATTCCAAAGTCCTGTGTGAAAAGGAATTTTGTTTTGTATTACTTTTAGTTTCAAAAAGTACCGCAAGTAAAATATTTTTAAGTACATATATTGGTAATAATATTATTAACGTCCCCCATTTTAACTTTAAATTGCCTCCTCTGACAATTTTCTCAGACAAACAGTAGGCTGCCGCCTGTGCATAAAAAACTTTTTCCCGTGAAGTTTTGTTACGACTCAATAACTAGTTTCACAAACAAATAGAAAAGACTAACAGTACCAAATAGCTACTCAATAATAGACGCCATTTGCAAGGATGGAGCAAATATAGGCAGACATTATCTATAATATATTTAAACTGAGCAAAATTTGAGGCTGTTTAAAGGGGCCACTGTAGCCCTCCAATGTGAGTTACCCTTCACATTCAAATGTTATAAAGTTCAAGGTCAGACTTGGAGGGTAACTTGGGTCCCTAAACCAGTATTTATTTGACGAGTGTTGCACAAGTCTAGGTAGGGCGACCTGCCATTAAAACATAATACAATAGAAGAAAAGAAATAACGAATGAAGAGTTGTAGCGGCCTCAGTAACCCACAGTCTACCAAAAGGGTCCTCAAGGTAGAGATGAGTTACCTCGACGTATATACTACTATGTATTTCCGATGTTATTCAGGATACTGGTAGGAACGCAGAGGTAAATCTGCGCCCTCTAGTGAGTGGATGATTGATTGAGGTTGCGTGCGTGTGGTAACCGCCACAGAGTTATTAAAAGGAAAATCTTTGACTAAAGTAATCCTTTAAGAAATAAAATCGCTACATTTTATGGTTATTAAAATAGAAATATTTTGTTATTAGCTTATTTTTAACGTTTGTTCCTTTAAACCATACATTGACATGGGACCCAGGTTGGAAATACATATTGCCCGCCCGGAGAATGTAAAATTTCACATTGGGCAAGTTCAATGTCTTACAACTTTCCCGATCGGCCAATTAGTAATTTCCATATTTTTCTAAACATGATTGGGACTGACACAAAATCACCCCCATGACTACTTTTTCAAACCAACAACGCAAAGTGTTTATGGCAAGAAAAGGATTACTTAACACGTTTTAATGTGCACGGCGAGACTCCATCTTCAAGGCACTGAGAGTCAGGAACTTTATGACGTATCTGCTACATTTCGCAAATCCTTATACACTTGAAAAACCGAGAACTAAGCAGTGATGCGAAAGAAACTTAAAGCCCATTATTATACATGTTCTTAAACGTCACTTTAAACTTAAACGACAATGTTTAAACCCATTTTCATTTGCAAAGTAAAATATGCCCCAAATTTGAGAAAAGGAAACATTTGTAGGCGAAATCTTACCTTGAAAATATAGATTTAGGTATTGAATACTGATTTTCTAGGCAAATATATTTTTAGAAAATTTTACCTTGCTCACAAGAATGACATTCAAAAATCATGTCCAAAGACGAATTTTGGCCTCTTTTACTACTAATTAGGGTTCAGAAGGGATTTTTTTGTAATTTACAAAAAAAAATAACTTAGTAAGTTATTTAAGTAACTTAATTTGCTTAATTTGTAGACATTATAGCAATCTAAAGGAAAATAGTTTTAACTATTCGAATTCTGCATATCTGCATTTAGGAAGGTTTTCTTTGCCTTCCTGTCCTTAAAATATATTTTAACATGGAAACTAGATGTTTCAAAAAATGAATGGTCCTACACGAAATTTTAGGACAAAAGTACAAAGTCTTATCCTATTTTAAACGGAAAAATCAAAGAATCTCTTATCAAAAAGTCACATATTCGCACAAGAAGAAGTTTTTAAAAATGCATGGCCCCCCATAAAGCGCGCCATTCCGCGCGAATTAAAAGTGAAGAGATTCGCAGCGGTCGTAAAAACGGCTTTTATTTCCAACAGCGTCGACTTCCATTCAAAGTTTTCTTTTTCATTTGGCACACTTGAGGATTTCGCTGTCGCCAGACTGCAGAGAAAATGCGCAAAAATATTTTTGTAAGGTACGGAGAATATTTAAAGAGTTAGAACCTAAAACCGGAGTGAACAAATTATAGTTTACTTTTTTCTGTAATAGGACACTAAAATATTTTCACTACTATTTTGCCTTTAAACTCATCAGATGTTCTACTAACTCAGACACATATTTTTGTAGACCATGAAATCAAAATAAACTCCATCATTGATTTTTTAAAAAAAAATGCATTCATTTGATTAAGTAAATTAAAGTATAATCCTCTCTCAAAAATGCATCGATACATTTTATTGAAAAATTATATTAATAAATATTGTTTAGAAAATAAATATTATTAAAAGTAAGCCTAAAAGGCAAAAACTGCAAGTCTAACTTATTTTAACCCAAAAATAAGATTTTCATTTTCAAAAATAAATTTGGTTTATTCCACAAAAACTAAACTTTTCTTTTAATTCTAAATATAAAATACAGTTTTCTCAAAAATTCAAAAGTGCCCCCACCAAACGAAGATGTTGAGCCAAAAAGGAGGGCACTCGTGAAAAGCGGGGTCAGGAGCAACAAGAGGCCATTTCGAACTCACTGGGACAATAAATATCAATTTTTAAGTGCTTCCATTTCAACGACGAGGTTTTACAGTGGACATGAGAGGATTGGTGCGCCGAGAGAGAAACTTTTAGCTTGAGTGATTCTTTTTTAGTCTTCTTTTCTTCTTTTCACGCGGAAGAACTTTAAAATGTAAGTGAAATAGAATAGAAAATCCAAAGTCCGTACTAACTTATAATGTTAGGGTCATATACTTATGTTTACATAAGGTTTTAAAAATTCAGTTTTTGTTGAAAAGGTGTGACATTCGACTCGTCATTTTGGCAGGGATGGGAATGGAGCAGTCAAAGTAGCAAAATGTTACTTTTAGAGCAGAACTGGATCGCCTGCTCACTCCAACTTCTTTGTGCTGTTTTCTAGTTTCAAACCACGTCCTGGTGTGTATTATTGCATTGCGAGGTTGTAAAAAGAAGGCACGATTTAAGCCTGTTAAGTTCTGTAAATCCACTTCCTCGTGTCAACCCACCCCTGCTTATTTAACAGACCGCAAGAACACTTATTCTATCACCAGATCACTCCTGCCCATTGTTAAAGCATGCCGAGATTTAATTTTGCCAAGAGAACGCAAGCCAAATGGGTACTTTAACATGCCTCAAAATCATATGACTTGCGTGTCTACGATTTTCCCATCCAGAAAATCTGACGACTCAGCCGGTGCTCCAACCTGCAAACTTGGGCTTATAAGCCGAACACATAAAAAACATTTATTTTAATATTATAGTTATTGTCATATTAAAATTAGCCATTAGGAAACATGTAATCTGATACAAAGAAATGCGATAACATGAAAAAGTGGCCGCCATTTTGAATTGCATTTTTGGGGGTTTCCCCATGCTCGGATTTTGTCCGATTTTGGATATGTTAAAATACTCCATTTTCTGATACGAATGCTATTAAAAATGCTTGTGAAGCAATATTGCCGAGGTTGATGGGTTTTTTTCTTAGTTTGACTAGACTAAAACTAGACTTGTCGGTGGACTTGTTCTGTGCATGCGTTTAACGAGGATTTAGTTCAAAATGGGAGCAGAATCTCACATCAATGTGGTTTCGTAACAGTTTGGCGCATGATTCCAATTTTGGCACCATTGGCGCTGAATTTCTATCCCTTTTTATTCATTTGTCAGTCTGTTCGTATGACTGTCCACTCATCCTTTGTACAACTTTCGTTCTCCGATTTTTAAAATATTATTGTTCTTTTTCTATGGCCTCAGAAACATATTTAATAAAAAATCGGTCCATCTGACGTTATTATAAGAATTTCTTTTGTTAAAAGAAAAAAAAGTAGTCAATTTTAGCTAATTTAACTTTTTGTATTAAAAGAAAGTCACCAAGATACTTTAGGGGGCACGAATAGGGGTCGAAGATTAAAAGTAATAATGAAGATAAATTATTTCTTTTTAAAACTATGTAGAGGGGTTCACTGTAAAGCCTCGGTGTAACGTTACTCTAGCTTAGTGTAGTAAGATTACATCGAATTTATGGAGTAACCGTGAAGCAAATAAGGAGTTTACTTCGTGAAATCGGCGAGAAGCAAGTGTCTCGGACTACATTACATTAAATTTATAGAGTAACCGTTACACCGAAAAAAAGGTGTATCGTTACATATACTCCGTAAATGTGGTGTAACTTTACTATGTTAAGCAGGAGGGGCTTCCATCGATTTTACAGAAGAACGTTACACAGAAAACGTGTTACAGAATTGGACAAAATGAATGTGTGTGTGACATACATATCAATTTTTAAATTTTCCACATTTCTCATAAACTTCTGAGAAATATGTAAAATAATGTTGAAGACTTGTAACACGTGTTATGGGCACACTTTTTGGGGCAAAAATGTAAGTCTCCAATGTTTTATGATACGCAAAATAGTTCCAAATATGAATAAAACGTCTTGGAGCACAATGATATCAAAAATCAATAAAAATATTAATAATTAAAAAAAATATTAATCTAAACAGAAACTAAAATAATGAAAACCAACTAACTTTCATAAAAATTTATTTTATAAAAGTTAGAGCTTAAATAACTTTTTTATATTACAATAACAATAAGGTCTTGCTGTTAATATAATATTGTTCATTAAAATAAACAAAACTCTTTTGTCGTTTTTAACCAACTGTATGAAATCATCAATCATCATATGTATCATCAGTACCCAGGTAGCACAGCAGTATTAGGCCGATGTCGGAAACAAGAGCTCAGGAATATTGGCTGACGTCGGCTCATATCCATCGCCCAATGCATAATGGATTACATTTTACCGACGCTGGGAAATATCGCGGTGCAAAATTGGGAAATGTCAAGCGGATAATATTGTATCTATAGTGGGCAAGATTGCATTGCTGAGTTGACCAGCATTGACGTGCTTTTTTTATCAAATAAATCGCAATAAAACAGTTTTTAATTTTGCCCACTATCTCTTGCAGCATTTTCTCAAAAAAGAAACTTGCTATTGCGACTTGTAATTTTAATGATTAAGAATAAAATAGGACGAAACATCTACTTTAAAGCTATAGCCAATTTTTAGACGAAGTCACGAAGTGCAATGCAGAAATCAAAATGGCAGAAGTAGAAACCCAATACACTAATATCACTGCCTAAGCAAGATAGCGCACTAAGCTGCTCAGACGGCAGATCTGGAAATTATAATTTTGATATTGACCAATTTTAACCGAGTCTTGGGGAAAATCGATTCATAACCTTTCCCTATTTTGAAAGTAAATATTATTTGAAAAAAATTTACAATTCGAAATTCTTAATTGAAAAATATTGCGAAACATAATATTTGCCTTTTACAATTGCAAAATACTATAAGATTGAAGTAAAATTAAACATTGCACTTTTTGTAATTTCAGGAATGAAATCTCAAAGAACGGGGAAATCGGGTTAAAATCTGTAAAAAAAGATCGATTTCATCCAATAAACTCCAAGTTTGGCCGATACGCATGCGACATTGGCTAAAATTGTTGTGCTACCTGGGTAATTTCTCATTATCTGTTCATGCGCAATGTATTAAAAACAATTTGGATTTTTTACTAAAACAATTGTGTGCAAGAGTTATATATAGCGAAAATCTAATGCCAATAAAATTGTAGATCATTTAAGAAGAAACTCGCTTCGGGGAATCATTTTTCACTGGTTAAAATCTTTTCCGAGACGAAGTTGAAACGTCGCGGTCGTAAATACAGAAACTTTTATTTCCAAGCATCCCTTATCTTTGAAAGTTATTTTTTGGCAATTGCATAGGGGCACACTTGAGGATTGGGATGTCGCCATTGTAGTGAAAATGCCAAAAATTTGTTAGACATTTGCAAAATATTGGAGTAGTAAGAAATTGAAACTGGACTAGAAAAATTTATAATTTTATTTTTTTTAGTAATAAAATAAAACATTTCCAATTCGTTATTGCTTCCTAATTAACTATTTTCAAATATTTAGAGTAAAAGAAATTGAATTGCTTCCTAATTAACTAGTTGAATGAAATTGCTTCCTAATTAACTAGTTTCAAATATTTAGAGTAAAAAAAAATTAAAGAGATCAAAATCAAAATTAACTACACGTTTAACATTTGAGTATAAGCAAGTTCAATTATAACCCTCTCTTAAAAATTCATTTTAATTTCATCGAAAAATTGGCGGAAAATCTTTGAAGCAGGCTTGATCTAATTGAAATGTTAGCCATAATTATGCTCTCCATAATTTATTTGATGACAATTAAAGATTTACGGAATTTTTTAAAGTATCAAATAAAGCCGTAAAAATGACCCGTAAAAATTTTCTCAAAATTAAAAAGAGTCACCAAAAAGGAGATTTTCAGACCAAACTAGAATGCGCTCTTGTAATAAACACTTTAGGATCAGGAGCTACAAGAGCCACCTCAGTAAATGTCCAGTTTTGAGGGCGGTCATTTCAACGGGGACACTTATTAGAGTGGACGGCGCCCAATGCCACAGAGCCACTTTTACCTTGAAAATTTAATTTAAAAAATAAGTTTAAGAAGGATTTGTTTTTTCTTAAAAATTTTTTTAGAGTTACAAACAGCCCCCTTCCGTTAATTTATGGCATTGTAATTTTAAATACTAGTAGGTTTTAAATGACTTATATTTATTTTAAATAACTAGTAAAAGTGGATTATTTCACTAAACTTTTAGGCATATTAAAAAAATTGAATATATCTCCACACTACACACAAATTTTATATTTAACAACTACATACAATCTCTCTATATATATATAAAAGGCAAAGTCCTGACTGACTGACTCACTCACTCATCTATTCATTCACGTATCAACGCCCAGCCCTAACTACTGGAGGTAGAGCTACCAAATTTTAGAAAAATATTCTTTTTATATCGTAGGCGTCATTTAAGAAGCGATTTTTCGAAAGTCGAACCCAAACGGGTGTAGGAGTGCAAAACGTGAGCCGATTTCTCCATAGGAATAGCATTATGCATTGTGTTTTTATTCAATTTTCTATTTTTATTCGAAAAAAGAAATATCAAACGCGTGCGAAATTAAGTATAAAAAAAGCGCGAGAGTATATAAGATGGAATTATATTTACAACGATTTTTGTAAAGTCGTTTATTTTTGAGACATTCGATTGAAAATTATAATTTTTTGAACTAATAATTATTTCAAAATCAATATGGTATTGAATAGGTCTGTACAAAATCTTTTAAATGTATGTGACTGTAAAAGATATTATAAAAGGATATCAGATTTATTCTTCAAATTTTCCAAAAGCTTTACAAGCGTCTAAAGCTAATTTATTAATTGAAAAGATTTTAGAATAGTGTTTCGTTGCGTTAAAAGTTGGATTACCAATAGAAAGCACTGTTCACATTAATGGAATACTACTTGCCATTGAGCAATCGAATCGCTGGAGTCTTGATCTTTAACAAAAATGACAATATTTATTTTATTAAATGATATTCAAATGAGGTTGAATAGATTCCTACAGGTAATCCTTTGAGTGAATTAAAATGTTATCATTCATTAAAGTCGATTGATAGATATGATATTCTAAAATGAATTAACGTTAAAACGAATAAGTCTTATGGAATTTTCGTGATAAAATAATGAATAGCCAAATTTAGCTGAAAATGTTAAATATAGATTAATGTTGTGTTTGGCGGAGTTTTTCCAGTATAGAATAAATTAGGGGAAGGATTTTGGAGCAGATTGTTCAAACTAGTATGTGTGTTAGCAATAAGAAAGTTCAATCGTATTGTTCATAATTAATATTTTCAATATTTAGTTAAAGAATTATGCTTTTTCATTTAGTTAAGTGAATTGTAGCCAAATTGAACTAGTTTCAAATATTTGGTTCCTCCCAAAAAAGATAAGAGTTGCTATAAAAAGTAAACATACGGTCTAAACTTTTTGATATAAGGCATTCATTACATTCTTAAAAATTATTTTTTTAACATCGTAATTGGAAACAGGAGAGCTATGAAAGTACTAGATCAATTGAAAGTAGCATAATTATGGACGGCTAATTGATTTTACTTAAATGCGAAGATTTCGAATTTTTAAAATGTACTAAATAAAGCTCGTAGAAAGAGGTGCAGTAAAATTATTTTTAAAAATTTAAAGAGTTCAAAAGGCGATTTCAGAACTACAGATTTGTTGTATTCGAAAGAGTAAGATTTGAACAAAAGCTAGCAGGCACCCATCGGCAAGTAAATGTTCATTTTTTAGTGCAAGCCTTCTGCGACCTCGGACCTTTAGTTGAGCGACAATTTTGTATTATGATGCGCAAATAGACACAGCCATTTTTTATTAATTTACTACAACAGTCCGAAGCGATGCATTTTGTTTTTTTTTTAAGAAATTTCCAATTGCAGGATTTCTTAGAAATTATTATTTAAACTACTTTTTTTAATAATGCTTCGTCAGATATCAGATATACTCAACGCGATTCCAATTATGTTTTCGAATTCAATTCAGTTTGGCAGTTTCGAAAAAGATGGATTATTATAAACTATTTTATTTCTAAATTCTATTCAGTTAGGTGGTTTACAAACAGAAATAAAGGTTCAGCTACGATATGTTAGCCTGGTAGCCAGTATATTGATTGGCGATTTTTGGTGATCTAGAAAATTTAACGTTGGTTTCTGTGTTTAACAAATTGTATCGTAAGCAAAGACTTTACAAACAGAAATAAAAGTTCAGGTATGATATGGTAGCCAGTATTGTTATTTGAAAATCCTTATTTTTTTTATTGATTATCTTTTGAAATTGTATACTGGCTTTTCTTTGTTTGTGAAACTGTCGATTTAATACAGCTATGATATAAAGGCCTTTTGGAATTGGCGCCTTTTGGCGAAGTTGAAAATTTAAGGTGGGGTAGCTATACCCATCCAGTTGTATGGGTTAGGGTTAGTTTGAATTATCGTCGAACTAGAGCTACCCATGAGGGCTATTGGCCATAGTTAAGTGACGAGTCGACACCTGAGTTGGCACCCAACGTAAATTTTAAGGGCGTGATCGTACGGAAAGTCGGAACTTTGAAGGATATTTAACGTAAACTCCCTCCACACAGGGTGTTATTCTTCGGCATTTTTTGGCTTTACGCTTTTAGGTCGACAGCTATTTAAGCGATGCCCGGACCTGAACCTGGGCCCTTTCGCATGCAAGGCGAACACCGGGGCCAATGGGAAAGCCCTCTAACTCGTGGAAGGGCCTAGGTACAATCGGACAGGGAGACTCAGAATGGGAGGCAACAATTGGTATAAAATAAAAGTTTACATAAAAAAATCACTGTTATTAAGGGTCTACCCGTGCAACGCCGGGTTTATAAAGCTAGTTCACTATAAAGCAGTCGGCATTTTCTTATTTCCAGCTATTCGAAGAATTCTGAGTGAAAGTAAAATCTAAAAGCCCCTCTTTGGAGAGTGAATGAAACTCGATTAGAAGCAGAAAATGCAATCGCAAACATTTTCTGGAATGGTTTCAAACCAGCGGAGGCCGGAGTAGAGTCAAGATGCCATCGGCACAAAAACTAGTGTCAAAACAGGTTTGCCAAGAGAAGCCATTTATCGCTTTGGAGGTAGACACCAACAAGACTCGGACAAATAAATCGGCGCTATTTTTACTTAGAGAAGGAGTAGAAGAGCAGTAACCCTATTCCTCATAGTAAATAATATAGGTTTCTAGTTTTTCGTGATCCAAGTGTCTGTCATTCGTTTGTGATTGTTAAAGCATTTTGCGAAAGGTTTTTCGCCAATAGTTTTAAACTAGGATATTTTCCTATAATATTTTATATGCTTTTTATTTCAAAGTACCTCATAATAACTGAATGCAAAAATAAAACAAAACTAATAATAAAATGTATTGTTTATTATTTTTAATGCCAACTTTGTTTCGCAAGCAGGTGCTATGTTGCCCAGTATGATAGTACTCTTTCATTCTCCATCACGTGGTTTGTTTTTGTACCCCTATTTACGAGAAATTTGAATGGATTTTATTTCTTTGTTCTGTGGCGCACACAAGTGCTTGGCGAATGTTTTGGCGATAATGCAGTCAAACCACATTAATCCGAAATACTGTTAATTCCAACAATAGGGTGTCCCCTTGAAGTGTATGAGTCCCTTAAGAGACGAACTCATTATCTTTGTTAAGAATGAACGACTGCATTTGTATGGAACTTTGCTTTGAAATGTAGCGTACTGTAGTAGTACAAAGTAGTGTACATATAATAGAATTAATTACAATCTCATTCGAAGGGAAGATGTAGAAATCTGTATGAATATAAATCTCGCAAATCTCTTTTCTCTTTCGATTTTAAATAAAATGATGATTTATTCCCTTGTAAAATATTTGATCATCGATTCCCATTTCCTCATCCATAAACGGTTCGTACACACTACACTGCTCGAAACAATTAGGGGAGCACTTTGCGTACTTTTGTTAACTCTTTCAGTTCCAACGTTTTATTTTTTATTCTACAAATCTAAAATTTGTGAAATAGATTCACTATTCAACCAGAATGAAATGGTAAAACACAGGGGGGGGGGGGGATCTTAATTTTTTAAATAAATATTTATTATTAAAATTTTTTAATAAAAATTTAAGGAGGGAAAATGGGAATCATAAATTTTGAATAAATTATGAC
This sequence comes from Oedothorax gibbosus, assembly GCA_019343175.1. Taxonomy (NCBI): domain Eukaryota; kingdom Metazoa; phylum Arthropoda; class Arachnida; order Araneae; family Linyphiidae; genus Oedothorax; species Oedothorax gibbosus. Next base: position 31,165,486 of record CM033275.1, read on the forward strand.
AATAATTTTTTCAAAACTTTATTTGTCAAAAAAAGTTAAAATCAATTTTTAAACATCTAAGAATGCAAACGTGAAGAATTTAGGGTAAATTTATTTCATAAAATTTTTTGGGAGTGGATTTTATTTTACCATGTTTTCATTTAATTAAAACAAACATTATTTAATTCTTCAAAAGACAGAATTAAATAATGTTTGTTTTAATTAAATGAAAACATGGTAAAATAAAATCCACTCCCAAAAAATTTTAGACATGATTCTTACATCTAACGATACATAAGTACGAGCTCACCTTAGTGAGAAAAAAATCGCAAGCTGATGATTCCAAATGGAATCACTGGGGGATAAAAGGGTTTAAACCATGCATTCCCCTAATTCTTTTGAGCAGTGTATATAGGAGACAAAAAAAATCCATCATAGTACAGCACAGTACATCACTTAAAACCTGTCTGTATTGACGGATGATGATGATGCTAGTTGTATAAAGGCCAACTCAGTGGTCAGCCTCGTCACTTCACCAAGGTACAAAATGACGAGACCCGTCACCAATAGTCATATTCTAGTGCGACGTTCATTCACTGGAAACCATTCATCCAAGTCCAAACAACTCTATTTTGGCGACTGCGAGACATCGTCACTCCTTTTTTCCGTGCGCTTCTTATTCATGTCTCAATGAATGACTCACCGTAGGAGTGGCATTTCCAGTCGTCCATTTTTGGTATTTAATCATTGATTCGCATATGTCGTCATCCAGCCGTTCTATGTATGGTTCGTACTTGATAGAAGGGAAAAAATCACGCCAGCGTAAATAACACCGTATATACGGGATTCACGTTAAATGCCGGGGTCCTGAAACCGGGTATGATGTTGCTGGTTGTGTTTATGTCAGCCTCGTCCACGGTTCAAAAGACCCGACAAAACAGCCCTCGTACAACTCTAGTGTGAAGTGAATCCAAAGAAAAACCAAAACACACATCTATTTGGCGACTTCCAGACATCTTCACTACTTCTTTTCCGCCGTCGTATTCTTGTCTCTCATGAATGGATGTGCGCCCATCCTGACGAATGGGGTCGAATTAACGGCCCCTAATTAGGAGATTACTTTTTCGATCCTCTCTTTCGGAGTGCTCCACCAGATTGGGAAATGTTTTTTAGCTTCTGCTCTTCATTTGGGTGGCCGGAACGATCCATCTGCTTCTTTTTTTTTACTCTTTGGAACTAATTCTAATGAAGGGGAAGTTAACCTTCTATTCAATAAGAGATCATCTGTTTTCTTTCGGTTGAAGTGGAATAAATGTCATTTTAGTGCAACATTATAAGGTTTGTTGGCGACGAGTCTCATAAAATGATTCACTACACAAATATTAATATGTCATTTAAATATACATATTTATTAGAAATTCTGATACTGACGTTCAGATTTGACGAAAAAACAAAGATGGGTTCGAACATTTATTTTCAAAAGAAAGCGGAAAAGAGGGGAAACTATAAACGCTTTTTTTAAAAACTTAAAGCTACTCATACTTAATACCCAGGACTCAAGGCTAAAAAATGTGCCTCACAAACCCACATTCCACCTGCAGCCATGTATTTTTTATGAGCCATAACTTGTTCCTCGCGTTAATGTCCGTCATTCATCTTCCTGGCTTCTTCCTACTTCTTAACAGTTAACCTGTTGCCTACTGCACTGTGTTTTATTAGCTCTGTCCAGAGTGCTGTAAAACGGTTATTTTGCAATAACCGTGACTCTTCGAACGCAAATGGGGAATATTTCATACACCGAGTTGTAGTGTTACCGAAAATATGAAGCCGCTTCCATTAAAAGGTACCTCAAGGGGAAGAACTAGTCGCTTCGGTTTATATATTACAATATTGCTGTGGGCAGGTAAGCTGCAGTATCTAGACTAAGGACTTGGTTGTAAAATCTCAATAGCTTTAACCTACAAGAAAGTATACTAAATGACTGATTATTTCAGGTGAAAAATAGTCAAATCCATTGCTGCTACAGTTACTACAGTTTACCTGACCACAGCAGTGTTACCAAAGATATTACAACAACCCTTAAAATGACAACCAACAGTGAAAGAACAAGTCACTTCGGCTTAGATACCATAACATTTGGCGTAAAATCTAGATGACTGATAATTATGCAGTAATAAATCAGCGCCATTTAGCGTGGCTTGAAGTTGCGGCGCAACTGAGTATGAAGTATTTCTTTCCTCTAAAAGAACATCAATAGCATATAGAATACCAGCTTTATAAACCAAGCGTTGCAATGGAAGTACCATTAACCCCCCCCCCTGAAAAAAATTGGACTTCTTCAGTTTCAATAACTCCTAAGCTATGTATTTTATTGATAATATTTTAGATAGTATTTTTAAACCAATCATATGAGTCATTATATAAGAGCTCGTTAAGACCCCTTTTATACGTCAAATAGTTTTTGTGATAGTTACAGTTTGGAAAATAGCAGAACTTTGGATCAGAAACAATAGAAATTGCGGCTGGATAATTTAAACTTATAAATTTATATAACAACAAGCTGATTGCATGAAATACAAATTTTGAAGCGCGCAGAATTCCCATCGGTGACGGTGCCAAGCAAACAGTGAATGAATAAGAAATAATTTAGTTTTCTGCTTGATTGGCGGCCTTTGAAGACTCGGCATATTCCCCAGAACTGAGCAGCATTTTATTGTCGCACCATCTAGGTGACTCTCGCTACTCATTTTGAAGCTCAGATTACAATGAATATGAGCTCTCTGTGGGTGTTAAAGTATGCCGAGATTTCATTTTTGCCTAGAAAATCCAAGCCAAATGGGTACTCAATGGATCTCTTACATGCCACATAATCATATGACATGCGTGACTACGATTTTCCCATTCAGAAATTTGACGACTCAGCCGGGGCTCGGACTCGAAAACTTGGGCTTATGAGACGGACACGCCATACCTCTCAGCCACTGAGAAATAAAATTCAATTGAACTATTTGCTACTATTTTGAGAAATTCTTTCTGCCACATTGACATTTGTTTTTTAAATTTCTTATTCATGTTAACAGGAGAGAAGGAACAAGATGGTCATTGAAAGCCCTCCCACCATCCGTAAATGAAGAAGTATGTTGGGGCACAAAACGGCCGTAAAAATTCCCTTTCTGACTTCACTTACAAAAAGAGGGCGACACAAAAAAAGGATTCGTCGGTAATCATGTCATTTTGTAAGTACGGGAAAACGTTATTTTCACATAATTTCATTTACAGAGGGGAACAAATTCATTACTGTTTTATTGCTATATACTATTACAATAATATTTATTACTGTGATGTATATTTGCTATAACAGACATCCGTATCTATAAAAGAAGTCCTGGCTGACTGACTCGCGTATCAACTCCCAGCCATAACTATTTTGAAAGAAATTTCAAATGTCTACTTAACCTCCCCTCCCCCTTGAAGTTGTAGAAAGGAGTGTGACTTTTTTTTTTACTTTGACTGCATTTCGAAATTGTGAAGAACAATAATTATATCAAAAATTCGTCAACTATTTTAAAATTAAATTGGTTAAAAACCTCTAATGTAATACAAATAAATAGTTCTTATGCTCGCTTCGCATGCAAATGTTTTCGATAATGTTCACCATACTTACGGTGTCTTGTGATCTGTTGGATCTTTCCCGTGCTAACAGAGCTTTTTACCTAAGATTTTCAATTATCAAGCAGTGGCAATGTTAAGTAAATTTTCGGAAAATTGCCCCAGCATATATTGCTATTGCAGCAGCGTTTAGCATTGACACTACCTGATTGCAAACTACATTTAAAAGCGTACGTACTGTTTTCTGTCCCTTCGCTTGCGCGCCAATCGACTTAACATTTTGCCTCAATCAGCCAACTCTGTACGAACCGCGTCGCATGTGAAACGGACGGTTCAAGTACAAAAAATAGTGTGTGTTTATCATTGCCTATCGATGGTTCGGTCCCTGCGCACAGTCAGCCCCACTGAGGTTTGTTTTGTTTGCTGCGGTCTCTTCCCACTCGTTCGTCTTGATTAGGGAAAGATTCCCCCAGGGAATTAAAAGGAGGGGAAAAGAAAGGGACTATTGTTTGGATGGGATGGCCAAAAAGAGAAAAGGCCAAATGTCGAAGGGTATATGGAATGGTGGAATTCAAAATGTTAAATTGCCTAAAAAGATCTTGTTGCAAAATCGTAAAGTTACATAAAAATATTTCATACAGAATTAGTGGTTAAATTATAGTGCATCAAAATATAACAACAATTTAACGACCACCGAGAAAAATTCTGCATAGAGTACCATCTGTTGGTGTTGGAAAATTAAATTACAAAATTTAGGGAAAAGTATTAAGATCTAAGCATACAAAATTAATTATTTTATTATATAGACAATGCAACAATATTCCCTAACATTCCCCAAAAAGATTTAAAAAGATAAATCCAGGAGTTTTGATAGGGAGAAAGGCAAAAGAAGTTTAATATAAAGCAGTCTGGTAAAACACATATTAAAACTATCAACACCTAAGAAAAATAAGATTTTCTTATAAACAAGGAACTATTCAAAATGCATCCATAAGCAATGAATCCATAATTTTGTTTAAAAATTATAACTAACCATTGCAAAGAACTTAGGAACTCGAGATAAAATCAAGACTGATAAAGTTTTCAAATTGCTAAGTCAAAGATACAACTCAATGGTATGACATTTTGATTTAAATTTAACAATTAAATTGATTTTAAATAGCAACACTTAAATATCAGAGTTTAATTGAGTTGGTGAAAAACAATTTTGTTTTATATCCCCATCGGGTCATCCTTCGAAAAAGTAAAAGTTATCCGAGCTTTCGAAGAAAATTAAAGTCAATAAACCAACGAATATATTCGTGTACTTAAAGCAGGAAGGAAAAATGTCATATTTACGAAATAGTCGAGTTAGAGTTGCAACAAATTGAGTCAAGTAGATATAGGGACAACATGAAAAATGAGATATTATGTTAACGTTCTGAGGGTTAAACTCTGAAACTAATTCATGTACATGAACTCCGCATTCGAGCACGTTCAGACTATTAAAAGCATCGGAAATATTCGAACTTTGTACCACGATTGACGTACGTGATTTAATAATACATAAGAATTTTATCGATGAAATATTCACTTTCTAGTTCACTGTAAATGATTCATAAATATGTATGTAACATGTACAATTCAGTAAAAATTATAGAATATGTGTGACGGATACAATGTTTTTGAACTCAAGTAACAAGGAAATTTAATATAGTATATAAAATTTTAAAATACATAATTAAAAACTGGCCCCGTGGTTTACTGTAAATGACGACCTTTTTAGGTACATCCATGTTAGAAGATTTCCAATCTATAAACTCTATAAGAGCATAAAACGTTTTTTAAGTGCATATATTTTATATTATATATTAAAACTCCACATACTAAAAACCAAGCTATCATTAAAATAGTCTTACTAGTTGTAACACTAAATTGAACAACAATCAATTGAACAATTTGACATAAAATCTGTATAGGAATATATCTTGCATAAATGGACGCTGCACTCTTCTCTTTTAAATCTCAAACACACCCAAACTTTTAATTAAAACAAGGACAGATAATTAGTATTTCAACCGAAATCATGCTTTATGCATGTTCTATTTTCTATTTATTCTAGTGTAATTACCATAATTAAAATCTAAATTTTATTCCCAAAAGTCAAACTGATTTCGACACCAAATGTAACAACAATCCAAAGATTAATGTGACATGAAATCCACGCTGTCTGGGAATATGTCGGATCACCCTGTATAATGGAAGGTGTTGTTCGAGTCTCAAACTCCCAAAACTTTTATTCAACAAGGGGTCCAAAGTTTCCCAAAACATTTTCTCGGCTCGGCAATTTCGCCCATTCATCAACCTTTTATCTCCGAACACTTTTCCTAAAAATGGGATTTTCAGGGAGCAGGTCACCCTATCATCCGGTTATTCAATTATTAATGGAGAAAGTTGAAAAATACTTTCAGCATCTCTCAGCAATTTCCTATCAAATATTAATAATTCAATAACGAGATGATAATTTTTCTTGTAATGTGTTTTATTTTACTGTTAATAAGATTTTATACCTGATGAAAAAAAATTACATAGAAGAACCATTATAAGCAATACTATAGTAGATCTTACGACACAAAAAATGAAACATTACGTCTATGTTTACAGATTGATTTTACTTCATATTGATGACATACTTCGCAAATGTTCTACGTGGCAATTTCGATATTTGGCAGGGAGCTACAGTAACCTTATATATTTTTTTAGGGTATTTTTTTTAGCTTCAAAGACACAGAAGGTACTTTAAAAGTTTTTCTCCTTCCAACACATTTCAAGCCATTCCGTGAATTAGTTTTTTTTTTTTATTTGTGATAGAGTTTTTAAGGCATTTTAAAATTCAATTAATTTCAATTAGAAAGACGTAATAAAAAACTTGAGTGGCTTCCAAAAACTTTTACATGGAAATGTGTTGCTTCAATTTAAAATTTTCCATGTAAATCCTTTCAATGATTTAAAAAAAAAATTGTACGTTGCATTAATTTTCCCAACTTTTAAATAATTTTTGGCTTAAAAGTTGATTAAAGTTTGTAATACAAATAATGTTTTGTATACTATGTAGTTGATCGATGAATCGATTGGTAATTTTTATTGTCATTAAAATTTTAAGTTATTGTTTCATTGCCGGCCATCTGTAGAAAAGGGCACTTGTTTCTTTTCATTAAAAATAGAGTCAATCTTAGCATTATAAGAATAACTTCAACTCTGTTGTTGTCTTTTACATCTTTTTGAATTTTCAACAAACCGATGGAAAGGAAGGTCCCATCGCGCGTCTTGGGCGTCCACGATAAGGAGTCGAGTGGGGTTGTTTGCCTCCTGGGAGCCCCCTTTTAACGACTTCTGGGATTGCAGCAGCGGAATTCAGATTCAAGAAAAGTAATCCTAAACTTTGCATGGGACCCATATTTTATGTCTTTTTTTTAACATTTAAAAAATGTAGAGAAAAATTATTGTTAGTACATGAAAACGTAATGTGAAATACAACCCGGAAGTGCAGCTCATTGAGTTGGTCTTTATAAACTTAGTCTTTTATACTGCTCAAAAGAATTAGGGGAATGCATGGTTCAAACCCTTTCACCCAAAATGATTCCACACACATTTGGAGTCATGATCTTGCGATTTTTTCTCTCACTAAGTTGAGCTCGCACTTATTCATAGTTAGAAGGAAGAATCATGTATTTTGAAGAATTCAATAATGTTTGTTTTAATTAAATGAAAATATGAAAAACATGGTAAAATAAAATTGTCTCCCAAATAATTTTATGAAATAAATGGACCCTAAATTCTTCACGCTTACATTCTTAGATGTTTAAAAATTGATTTTAACTTTTTTTTTAAACAAATAAAGTTTTGAAAAAGTTAATTTTCTTTAATTTTCCCCCCGTAAATTTTAGTTCAAAAATTAGGAATTTTTTCCTTGTTTTTTACCATTTCATTCTGGATGCATAATGAATTTATTTCACAAATTTTAGAATTGTAGAATAAAAAATAAAACTGTTGGCACGATTTAATCGTCCAACAATCATTACCACTTAATTAGTCAAAACCACACTCTGAGTGTGGAGGGTCACGGCAATGTCAAATTCCTGGCTCAGGTGTTCAAATTCTTGGACGTAATAATTCTGAGATTTTGACACTATATTTTCAATGGACCTTTGTGCGACCTGACGTTAAAGTGGAGTCAAGCGGGGTTGAAAATAATGGCTTAAGGGGGCAGATGTCCCCCACATCCTGATTTCAATACATCCCGTGGGACCTATGGGAATGAGGGCGGCTACCGGGGTTTGACCACTGGCAGACCTTTGGGGGGAGCTGTTCTCTTACGATTTGACCAGAGGCAGTGCGTGGGTGGTTTCTTGCTTCCGATTGGCCAAGGGCATTTCTGTCCCTGGACCCCAAAAATGAGATAAATATAGCGGATGGCCGAGGAAGAAGGAATCTTCTCAAAATTATACAGAGTAAGAGAATTTCAAAATAAGTTTTAGAGAAATACTTCCTTGGTTAAAAATAGCCAGAAGGAAATGCATCACAGACTCTATTAGCCTCGCCTCTGGTCGCTATCTCCGTAAGCTACCCCATATGCCAGGGGCATTTCCCAAGTCACCCAATCCTTGGAGCCTTCGACTTAGCCCTTGATCTCTGACGATTTCTACCCTATATGCTGGGCATATCCTTGACTCATCAGGTATCACCGAATCTCCGAATTAGCTGCCTGTCCCCTGTGTTGTTGCCCTAACTCAGTGGTGTATTCCTTCAAGATGTCGACCCCCATATTAATCCTCTGGGGTAAGTCTGCCATGTCTCAATTGTTTGTTCAGGATCAATTTATGAATCTAAATGCATTTGAATGTTGTATCGTAGTGCCAAATAAAGGGTTAAATTTTAGTGAATAACCATGTCTCATGCTGCATTATTCCAGGGGTTATTGTAATTACTGTAACTATTGAATTTAATGAATTTTGATTTCACAACGCAATAACAATTAATTATTTCATTTATTCTATCCACTATAGCTTTAACCTAAATTCTATCTCCCCCTTTACAAACTAATAAGTAATTAAAACTGCACAACAAAACGTTGGAATTGAAAGGGTTTACAAAAGTACGAAAGGTGCTCCCCTAATTGTTTTGAGCAGTGTATATTGATCACTGTATTCGTTGATGCACATTTATTTTATCTGTGTTGTGTAATATAACTTTATAAATTACTTCCTAATTTATTACTTATAGATATATTTTGTGTTCAAGGAATAGCACATTGTGCAATGTTTAAAAAAAATATGTTCATTGAGGGTGGTTCTTCGAATATCGTCAGCTATTTCAACCCTCACTCCCTTTATTGTGAAAGCAGGTTAACTCCCTGAAATGTGGAAAATCAGGCGCAACAATAGGGCTAGTTTTCCATGTTTTCTTCTTTTTGATTGTATAATTTTTACTTTTATTTATTTTGAAGAAAAAAAGATGTCATTCCCTTTCTCACATGGTTAGCTACAAACTAGCATTGCTACTTTTCTAAAAAGTAAATACACTTTTTGGCAGCGAGTGGTTAAATGCAAGCTCGTTGAATTGGAAAACGTGTCCCGTATACGGGATACATTTTCCCAGCTGCCAAAAATGGATGGGGCAAATTTTCTAACTATTCTTAAAAAGATTTAACACATTTAAAAAAACATTTTGTTGTTTTTTTATGTACATTTAATTGTTATCTAAAATAGCCCAAAAGATTATGCCCAAAATTTAGATTAAATTGTAAAAAAAAAGAGCCAGTTTATTATACCAAATTATATAAAGGTCATATCACTGGGTCACTTTTAATCAAGCAAATTGTGTCACTTCCATTTTCATGCAACTGTAATTTGGTGTTCTTTCCTAGGGGGTTCTCTAAAGATTGCAAAAAAAAAATCACATCACATCACATGCACTGAGGTTGTTGAGATTGCTTCTTTTTTTTCCTTACCCGTTTACTCCAAAGTTTTGGGTGCAACATGACATATTAGTGTTTTACTGTACAATTATTCACGGATTCTTGGATACTTTTGCGCTACGAAATCCGTTCTTGACAGTTGTTAGAGCAACGTATATCCCTTCAGAATGGTACGATTTCTGTTGACATTTGTTTTTATTACTACGAAGACAATTTTTAATCGAAAACAAAACTTTTTACATTCAAATTCGGTTAAATTACTTGGTCATACATTACAAACTAATTAAATTTATGGAATATTATACAAGTTGGATCACGTTTGTCTACAAAGCATTGTTAGAATTCTTGCCCCGTGAAACTTTTTAAAACCTGCCCCGTCACCATATTTTGACTTTAATGGTGCCTTAAGAAAAGAGGTTTCAGTTATATTAAAAACAAATACATATTTAAGTAAAGAGAGGAACCATCTTTTATTATACGCAATGATAAACTGTAAGGTAAATGAAAGTACATTTAATAAAGGTTTGAATGTAAGCATAAAACATTACTCAACGTTGAAAAAGTCATAAAAACAGCTCTAACAAAAATATTACAACACCAACTGAACGAAGACTCTTGTGAGTGACGTGTTGCTCCTTAAACCAAGCGGACAGATGGCGCCCCCCAACGGCTCATTTCTAATATAAGTCCTGGTGGAAAACTTACCCCATGTGAAAACTAGCCCCGGTCTCCCCTATGTGTAGCCAACGATAATAAATGAGTGCGAGGCATATATTGTTCTCTATCATTCTGGGAAAATACAGAAACACCACATGTATGAAGACTTGACAACATATAATGCTGAGCCACGGCATACGTTAAATGACTCTAATACAGGGTTAGAAAAAAATATATCATCAGACTTTACCGAGGCAAGTCATTGTCAAATTTCGAATAGGGTATGTATTATTTTTCTAGCTTGCCCCAAAGGTGGGCTAAGTAATATTTTCTAGATATCATATTTTTAATAACTAAGCTAACATTACTTAAGTAGCGAATTTCTAAAATAATTTGGGGTAAAAGTAAAAGGCCGGGCAAGTATATTTTAACCATCTTGCCCTACTGAACAAGCAAAATGTTTTCACATGTTCCTTCTAACTCTGCTCTAATATAAGGTTTGTAAAATGGGTTCGATCGGGGGGGGGGGCAAAAAAAAGTGACACTTTCGAGAGGAAGATGGATCACTCAGGTGTCGTCAAGTGAAATGGAGGAATATCGAGTAGTCTATTGATTATGCCCTATTGAAATTCATGCCACACAAATTCCAAGTTCTGAACTCAAAATTACAAGCTATTCAAAATTTTCATTTTTAAGCTTAAATTTCTATATGCATGTCATTTTACGATGGCTTTATGTAAGATAGACTGGACATTTAACCCTTTCAAACCCATCTTTTTTTTTCTAAAAAAGCTAAAATTTGTGAAATAGACTCATTATGCATCCAGAATGAAATGGTGAAAAGCAGTAATAAAAATCTTAATTTTTTGTCTAAAATTTAAGAAAAAAAAATTTGAATCAAAACTTTTGAATAAATTATAAACATAATTTTTCGAAACTTTATTTGTTAAAAATAGTTAAGATTGAATTTTTTAACATTTAAAAATGCAAGCATGACGAATTTCAAGCCAATTTATATTATAAAATTGTGTCAGAGTGAATTTTAGTTTTACTATGTTTTTCCTATTTTCATTTAACTATAACAAACATTATTTCATTCTTCAAAAGACATGATTCTTCCATCTAACGATACAAAAAGAAAAATGTATCGAAAAATATATGGAGAATTTAATTAAATGTATTTGAAATAGGTGCGAATTTAACTCAGTGAGTTCGATGATTCCAAATGGAATCATTAGGAGGGAAAGGGTGAATGTCCTCCAAATTAGATTCTACCAAAGTCTTCGTTTGAAGTACTCGCACTATTTACCAATTCTGATTCAATAAAGATCTAAGAACTTTAAATAACAAGTAAAATATTTTGACGTTCGCAATTATTAATGCATTTGCTTCGTTTGATGTTTTAAGAGATATAGTCAATATCAATAGAGCTAAATCGTTAGTTTTGAAACCGTAAACTGTGCAAAATTATGTAATTCATGTTCCGTTTATATTCCAAATAAATAAAATTTAAAAAGGAAAATATCCTCTGGTTATTTAACTCTCATTTTGGTGTTTTATTTACTCCAAAATATTCTGAAGAGGGCTACACTATTATTTATTTTTATACTCCATCAAATAACCGGATACTATTTTCCTTTCAATTTTGTTTTATTTTGCTGTGATGACCCTTTGAAATACTTACATAGCATAGGTTACGATTTCCACACTAATGTATTATTGTGGGGGGGGGGGGGGAGAGGTGGCCAAAATTCAATAATTGTTTATAATCCTATGCTAAATCGAAGAATATAAGAATATTTCTAACTCTGAAATAGAAGCAAAACATTTCATTATCAATTTACAGCCATTGAAACTATCACGTACCAAACATACCAAGAAAAAAATAAAAAACCCGAAAAAGTCGTCAGAAGTAATAATTTGCATAAAGACGTCTTTATACAAATGAACCCTGAAATTGAAAATTATATCTGCTTTTCAAAATAAAAGGAACTCCTTGTGCCTCTTCTAAACACAATACTTCCGATATATTCAATCATTTCAAACTTATATAAAAAAAGTTTTTTTACTTTGAATAAATAAAGTTTTTCGTGTAATTGTTTAAGGGTAGTGGGTAGTCTACGACAGGGGAAAATGGTGAAATGTAAAACCATGTAAAAATCAATGCCATTGATACAATATTTCCTTAATTTAAGTAATTTTTGGTATACACATAGTATGAATATATTTAAGTGTGAATTTACCAAAAAAACCCAGTATAGTGTTGCCAATTTTTTTTAACAAGCAACTATCTATGGGTCAGTTTCTATCGGTTATCTTAAAGTGAGTTTGACTAAGGTGCGCACGAAAAAAAAATTATTATTTTTTTTTACTTTTGATGGTTTTATTTTGTACTAAAGGGTTGAAACTTTATATTAAATACAAAATAGTCTTAGAAAAATTATTTTTGTGTGTGATATTTTGCTCCAAACTACAAAATTTACAAAAAACATCATTCTTAAAACTACATAATACCAATTTTAAAAAAAATATTCATGCAGTAATAATTATTTTTTTGTTTTAAAATACAGTGTAGTGATTGATTAAACTATGTACAAAATTTCAAGTCAATATATTCAATTCTTTTTGCTTCGTGCGCACCTTAAGTAAAAAAATCAACGTTTTGAGAAAAAGCTAAAAAACAAAATCTGAACACATATTTACCTATATGTCCCATTTTAGTGTAATCCAGGCCCATAGAGAGAAGTGTCTTTCTTTGCAGATATCTCTGCCACCTTTTGCTGCTGCTTTTTTTTTCTTCCGGGCTTCTTTAGTGGCATTTTTGAAGGATCTTTCGGCTGCGGCAACTCGTCGCTGATCAATTTTTTTGAAGCATTCGAGCATGTTTTGGCCTGGTTCCATGCCTAGATTTATTAGAACATTTTTTCGGGTGCTTACACCATTATTGAAACAGATCACTGCATCTAGAACACCAATTTCTAGAGCTGTTATGCCCACAAAAGTTGTCTTCGGCAGTCGCTGCCAGATACATTTATTAAAACTCTCGTTCGGATTCTGGGTCTTTCCATGCAAACATCTTTCAAGCAACTCTTTACTTGAAAGAGCACGGAAAACAGGCTTGATCGCAAGCATAACTGGTTCGGGTAAACTACTCTTATGTGTATATTTTGGTCCATTATGAAGTAAAGCCTTGTTATATTTACACCAAGTGTCTGCGTCTGTTGGACAAAGTCCATGCTGTGGGTTATTATCTGTCGACAATTTGTGAAAATATATGGCCCACACAGCTTGACTCATCGCAGTGACGTCCTTACCTATATTTGCTCTTATGGCTTTGCCATAATAAGTCTGAAAAGCTGCAATTTGATCTTTTGTCAACCTATTCCTTCCGGACAAACTCTTACCATCTGAAAGTTTTTTCTTTTTATAGTCAGAAACTATGTTTCGAAGTCTAGCACCCATACGCTTTTGTACATGAGCAATGCATTCCAGTTTTTTTATCTCTGTGCCATTACCATAAACTTTTGACGATGACACCAAATCAAAAGCTTTGGAGTCCCCGTCTCCCAGGAAACGAGTGTATCGAACAAATTTTGTGTGTTCCGATCGCTCAAAAATTTTCATCACACCGTGTGCTTCCATGCCGCCACTCGATCCTGTGTAATTGTTCTGGCACACATGGGTAACTGCGGGTTTTTTTGAGCACAAAACACAGTACTTAGACATGCTTTCAACATCCAACACCTTACCCTCCAGGGATGTCACAACAGCAACTCCATTTTTGGATGTATGTCCGCGCTTCTGCCACGTTCCATCGAAAACTCCACAAATATCTCGGTCGTGGCCATTCAATTTGACAGTTTCTTCGACAGCAGACAGCATCGATTTCTCCGAAACATCCTTCAAGCTGAGTAGTAGTTTTGCATACTGGCTTGCAAACTTGGTGGGTGGAGGTGGCAAGTTTAATATTCCTAGCAGGGTCTCTGCAGCATTTTTAGCCTGCCCAATGCATCTCATACCGTACACAAGGCGTACATTTACATCATAGGAACTGTTTGTTACTGACGAAGTCATCGCACTTGCAGCGTTTGCACAATGACTGCAGCTTATCATGAGGTTGGAAGCCAATCCTTTTCTGCTGGAAATCACTTCAGAAACTACAGTGTCGGGTATTTCACAAAATTTACATTTCGTAAAGTTCCTAACTAGCTGTGACAAAATTCCAACTTCAACAACAACACGATTTTTAGCGATGTCTGATGTAGGAATATTTTCAAATACTACCTTTTTTTTTGAAGCACTGCATGGTTCTAGAACTTTTGAAATGTATTGGATCGCTGAATTCTTATGCTGATTCGGCCGAAGTTTCCGTTTTCCAAAAGATTTCGCACGACCCATTTTTAAAAAATGAAATAAAGGAAAGTAATGTTTCTCAAAAACTAAATGAAAATAATTCGCTTGAAGATAACGCGCAAAAAAGTAAGAATAATAAATACACGAGGGAATAAACAACACCAAACCGTAATCACAGTTACAGTTAAACTTATGTTCAGTTAACCAAACCAAAAATATATTAATAATTATCGAAATAATTTTAAATAAATCCGAAACAAGCGAAATAATTTTGCAAAATCGAAACCAAAACTAAAAAAGAATGTTTTTAATTATTATTTTTACTCTCTTCTAGTTTGAATTTCAGCAAAAAGTTGATATCATTCGATAGCTATGAATGTCCTCCATGCAGTACAACAGATTTTGAAAATTCAAAATTTTGATAATTTTTGACTACCCACTACCCTTAATGGCAGCCGTGGAAAAATTGAATTAAAATAGAATGCTAATGCGGTAACTAATATACGGTATTCTTTTTTTTAAGTTTTAAATTTTTAATGTACTTTTGGTCCAAGTTTTTTTTGATGAAAAGTAAAATAAAAAAAATTATTATTTCATCAAAAAAATTTAGTGGTAGCCTAGCAGGATTGTTTGCTTTAATGTGACGTCTCACACACGTCTCACATTGGTGTTGTATCTGTAAACTGGGGTGACAGGCCTACAAATCAGCTCCCTCCAAAATGTCAATATCTTATTATTTAATCAGAAAAGTAAAAGTCGGTGTTCAACTGTTTGATAAAAAAAATCGTTATGATTGTCAAGCTGCAATAATAGGACAAGAATTTGGCACGTCTGTTTCGGTACCAAAAGCAGAAGCCGGGACCTTCACAATTTTGACCGGAATGCAATTTCGAACGAAGATAACGAGACAGATCAGTCTAAGTAAAACGACTCGTAGCAGTTAGTAGTTGGGAAAAGAGCTTTCATTCAATCATGTCTTTTTGTGTTTTGATATAGTTCAAATAGGAGAAAATAAAATCGCAATGTGATTCTTTGATTGTTCATTATTTGTTAATTAAGAAAGTGGCACCTTCGGCTTTTGTTACAGATAGTTAGCTTAAATTTACATATCAGACGTTTTACTTTTGTTTTTATAAAAAAGGGTTTGAATTACTCATGCGCCATTAACAAGGTAATTCATATTTTTTGCTGTGGCCAAGAGACACCCTTTTTCCTTTGCATTTTTACTGGGAGAGGGAAGAAGTCGTGCTTATTTCAAGAATTGATTCGAACGGTTTCGTTTATAGCTATAACTTTAACCTTTGTAAAGCTTCTTCATCTTTTCCCGTTTGCACCTTTTTGTCACTTAGCTCGTTCTTCCATTCATTTCTTCAATTGCGAAAATTCCACAAAATTATCCACTGAGCAATCCGTCGCCAATTGTGGCCCACCTCTTTTACCGCCCACTCTGGAGTGCGAAGGGGTCATCGGGGCATCAGTTTCATTAGGAATAATGATTCCTCATCATCATCATCATCATCAAAGAGGATGATGACTCCTCCATCGGACTTGCCATTATCCCGCTTCACGGTAGAGTTGGCGGGAATTCTTATAGACACAAATATAAAAAGTACAGTGGTTCGGATGGTTCAATGGAAAGAAGAAAGTCCGAAAAGAGTTTTTCTCTCCCGCAATTTCGAAGATTTAGTTATAGTTTCGGTTGTATTTATGTCATATTTAGGTGAGGCTAGCAGTATATATTTACTTGGTTACTAATAATTTTTAGTCATGGTTGATTTACTATCTGAGCGAAATGTACAAATGATGCAAATATTAGAACACTTGAGCGGAGGGGGTTAAAGTTAAATTATTAACAATATTTGAAATAAATGAGAAGATAATTGCAAATTATCTTTTTAAGTTGGGATTTAAAATACTCTGTACCCTTTCCATCAATACTACGCAATAGAATTCAGATTAAAAAAAAGCTTCACATGTAAAGCAAGAAGTTTTCATGGATGGTGTTAATATTCTTTTAAAAAGACTGGAAAAAAAGTAGAAATAAATGTTATTTATATTCGTTGCTTGACATTTTTAAAAATTGGTTTAAAAAAAAATTATGTAAAAGACGCAACTTTTTCATTGTACACTATGAAACATTGTACACAGAAAAAACGAAAACTTACCCTTAACCCTTTCAGTCCCAATGACAATTTGGCATCATCATTTTCGAATTTTTTTCTGATCGTCTATAGCCATTTATGATATCAAAAAGCACATCATTCGATTCTTTAAACTTTTTTCTATTAGAAAATATATTTTATTAATCCCAATAGGATGTCAGCCCTATTATTTTTTTTAATTAAAGTCAGAAACATGATGATGCCAAATGGCATCACTGGGACTGACATGATTAAATTAAAAAAAAACCCACAACATTCAGAATATTTTTATTTCGTAATTTAATGTCCTTTTTATTCCGTGACCTTTATCATGTAACCGAAACACTAATAACTCGTGCAGAGAGAACAAGCAGCCACAGCGAGACAAAGTATCTCTTTTATAAATATAACGTAAAAGTAATCATTCACATATTTAGCGCTCTTCATCAAGAGAGAAAAAAATAATGCTAAACCTATCATCTCACCATCATTAAAAAAATCGCCAAGCACCGTGTTCGAAGCCAAGGGTGGCGCCATTCATTTGCAATGTTACGTTTCCATTTATCTGATTAATGTTCGATGCTCTCTTTTTTCTGCGTCGGCCATCTTGCAGGCCGCTAATTGTAAACACGCCAAACACCATTAATCAGCTGCGCCAACAAAATGTTTCCAGCAGTTTTTTTCTGCTAAAATATCCGATCATTCAAAAAGGAATCATGGAGACATGATTTTTAAAAAAAATGTATTGTTGAAGTCTAACGGAATTGTGGAAATTTAGTATCAGACATTTGATGAAAGTAATAATCTTATTTTAAAAAATAGTAATCTTGCGAGATAAATTTTCAAAATGTCTAAGTCTTTTAAAAGTTAAGAATTATTTTCGAAGATAATTACGAATTCACATTAACCAAGAATCTGTTTTTTCTGTATTTTTTATAACAACGTGCAAAAAAGTTCTTTTTTATATCATATTCATTCATAAATCGTTGCGAAAATGACACTTTACGTGCTTACGTCACAGACAGTGCCGAAAGTAGTACTTTCGGCACTAGTGCTGTAAAGTGAATAAGAGTATCTGATTGGTAGAAAAACAAAATGATGTCATGAATATCTCCATCAAATACTAAATGATGTCATGAAACTCACTTATTTTTATTGGTTTACTACTTTTGCATTTTCTAATATCTCCATGGAAACTACAAGTACTACAAAAATTATTAAAGGAAATTAAATAAGACAAAAGTAAGAACACGAATTTCACGCCAAACACCATCAATTGTATAAACCTCCGAATATCGCCATGGAAACTAAATGATGTCATGAAAATCACTCTTTGGTAGAAATACTTTTTTGCACGTTATTATAAAAAATATTGTAGGCAAGCACGTGCCAAATACTTTATTAAGCTCTTGTCATTATTTCACTCGACCTACGGTCTCGTGAAATAAAAGCCACTCGCTTAATAAAGTATTATTTTCGGCACTAGTTGCTTAAATAACTATTATGACACCATCCTTTCTAGCGGTAAACACACATTACATTATTTTTGACATTAAATAATTTTTAGTGATATCCTACGTTTTTCATTTGAAAATAATATTCAGATCATCCCTTAAAAATATACCTATTTCTGATTTTCTAAACAAATACGAGAGACACGAAAAAACAT
The DNA here is from genome assembly GCA_019343175.1 of Oedothorax gibbosus. NCBI lineage: Eukaryota > Metazoa > Arthropoda > Arachnida > Araneae > Linyphiidae > Oedothorax > Oedothorax gibbosus. Next base: position 31,183,850 of record CM033275.1, read on the forward strand.
TATACAGAGAAGACAACTATAGAGTTTGGTGTTTTTCCAAAGCCGTTTAGAATTATCGTATATCTAAAGAAATCCATTGTAAACACTAAGTAAGGCGTCATTAAAATCTGGAGTACTATTTTGAGCAAAGTTCCTTTGAGTGCCATCGTCAATTGACCGAAGTTATAAATTACGAGGCGTTCATGGAGCAAAAGTTAGACTCCCCCCCTCCCAACGATTCTCCTTCAAAAGAAAGCCGTCAACTTCGTCCACTGGACGGGTCACTGTAAGTTCTGCGTACGCTAACAGTTAAAGAGAAATGTTCTCAAAATGAAATTCAATCCTCTGGTTCCTTTTTACTTGTCCGAATTTATTTCATTTTTGCTATTAATAAGTGTGTGGTTTCCTTTTTTTTTCCTCTTCTAACTCTCCCATTGTTTACCTACAGTCGTAAATTCCAGGCATTTTTTAGTTATTTGTTTCTTAAGGCAGAAGAATGGAGGCTATTAAGGCTTACTATTTGTTGACTCGCTTTTCATTATTTTGTTTTTTTCTCTTATAACAGCGAATTGTACGAGGGAGGAAAAGTGGCGCTTTTACAACTCATTTAAAGCTCGTTTCACACGAAACGGCTTCGGGAATGTATGCCGCATTTACGGTTTGCGAAACCGGCGATGTGAAGTCAATTGGATCTGTCACATGCTACGGAGTTGAATGATCGTCACACTAGAGCTATAAGAGAGCTATTGGCGAAGGGCTTCGTTCATTTAAAAGCACAGTCAAGTGACGAATGAAGTGGTACCCAACGCAACTTTTAAGGACTACATTGTACGCAGCTCCGTAGCTTCGAAACATATTTAAGGTACACTCCCTCTACACGGGTATTATTCGTAGAACTATTTGACCATTTATAGATCGGCAGTTATTTTGGAAATGTCAGGACCCGAACCTGGGACCTATCGCATGTAAAGCACCTTACCGACTAGGCTCCCCTGCCCCCACATGCGACGGAAGCAAAAACCGTACTTGCGGTTTTCAATAAAGAAACTGCCACGCTAAGTGATTTAAAATGCAGAGAAATGTGATTTTGTACTTTACTATTGCACATTTTGCATCGTTACTATTTCATGGATTACCCCAGGTAAAACAGAAGGTACGGTTTTCGCAAGTATTAGAACATCCCTTTGATTTGATTGCGATTCTCCGACGCTGTAAGAACGGTGAACTTTACTTGCACATCGCAGAAATACTACGTTTCCCAAATTGCAGTTGTGTTATGCATATATCTATGTTCATGTCCATCCCTTTAGTATTTCAATGTGGCTCATAACAGCAATTGTAGCACCAAACAGTGAAGTTCCGTTATCATGTAAATGGCAAGTCTCTGTATGTTTCCATTTTAAAACTAGAATATGGGTCTTTTTATCTGGTACTGGGTGACTGCCAAAACCGTTTGAGAACCATTTGAAAACCAAATGCCTTCTAAGCGCAAAATGTCTTTTTAGGCAATAATGAGGGAGTCTTATCTCATAAGTGACTAAGATATGTGGAGTCAGAAACTTCTTTGAAACCGAAGAGCGTGGGTCAAGTCAAGTACAATTAGTGTTTTAAATGTTCAGGATTTATTCTCAAATAAGGTTTCAACAAGAATCATCACCATAAACACTCCCAAGGTTCCTCTGGTTACAGAACGCAGAAACTGATGTAACCATCAGAATAGAGCAGAGTGTGAGCAGTTTTTCAGGCAATATTAAAATTTCTGTGATTATTTAATTATAAAATTTTATGTTTTAATAACTCTAAAATATCCTGAAGAGGACAATAGTATATTTTAACTTTATCCATCCATTTCTAAATAACCGGATGCTATTTTCCTTTCAAATTGCCTTATTTTGCTGTTATGACGATTCTCGTACCTGGTGGAAAAAATGCTTATATTGCAAAGCAATACTACCTTAGAGGTTGCGATTTCAAAACTAATGCATTAGCTTAATCGGATTGACCAACTACTGGACATCCTTCTTAATCAAAACAAAGCATATAATTACTTAAAGGCCTAATTACAAGAGTGAGTAAAACGTTACCAAAACGATTGTGCATTAATGTTTGTTATTCAAACATGTTGTAGGGAGAGCAAAGCTATTGCTTCTCTCTAATGAGATTTTAACAATACACATGAATAAAAATGCCATTTAAGCTCTGAGGGCATTATCAATATCAACCCATTCGATTCTTTGTTGAAATAAATAAACAAAACCAAAGAATAAAACTAACAATTCGCACAAGAGCAGCTTCGAATGGTTTTATTCCGTCATTTTCTACCACTAAAAAAATCTTCCACAGTTAAAAAAGAGTTTTTTTTCCGTAATTCGCCAATCGATGGCGAGTCATCGAGATGAAATGAATGCTTCGATTACTTCGAGAGAGAGAGAAGTATCGGAATCGCATCGCGCATCGATTTCTTCTCGACACCGGCAAAAGAACGAATAAAACAACAAGAAAACTTCAGAAGTAAAGAGGCGCAACTGCGAAATAATTGCAATGCAGTAAGGCTTAACTTGAAGCCGATTCTACCTCTTTAAAATATCTGTATTGGATTTGGTTTGAACCCCCCCATCCCCATTTAAGGCATACGTGGGGTTTCAGCTCTAGCTTCAAATTTTAAGTGACTCTGAGATGATTTGAAGGACATTAACAGAATAACATTTTAAAAATGCAATGTAATATGCTAAGGTACAAATTAAAAAATACAGTTGAGATGAAACTGCTAAAAATAGATTATAAGAACTTACAAAAATATTAAAGTACTATAAGGTTTCATATTGCAATGACACACATTGGAGTCCAATCAGTCAATGATGTTAACCATGCTATTTTGTGGCAAAAACCTCTTTAGGGGGAATGGGCGCGCTGGACCGGGGGTCTCTAAAGCAAAGTGCATCAGTGTTAATCCTATGGCGAAAAAAAAATATTTTCTCTCCCATATTTCTCCGGCTGTATTGAATATTTTTACAAGCGGATTTTTTATGTGATAAATGTAGCTGACTTACAGCTCCCGACCTTCCCACTTTTTGAAATGGGTTCAAATATATATTTTTAATTTTCAATAAATCATTTTACACAAAATATTCGAAGCTTTTTCAAAAAGTGGGAAGATAGAGATCTGTAAGTTATCTACATTTATAATTTAAAAAAAAACCGTTTGTAAAAATATTCAATACAGCCGGAGAAATGTGGCAGAGAAAATAGTTTTTTCGCCATTGGATTAACACTGAGGCACTTGAGTTTGGAGACCCGCGGTCCAGCGAGCCCATTCCCCCTTAAAAACTCACTCTCGGAACTTTGTGAATCGATGTGAGCAGAGTGAATTCAATAACAAGACATCTTAGTTATAATATATTATGCAATCCACATATAAGCCTCATGGATCACTTGATTTCTGATACAGATCGGCAGTTGCAAAGAATGGCCCTAAAGTGAGAGGGATGGTCAGTAGCTAGAGAGAAGTCCCATGGGACTGATATGACTAGGATATAGGCAAATGGCACTAGTTTTGGAACAGCCCCTCGAAAGTGCTTTACCATGCAATTATTTTTTTTACCAGGAATCGCCATAAAAGCAACATGAAAGATGTTTCAAAGGAAAATAAGATCCTATTTAATAGTTTAATAATAATTTTATAAGTTTAAAAATTCTGTCACCAGAATATCTGTTCAGAATATTTGCGGGTAAATAAAACCCAAAAATAATAATAATTTAATAACCAGGAATATTTTTCATTGAAATTTGCTTTAGTTTGCTGTTATGGACGCATATCTGGAGAAAAAATGATGACATCCTAATACTTTGACCTGGGCGTCGCTCTAAGGTCAGCTCAGGTGTCGGCCCACGTCTTTGAACATGGTTGAAAATGAAGAGAGTAGTTTTAGGGCAGTGGTCGATCACTTTTTTCGTTGAAAAGGCCAAAATGTTAGGTTTTGAGACATTTCAATTACGTTGCTGGCCGCGCCATTTTCCTAATTTGTGGAGAAGGCGGTGAGCGTTAAAATACTCACTGAATCCTGATTCTGAACACTTAAAAGTATATATAGTCATTAAATTATATATTTTCAATAATTTAAATAAAACAGTACTTAAAATATTATTTGAAAAATTTGATTGCAAATGAAAAATAAACACATTTTTCGCATACTTGTCTTCAACAGAAAAAAAAGCATAAGGAGTAACATAGGTTTTTTGATTAAAAAAAATATCGATTGCGCTACAAAAATAATTCGAGACGACGATACTTAATGGAATTGGCACGCATTAAGAAGAAATATTCAAATTCATTATTAAATGTATCGTTCGAAACATTCTTTTGCAGCTGGACCATTGAAACAAGATAGAAACTGTTGCAAATTATGAATTCCTTTCCTTCACTTATCTCTAATTGTGATAACTAGTTATTAAAGAATTGAACTACAATTAAATTTTAGTTTTTGTAATAATATATTAACACACACTATCAGCAAAATTAATACAAGGCAAATGGTTTGTTTGCAACATTAGTGAAAGAGTTGTGGATATTAAGATTTTTTTTCGGTCTTTTTAATTTTCGGATTTTGTCAAAAGCGAAAGGCTTTTGGGAGGTAGACGTTACTCCAAACAAGTTGGGTGGACTTGGTTCATTCTAGTACTGGACGATCGAGAACTATCGAATCGGAAGGAGGAGAGACCAAACAAACGAACAAGTCGAAGTTGGGATGACCTTCTTTCTGCTGATACAACGACAGCTGTTGCTTGGAGAGAGGAATTCAGTGTTAGGCAGAAGTTAGTCTTGCATGAAACTGCCAGGCACCATTGATTCACAAAAGAGAAACTAGATGACTGAGAAAATGTGCATTTAAAACTGGCTTTCAAAAATGAGCTGCTAGAAATTATAGCAAAACTTAGGTTTGTCTGAACAGTTGCTTAATATTTCATAAATTAAAAAAAAATAGAGAAATTTTTGAAAAGCCAATTCACCCAAAACTGCTTTTCCGAATGCCTTTGGTCTTCGAAATTTATTCCTTATCGTACAAAAAAACCTTACAAAACATCTTATCTTTGAAAATTTGAAATTTTAATTGACAAAAAAAGGTCACCACAACTAAATATTCAGTCTGCAGAAAGAAATATTATTCAAGATGCTGATTATTTAGGTAAAAATTTTCCCCTATGTATTTACATTTTAGATGGCCTTATACAGAATGGCTTTTGTATAGATTTTAAATATCAGGAATCTTTTTACAATAATGATTTTTTAATGACATGGTTTTTGCTTCGTAGACGTCTCTTTTAAAAATGGGATGTTTCATAAATGTATTGCGTCTTAGATATTTCGGCTTTATCATTTTTACAAAGTATCGATATTCATAAGAGCATCATCTTTCATAAAAGAAGAAACTTTAGTTGGGTTTTTGGGCTGAAGTGACTCTTTCATAGAACTTAACAAATGGAGCATAAACTTTGAACGCCCAAAAATAATTCACTTGAAAAATTTTGTTAAGTTAAATAACCCATTTGTAAATACCGTTGATACCTTCATTTCCGAATGAAAACGTTAACAAAACAATATTTTTTCAAATTCGTTTTCTTGTAACTTACTTAATCTTGCATAAATTCAGTACTATGGTTTTCATGTGTCTCATATTTCGCTATTTTATATAAATTCAAGGGGGGAAAAAAGCTTAATTTCGAGAGAAATGTTTTCGCCAATAATCGTAAAAGGGTTAAAATATCTTCTCATCGTTATGGAAAATACTTATTGTGAAACTTTTATTTTATAAACACAAAAACATTATTTTATTCGAATCATTTGTCCCGACCATTCGTTGCCCCCTATACATTTCTATGTTATGTCATTTTAAACAATATAATTAATTTTAAGCAACAGCTGTTGGGGGCAAATTGGAAATCCAGTTGCAAAACCAAAACCTGTAGAGTTTGCAAATTTGCAAACACCAAATTTATTAAATATATTGACTCATAAAACGACCCAAAATATATCAAATGTGGGCTTTAAAACACTTTTCAAATTTTAAAACCATCAAAAGGTTTAAGTTAAGCAAGAGCATAACGCATTGGTTAGGTAGTTAAAGATTTTATACCCCTGTTTTAAAAGTAAAAGTAAATTTTATTAAGAGCTCATTATCGTATGATAATACGATTTAACACACTCCAGAGCAACAAGCTTCAGTAACAAAAAACAAGGAAACATATTTGTTCACTGGATTTAGGGGCATTTAACCTTTTATGTACGTGAATAAAATCTCTTTGTTATATTTTTCATCTTCGTAAAAACGTGTATTGATTCTAAAATCGCACAGATTAAATCTCATCTTGCGGAAGCGAAAACTCCAGGGAGGTGAGAGGAAATAGAGATGCTGCGTGGTTAAAAATAAGGCAAGAACTGGTTAGCCAAGGGAAGCAATGGATTGTTTTCACCATAGGCCCAAACCGGATCTTGGCGTACAATTTGGAGCTAAATGTACAAATAACTAAGACGACAAATGCATAAAAATGATTAAACAACAATTCAAATCGATGAAGGTTTCGTTTTGGTTGAATGAAACAGCACTGGAACTACAAAGGGTAAATGGGTTTTGAGGCTTGTCATTTGAATTCATCGTCAAGTAACAAGGCTGACTTTCGAGCTGGCACTCAACGCAACCTCATCTACTCAAGAAGGATAGGATTTGAACTGGCATTAGTTTGAATGCAGTTCCCTTCCGATTCCCTACAGTTTATAACTTGACAATTATTCTTTATTTTTTTTAGTTTCGATCACCTAATCTTAAATAATTTAGATTGTACAAGATGTAGATGCTGCCTCGGGATAAGCAATGAAAAAAGTTGTTTGCCAAATAACACCATTACTAGATTCCGTAATAAGCGCGCTTGGCTATATTATTTAGGGATACATGACAAACGATAAAATGAATAAACATTTTAAATCGTTTTTATGACAACCTTGTATTTTTTCGAATATTGTACCACAATCGACAATTGAAGAGCTTAGTGGAAGAACGTGCTAAGTGACATTTTTGAAAACATTTAATTTTTTGTGTCAATGAGCTTATTATGCCATGCTTCAAAGATAACAAGTTTCTTCTTTTCCCTAAACTTAAAGCCAAGTATTTCTAACCGTTTGCAAGGTACCGTTTTTGACGGAACTGTTGAGTAACTTCAAAGCTCATTTTCTCGTTTTTCTCCTTTTTGTCACTAAAAACGTTCTTCCACTAAGCTCCTGCCTTTACAAATTGTAAATTTTTAACTCTCATTATCTGTTTTATTAATGCTGTGAATGTAAATGTTAATAATGCAAATTGTTCCGTTCATAAATCTAATTGAGAGTATCTGGGCGTACCACACCTAATCGGCGAATTGCAGACAGCTTCACCTTATTTCAGTCGCCAAGTATCCCTTATTCTGACCTCCCGTAGAAAACTCCAGTTTGGAAGCATTTTATTTTTAAAAGAAACTCGCCCCGATTGCAGCCTAATCACGCGACGTCAAACAAAAGGCTCGTTCTTAAATTTGAAAAGAGAGAAAATACGAAATCTTGCGAAAAGCAGACAACAAAATAAAGATACAGATGCTCCTTTCAGATAGATAGTGTGTCGCCTGTAAACAATAGAGATCACGAATGAAAGTTCCTTTTTGGGAAACAGTTGGTAGCAGAATCTGCGATTTTTGATTTTCTATTTCGATCATTTAGAAACAGTTTCAAATGCTATTTTAATTGTAGAAATATAAAAAGAAACAATATGTGTTTTAAGTTTAGTTTAGTTTAGTTTGAATTATCGTCGCACTAGAGCTACACGAGGGCTATTGGCGACGGGGCGTCGTATTTTAGAACCACAATTAAGTGACGAGCCGACACCTGAGTAGGCACCCAACACAACCGTTAAGGGCGACATCGTAAGCAGCGTTAGGACTTTGAAGTATATTTAACGTGCACTCCCTCTACACGGGGTATTATTCGTCGGACATTTTTGGCTGCACGGGCGGTTTTTCGGTCGGCAGTTAATTTGGCGATGCCCGGACCTGGGACCTTTCGCATGATAGGCGAATGCCTAACCGACTGGGCTCCCCAGCCCCCATATGTGTTTTAAGAGTTGACCCATAAGCAAGAAACTGTTCAGTTTTTTATAAATCAATTAGGGTGGAGTCTTTGTAGCTGCTATTAAACTGGAAAGAGGGGGAACCTTTTTTGATTTGCTAGTAATAAACAACCCATTTCACCTGCTTTTGGACTGTTTTAATACCCTTAAACTGCAACAGTCTTTTATGTGTGACTTGTTTTTAATTTTGTCGATAGAAGGAGCGTTTCGTTTCCATTTATACGTCATACTGACGTGGCTATTTTTCAAACTTCTCCTCAAAATGGTTATGAAAAGAAATCATAAAGAGAACCCATTTTGTGCGCGTGCGATTTGATGAACTCGCAGCTTACACGCGCACACTATTGGTTCTCAATATATTTTAAGAAATATGGCAGATTTTCAAAAAAGTGGATTGTCTTTTAAATGCATTCGTAACTGCAAAAAGAAATAAAAAAAGTTTTATTATGCAATAACTAACACAATTTTAGAAAGACTTAATTCAACGTTACAATTAAAATTCAATTGTTTTGTAATGAGAAAGAGGAATTGACATACTGGGCACAGCTTTTGTACTTAACGATGAAATACATTTTTTGTAAAAACAAAACCAACTATATAGTCTAGATTTTTCCCAACCTTATAAACAATGTACAATACATATCTACGTAAAGTAAATAAATAATGACAATATATAATACATTATTATTGGGTCATTACTTAAATCATAATAAAATATGCAAGAAATGGACAAACGGTTCATTCAGTTTTTGTAATTTACGTTTTTGAACAAAACAAAACGTGTGTATTTCTTTTAAAAACTAATATCAGCTATAGTCTTTGAGTTACAGAACAAGTAAAAAGTGACAAGGAGTTCCGGACAACAACAGAAATTGAAAAGGACAGATGGACACGGACAAAGGTAGGTAGGCATCTGAAAAGCTCTCTGGTTAGTCTCTTTAAAAAGAATTATGAATATCAGCAGGTAAGAGCGGAATTTTAAAGGGATATACAGACGGACAGACGAAAGTTTCCACTTTGTCAATAACCAACTTAATTCGTTACCTTTTAAAAAATGAACGTAGATGAACCCATTTATGACGATTGGCAAGAAAATTTGCTAAGCGAAAGTGAGTGTCTAAGTTTACCTAAATAAACAAAATACAAGAAACATGAAGACCACAGTCCCAAAGAAATAATAAAGGGAAAATTTAGTTACACGAAAAACTTATTTAAAATACGTTCTAGCTTTTTTTTTTATTAGGAAAGGAAGGTGTTAATGGTATTCGTCATCCCGCGCGTAGAAGTTCCAAAGTCCCAACGCTGGGTACGATGTCGCCCTTAACGGTAGCGTTGGATTCCAACTGTCGGTTCGTCACTTGACTGTGGCTCTAAATGACGACGCCCGTCGTTCATAGCCCTCTTGTAGCTCTAGTACGAAACTACCCGACCTAACGCGTAGAACGGGTGTGTCATAACAAGGAGTTCCATAGTAAACAATGCCCCCGAGTCATTCCCTCATTGTTTGCTGAACAATGAGCGTCGAAAAAAAAATCTTTTGTTCCTTCGCCCCCTTCTAAAATGGCGTTGTTTGTCGCTGCCAAACTCCGTCATATTTATTTGTTCGATGATAAGTTGGTTGAAAGAAAATGAAGCGAAACAAGTGATCAAACAGCGATTCACAAAAACGCAAAACGAAGCATTTAAACAGAAAAGCACCGCGAGACAGATTTTAAGTAGTTCAGTGCCGCAATTCGAAGCTCTGGAGCTTACTACACATGTATATGTAATTTGTAAAAAGGAGCACTTTTATACATTAGTTAAACATATACATTAGTGTTAAAAAAATAACAGTTCTTCAATAAGTTTCAGTTTTTTTTTATTTGTAAGCTTTGTATCCTAACATAAAAAATAATAATTAATATTATTTGGACGGTTTAACCTGAAGAATTAAAATGTATAAACGGTTACAAATATTTTTGTAATCCAATTGTGTCCAATTTTGACGTATAGAAAAATACCATTCACAGAAGACAACTGGAATCTAAACGAATAACTTTCAAGAGAAGTACAATTTGGATGGACCAATATAGATATAAATTTTACTGGCGTGATTTAATAAGCGAAGCCAGAAGTGTTTTTAATAGGCAGCAAGGTGGAGGATCAGTGAATACTTGGGGTGGTTTTGGATTTGATGGAAAAATTTTTTGGCCACTTGTAGCAAGAAAATTAACTCCCAAGGCTATCAGAAAGTATTAGATGATCATTTTATTCCACAACAGGATTTGCTGGGAGGACCGAACTGTGTATTTCAACAAGACAGGGCGCCTATTCATGTGTCTAACTCGACAAATATGTGGTTCACCATGAATAATATCAATGTCATAGACTGGCCATCACTTAGTCCAGACTTAAATCCAATGGAAAACACGTGTGGGGACATTTCGCGCGAAAAGTATTTGAAATGAAAGCCAAATATTTTTCAACCAACGATCTAAAAAAAACGATATAGCAAGCATGGTATGAACTATCCCCAGAGGTATTGCAAAATGTAGTACTTTCGATGGAAAATCGTGTATATGAAGTGATTAAAGGTAATGGAATTACACGATTAAATACTAAGATTTGTTAAATGCGTTCCTTAACCTTAAATATAATCTACAAAACAATTATTGTCTATAATTATGGGACACCCCATTTTCTGTTTTTTAAGGCATTTCTTAAAAACTACTTTAACACATGTAATTTTCTTTAACAACCTGTATCACCCTTGTCACTCGCCTCGATTGCAATTAGGCATAATGGGGCCAAAGTAAAAACATTTTGGACCATCCTAATCTTAAAGAACTAAAATAGCCTACTTTCCTGTTATTTAAATACTTACTGAAATTCGAATCGGGAAACAACTAGGTTCATAACAGTAAATATCATCAACAATCGTTTCTACACTAGATTTACACACAATAGAAAAAAAAATCGCTAAACACAGCATCCAGCCATAATTTAAACTTCTAAAAGCCAAAATCAACTATTTTCTTTAAAAAAATTTCACAAATATCTTATTATTTATCGTCTGCTCAATTTATTTGTAGTTCGAAGAATAATTAAATATTTATTAATAACAAAAATAATGAAACTACTCCATACTGCATTAAAAAAATAAATGTAAATTAAAACTAAGCAGAATTGTATGCAAAAAATATGCCTTGTCGCTTTCTTGGTAAACACTTAATGAACAATCAAAGATTCACATTGAGCTACCTTTTATGATGTCATTCCAAAATGATTCAACAAAAAATTATGTTGCTTCAAATATTTTTAAATGAAGTTTCTCATGCCATTGTTGATTTGGCAACAGTGATTTAAATGACTCAAAATTGAATTTCAATGCTAATTCAATGGGAAATTCACCGACAGATAGTAGATTTATGTCCGTCCGGACGTACAGGCAGGCGGACAAAAAGTATGAAAAATGGGTCTCTGAGGTCATAGCTGTCTAACAAAAAAAGAATTTTTAAGATCCGAATGATAGAACCGATTTTGGAAGGGGGTACGGACAGACAGACGGACATCGACTGCATTTCAATACCTACTTTTTCATTTTTTTTAATGCTTTCGAATGAAAAAAAGAAAAGTAGGTAAAAATATTAGTCCTTTTAAAGAGGTATTTAATATAAGAGCAAACATTTTTTATAAAAGAACTAACATTTTAGTAGATATAATTTTTTTGAAACTCATATTTTTTTTTTCTATAACGACAGAATCAAAAACAAAACATCGATTCCAATGGCTGTCTCAGGAGGATATAGTGTCGAAATAAATAGTTTCTTTTTAACGCAATTTTATTACTCACAATTTTGACAATTCTATGAAGCGCGATTTCAACTTTCAGTTTCTTCTCAAACTGTTCTAAAAAAGAATACACGAAACAACAAAAGAGAAACTAAGTTTTGATTTCAAATAAAAATGGACACCCTCTTGGTGATAAAAATCTGTGTTTTAGATTGAAAAAGATGGAATCACTGCTTATGTCAAAAGATTTTCACATTTGTTCGATTGCAAAAATTATTCGGTTTAAATAACTTTGTAATGTTATTTAACTTCAAATTAAAATTCTTCTTAGATCTTTATTAGATACCAACTTCCATAAAATACAAAAGTTCAGTTTTTTTTATACTGATGAACTGAAAACTATTTAAGCTAGAAACAAAAATATTTTACTAATTTAGGTATCATATTATCTTTTATCTTTTAAACTATCTTTTAAACTTTATAACATCTTTTTTATCTATCTTTATAACATATCTTTTAAACATATTTTGAAGGATGAATTGATTTCTGAATTGGATTATTTCCTCCAAATGTGTGGTTACCGATTAAAGTATCGAAATATTTGTGGATAAGCAACAAAAACAGGCAACTTCTGGATTTTGTTTCTGCCTACATGGAAAAACTATATTCATTGTATTGTACAATCTATACACTTCATACAACTTTTCTATCAATGTCCAGTTAGCATTAAAAAATAATGTTTAACAACAAATAACATGTTGTGAACATAAGAACACCCTCACTCAACACCCCCCCCCCCCTTCCTCACAAATACTGGTGCGATCCTCAATGTCACCAAAATATCTCAAATGCTAACATTTTGGCCCTTTTAATGAAAAAGTTCGCCGACCTCTGGTATAGCTTATAATAAGTTTAAAATGGAACACTAAATTCTAACACAAATGTATTATTTTTTTTTTGTTTTTTTAACAATTTATGAGGACTTTCCGCTCAACATTAATCACTTTGTATTTGCTTTTAGTTTGTTCTCGTTGAGTTGAACTATTTAAATTTATAATGAAGCAATCGTAACTTAATTCATTAATGTTTGCGATACCAAGTTAATAAATTTAAATGGGTTTGTTTTAGATCGATATGATTGAACTGTCATTTTGGTCCAGAAAAGGCAATAATGAATAATTCTAAAATAATTCATTTATTCACACTCCTCGTCCAGTTTACTTTTAAATGTCTGTTACAGTCCTGTCGAACGGAAGCATGGAGCCGGAAGAAAGTTTAAAACATAAAACTAGGACAGAGAGGAGCAGGAAATTTAATAAAAAGCCCGGGCTGTAGCACAGCTGCCGGCGGGAACGTCCGTCCGTCTCTCGTTACAATATTTGGTGGAATGTTCCATCTGACATTTTATTTATTGCGACTCGGAACGACGGAATTAAAATATCGTAAAACTTCGCCTTCTGTTTCTGGAAGGGAGACAGTAGAAACAGGCCCGACTTGGTTGGTTCGTTTAGATGTAACTTAGAAGATTGAACTATACTGATATTATGTAACTTTCCTTTTGACATGTTAAAGGAATTTATTAGCTTTATTGGAAACCCAAACCCACCCCATCCGGATTTCACCAGTGTGGGACAAAATGTAACTATATTATTTTTGCCCAAAACTTATTTCGTATTCTTCCATGGTTGGTTACCCATTCCGCGTTTTCCCTTTTAGGGTCAATTTTTTAAAGTAAAACAAATTCCTTCATGATTAAACCTGTCAAGGGACTGTCAGTTTTTCCAGCAACGCATGAAATGATTTTAAATTTTATAATTTTGAAGTTTAAATTTTCATTAAGTTTAAATTTTAAACCATTGTGGAGGTTTTTAATTCCTTTCTTATGTGAATGAATATTTAAAAAATAATGTGCGAAAAATGTAAATTCCAACCAAATGCAGTGAATGCATATTTACAATTCGGCTCAGAATCTTCCTCGTAGCAAGCGAAAGAACACCTTAGAAGAGGGATTGACATTTTTATATGCCTCACGAAAAAAAAATCTCCATAATACCCTGATATTCTAGACAAGTTAACATCCATTCTTCCCTCACTCATTTCTCCTTTGTTTTTCAATAACGGAAGAGGTTATCTTACACCTCGCTACTTTTTGCCAATCCATTTTTTTCTGCACCCTAATTAACTTTAACCGTGCCTGGATAATTACTTCCATTCTTCACATCGCAAAGTAAGGAATTTTTTAATTTTTTTTTAATTTTTATAAAAAAAAAATAATTTAAATTATAGCACACGTGAACATTTCGCATTTATTTCGGAGAATTAAAATATTTACAAACGTGTATTTGGTGACGGATCAGTGAAAAAGTTTGATTAAACGGTACCCGTCACTGACTGCTTTTACGAGCACTGATTGGTTAATTTAAAACTGACTAACGAAGAAATCAAAGGCTGTTTGTATCCGCACGCACAGAGATTGTGGAATCAAGGTCTTCAAGAGTGCAAAAGAGTTTTAAAACATTCATAAAAATCCATTTTGATGTAATATTTCCACTGTTGCAACTTCGTCAAACGCGCTATTTAAAAAAATAAAGAGAGAATTCATTTTTGTGATATTAATTAGCTTGGAAAGAGAAAGAAGCCTTAGTACATATCACAGTAGAGTCTTTTGATCATTCCTTATGATGTATTTTAAGAAATTTACAGAGATAGTTCTAATTTCTTTTTTGCATAACTAATCTAGCCATTTTTATTGACATTTCCCTTGTTTATTGATGTATAATTGTATAAAGACTCAAATTATTGTTTGTTTGTTCGATATTTCTGATTAATAAAAATCTATTAAAAATGATGTTATGATAAGTTTCGCTTCTATTTTCACAGCAAAATTATTAAATTTGCATTCTTTGAACTACAAATTATTTTAGCTAACAATAAAGAATTGTAATTGAATTCGAAAAAGAAAAATTCAATGAAAAATGGCAATTTTGGCAACTACATTCTAAAATTAGAACCAAATGCTGTGTTTGACGATTTTGTTTCCAAGGTTTTAAATCGTGTGTGGAAGTGGTTCAACGTGACAGTTTCTGTTACACACCTATTTGTTACATTATAAATGAACACTATTTAGTTCCAAAAAATTACTTTTAGCATTTTTTTAATATAAAAAATGCATTAAAAACAAAACCGACTTTTAAAAAAAAAAAATTCACTAAAAACAGTAAAATTGTTAAGAAGTGACGATTAAAGTTATTTTATGCATATCGGAATTTGGATTAATTTAAAAAAAATCGAATCACAATTGAAATGTGTACAGTGCATAGAACAAATGTATAAACAACTCAAATACATTTTACTTGTGAACTAACACACACACACACACACACATATATATGAAAACAAGTAGGTACGGGAGTATAACATACATTTTCTAATAAAAATGAACATAATTATAATGAATATAATTCCCAATAATCTTAGAAATTTAATCTTATTAATTTTTTTATCTTAAATTTAATCTTAATCTTATTTTTAGAAAAACAATGCCGTCTCTTCAAGTGGTTTCCTACCACTCCAGCCCATAAAAAGTCTCATAAAAAAGTTTTAATGTGTTCGGCTCGTCGATTAAGCCCCTTTAAAAGAGGACTCCATTACTGACACTGCTGTCAACTTCGCAGGGATTATTTTTGTGTGTAAGAACCAAAAGTCTGGAAAATTATTTTATAAAGAAATATTTAATCTTCAGTGTTATTTAAGAGGAGAAATGTTTTAATCGTTATTTTTTGTCTTGATATTGGCAATCCTGTAGTTCTGTGCAAAGTAAAAACTTATGTTTGGTTCTAAATTAAATAATAAAACTTTTCGATTCATTTTTTTTTCAATGTTTGCCAACTATTTCTAATAGAAACTTTTGTGGCCCTGGGATTGGCTTTTTATAATTTTTAGCCTAATTTTCTATTTAATTCGAAAGAATTAACAAGAAGTTCATAAAGAACTAAAATAGCTTACTTTCCTGTTACTTAAATACTTACTGAAGTTCTAATCGGGAAAAAAAAACTAGGTTCCTAAAGTAAATATCATCAAACAAGCCGTTTCTACACTAGATTTATACACATTAGAAAAAAAAATCGCAAGTTAGAAAAAAAAAAGCACCCAGCTATAATTTAAACTTCTAAAAGCCAAAATCACTATTTTCCTTAATATTCTTTCGCAAATTAATTAAATATTATTTATCATCTGCTCGTGATTTATTTGTAGTTCGAAGAATAATTAAATATTTATTAATAACAAAAGTAATGAAACTACTCCGAACTGCATTAAAAAATAAGAAATGTAAATTAAAACTAAGCATAATTGCATGCAAAAGTATGCCTTGCCGCTTTCTTGGTAGATAATTAATGAATAATCAAAGAATCAAAATTGTGCTACATTTTATGACGTCATTCCAAACTGATTCATGAAAATATTATTTTGCTTCAAATATGTTTAAATAATAAAGTTTCTCATGCCATTGTTGATTTGGCAACAGTGATTTACTTGACTCAAATTTGAATTTCAATGCTAATTCAATGGGAAATTCGCCGAAAGATAGTAGATTGTCCATCTGAGGTCATAGCTTTCTAACAAAAAAAAAAAAATTTAAGAATCCGATGGATAGAACCGATTTTGGAAGGGGGGTACGGACGGACAGACAGACGGACATACGAACAGACAGACAGATGGACATCAACCGCGTTTCAATACCTACAGTGATTTAAATTACTCAAAATTGAATTTCAATGCTAATTCAATGGGAAATTCGCCGACAGATAGTAGATTTATGTCCGTCCGGAGTACAGACAGACGGACAAAAAGTATGAAAGTTGGGTATCTGAGGTCATAGCTTTCTAACAAAAAAAGAATTTTTAAGATCCGATGGATAGAACCGATTTTGGAAGGGCGGTACGGACGGACAGACGGACAGACAGACCTACTTTTTCATTTTTTTAATTCTTTCGAATTAAAAAAAGAAAAGTAGGCTAAAAAAAATGAAAAAGTAGGTATTGACATGCGGTCGATGTCCGTCTGTCTGTCTGTCCGTCCGTTAGCCCCTTCCAAAATCGGTTCTATCCATCGGATCTTAAAAATTCTTTTTTGTTAGAAAGCTATGACCTCAGATACCCCAACTTTCATACTTTTGTCCGTCTGTTTGTTACGTCCGGACGGACATAAATCTACTATCTGTCGGCGAATTTCCCATTGAATTAGCATTGAAATTCAATTTTTGAGCCATTTAAATCACTGTAATTATTGAAATGCGGTTGATGTCCATCTGTCTGTCTGTTTCGTATGTCTGTCTGTCTTTCCGTCTGTCTGTCTGTCCGTCCCGTCTGTCCGTATCACTCTTCCAAAATCGGTTCTATCCCTCGGATCTTAAAAATTCTTTTTTTTGTTAGAAAAGCTATGACCTCAGATACCCAACTTTTCATACTTTTTGTCCGTCTGTCTGTACGTCCGGACGGACATAAATCTATCTTTCGGCGCATTTCCCATTGAATTAGCATTGAAATTCAATTTTGAGTCATTTAAATCACTGTTGCCACATCAACAATGGCATGAGAAACTTTATTTATTTAAACATATTTGAAGCAAAATAATATTTTCATGAATCAGTTTGGAATGACGTCATAAAATGTAGCACAATTTGATTCTTTGATTATTCATTAATTATCTACCAAGTTAGCGGCAAGGCATACTTTTGCATGCAATTATGCTTAGTTTTAATTTACATTTCTTATTTTTTAATGCAGTTCGGAGTAGTTTCATTACTTTTGTTATTAATAAATATTTAATTATTCTTCGAACTACAAATAAATCGAGCCCCCCAGACGATAAATAATATTAAGTTAATTTGCGAAAGAATATTAAGGAAAATAGTTGATTTTGGCTTTTAGAAGTTTAAATTATAGCTGGATGCTGTGTTTCGATTTTTATTTCTAATGTGTATAAATCTAGTGTAGAAACGGCGGTTGATGATATTTACTTTAGGAACCTAGTTTTTTCGCGATTAGAACTTCAGTAAGTATTTAAGTAACAGGAAAGTAGGCTATTTTAGTTCTTTATGAACTTCTTGTTTGAGACAGACTTTATAAAATTTTTAAATTATGAATTTTTGAATGAAATTATAAAATCAAGTTCGAATTGTTTCTAAATGAAAACGACTATTTAAAGGAGGAAAATAATTAAACGTAAGTAAAAAGTTGCAGTTGACAAACAAACTGAACATACTGCCCGAATTTTCAAAATGAGACATTTATACGGTTAATATACTGTGCTCCATTACAGACAGTTCCTTTTTAATGTTTTATGTGCGACTCAAAAGTCTCTCTAAAGAATTAGTATTTGGATACTAAGGATGAAAAATATTAAATTTTCTCATATTAGAAAAGCATATTTTAATATCTCATAACTTTTATATTCTTCTTATAAGAGCGTAATAAACATATGCATTTCAAGGCAACTCAATACAATCATTTCAAAATTTCCCATTTACGTCGGTTTGTAAAATTATTTTTATTCAATCAGAATCAGCTAGTTTTCTTTTCTTATTCATGAAGCATATGTGTATACAAATTTTTAGTTATTTTTTTTAATTAAAATATTGCTTTTAAAACCACTGCACATTTTGTGTGCTCTCTTAAATTATTGTATAAGGAAGGAAATAGTTAATTTTTTTTATTTTAGGTAACAACTATTTTTAGGTAAGGACTATTTTAATAATTATTTATTGTTTTACTATTGGCCCTCAAAGCTTAATAAAACTTGTCATTTAATTTCTAATAAATAAATTTAAATATTCACGAAAAAACTTTGTACTATAAACATTTGCAGCCACCAAATTATCATTTTAAATTTAATTTCTCAGGTAGATGTATAGTGCAAAAGTTTATCAAATTATACAATTTTGATAATGAAATTATTAAATCTGGCACCGTGTAAACAAACCCTATAATTACACTAAAATATGTAAAAATATATTAAAGGCGTATAAAATATTGCAGTTTTCTAAACAACCCTATTTCCGGAATTTTTGAAAGGAGTTTGAAGTTAACACTTGTTAGTCTGTTAACCGCTTCTTGACGATTAGTAATTCTAGAAAAATCTACCTTAATGTTAAAATTGGGAGTACAGACTGTATGCATGTATGCACATTATAAGTCTAACTTTTTTTTATGTAGACACGTTGAGTTTATTAAAATGTTCATCCCAATAAGAAAAAGGAATAAAACTTTATAACAACTTCAAAGTGAAAACTTTCGGAGACCGCTCAATTACGGTAATTGGGAGTAGAGCTGACACTTCTGGCAAACAAAGTCGCGGTTAAGAGGGGTATTTTTGTTACTTAGGCAGAATATTTTTAGATGATGTCTACTATTTTAAAAAAAGAGTACAGTTAATGGCGTTAAATTTTATTAAGTAACGTTTAATAATTGTCCATGTTCATTAAAGTATAGTAAACATTTCCTAATTTTCAAGAAACTATAACCAAGAAACAACTTTAAACTAACTTTGGTTAAAAGAGAAATAGCTTCGAACTAAAAATGCATGAAAAATATCGTGAATTTCTTAATAACCTTGTATTCAAAGTACATGGACACTTTGAAAGAGTTTGTAACGTGTTTACGTAAACAAATAGATATGAAAAAGTATGTTCCTCTAGCAATGTAAGACAATTTCGGAACAGCTCACTTTACCTAAGATTTTGAAATCTTTGAAACAAAAAAAGCATTTTAAACATATCAGCAAGTTAAAAGAAGGAACTATTTTTAGTTCTAGTTAACATCATTATTAAAAATTCTTTAGATTCTCAATAGCTCGATTTGTAAAATGGCGGTTTGCTAAAAAAAAAAGAGTAAATAAAAATCAAGAATTCACTGACACCCACTAAGATATCTCAAACAAGAGAAGAACTTATTAGATTATCTATAACGTAAAAAGACAGGATCCCATTTAAAGCTGTCATTTAATACTTGACAGAATTAAGTCGTGTTAACCCAGGTAAGTGTAAAGGTTGTATAAGAGGAGATTTCATAAGAGGATTGTATTGATCTGGAAGAAGACCAAACTGGAAAAAAAACACTCCTTTTATTTTAATTTTTATAGAAATTTTCCCTTACTACCGACGGTTTAAAATAATTCGTTTACTTTTCGATCTTGAATCATTTTATTGAATACTTATTTATAGTTTAAAACCGTTTAATCTAAACTTGTTCTTTACGACGTCAGTTTGAAGGTGTTATATGTCATCAAGATTACTTTTGTTTCATTTTTGTTCCTCGACAGAGAGATTCGGTAACCGTGTTGGTATGACGTGTAACTTGGTAACTTAAATGAGAAAATTGTACTTTTTACTGTAATTTACATATTTAGTAAAGAAAGTTTTTGGTTTTTGGTAACTTGGTTGTCAGTTTAAAACAATACATTTTTACGGGTTTATTTTGCAGTGCATGATTTTATCAACAGGAAAATGAAACTACTTTGTACAAATTCATCCATGCTTACCACGGCAAGCTTAAATATTTTAAATGATCCAAGTTACGCTACATCCGAATGATCATTTATTATAAATTATGTAATAACAATAAATAATCTCGTATTATAAAAGCAATCCAGAACGATTCTCCCCCCCCCCTATATTTTTAGGTTCCCTCTCATATAATTATTTAGATTATCCCTTAGATGAATGAGACCGTTGAGACTGTCCGTGGTAGTATAATCAGTAATATCAGTGGTATATCAGTGGTATAATATAATAATAATATCAGTGGTATAATATAATAATAATATCAGTGGTATAATATAATATAATAATATCAGTGGTATAATATCAGTATAATCAGTGGTAGTATAATCAGTATCACATGTCCGTGGTAGTATATCCCAGCGGCAACTTAGCACCTGCATTTACATTGAACCTACGTGTTTTGAAAATCTCGTACATTTTTGAAATCTGTAAGATTAGGGTAGGAAGTGTTCGAGCCAAAATCTCCCTTGGAGAAGTTTTTTTTAAAAAAAAGCATCAAAGCTAACTCCATTTATGGACGACTCCTAACGTTAGCATCTAAACCATTAACACTATTTTTGTCTAATAAGGTTTTTTCCCATACAAAACAAAAATAAAGAACAACAAAAAATCTTGTCCAAAACCAAAATTAGATTTGACTGAAAAAAATATCCGACAGCCACCAGACAAATCCGATTAAAAGCTTATATAGTAAAGTTATTAAAGCATAATTTTATTAAGTTCTTAACAAAAAAAATTAAATCGTCTTAAGTCGGGTATTATATATTAAGGTTGAAAAGAACGAGGTTTTTTAAAAACCTGATATTATATTTTTAGAATACAGAAAACAAACTCAATAAATAACGTTGCAAATAATTAAATTTAGGATATTATTTTTTAAATGGGACTTGCGTTTTGCAAATATAATTTTGAAATTAAGCAATTTGTATTTTCGGCATTTATTATTTGTAAAATAATTCATATGAATTACCAATTGAATGTCATATAATTATGTATTTTCGTTATCATAATCATTTATATGACTAACTAGTCATTGTATTTAGTATGTTGTATTTATTTTCGTCATTTACATTTTATTAGAAAGATTAAATGTTTAAAAACATAACAAAAACATGTACACATAAAGCCATTTTAGATCGAAAATAGTTCTTTTCAGCATCATAAACTTTAAAAAAGGCAGTTTTTCTTTTTTGAAGCAGTGGACACCAGCAAATAGAAAAAGAACTTAAAAGGCGAATCAAATCCGATATAAAGAGAAGGATAAAGAAAATGTCTTTAAAAAATAGCTCAATGTACTGATAGGGGCTGAACTGAGTTAATTACATTAAAGAAGCGGTCTTGGTTGAACGAAAAAAAAAAGGTTTCGTCACACAACCTTAACTTCGCTCCCGAGGTACACATTACGTGGACTTGAGTAGAATTCACTTCAAAACCTCATTTTACAATTTTTCTTAAAACTTCTCCACTCGATGTAAAATACCAAAAATACCGAAGCAGATTATTTATTAATTGTATAAAAAATGACGTAGCAAGAGGGTCAAACAGATTTGGAATGTCTTGCAAAAAAAGTTCGTTCTTTTTTTCTAACATATTTTGTATTACAAGAAAAGTTAAAAAAGGTTATTAATTATAAAAAACCGACAGAGCTCATTTGTTTCTTCATAGCAAGCAATTTATTTTTTTATTTTTGCTCTTCCAAACATCTAAAATTTACTAAATTGACGTGTCCCTCGATAAATGCTTGAAACACAAATTTAAATATATAATTTTTTGAAAAATATGCTTATATAAAGAATATATTTGTCGGATATTTTAAGGGAGTGAAGAGGATAAAGAAAGAAACGGTGGTTGTAAAAATTCAGTCATTTCAGAAACAAATTTAACATTTTACAATGCATGCTTTTGGTTGAGTTGACATTGCACTAGAACTACGCTGGGGCCATTGGCGAAAAACCTCGTGATTGACAGCCGCAGTACCTGAGCTGGAATCCAATGCAACCTTCTAGAGACATCATACGCGGAGTCAGGATATAAAAAAATAGGAATTTAAATGAAATAATAAAAATCATAAAGACAATAGCGCTTTAAGCAGCTTGATCGTACCATATAATTTGAATGTAAATATAATTGAATCGTAGTAAGGACTTTGAATCACAACTAATTTAACGGTGCCAGTTTACATGGCGCTAGTTATTAGTGGGATTTTTCCCCCATGCTCAATTCGTTTATAGAAAGAACCAACACACTTTTATTGAACGGTAAATAAAAACGTTTGTCACAACCATAGATGATGAATAGAGGTTTTATGGATCCACTAATTTCCAAAGGGATTTTTTAATGCACATCTCAATGTATCGAATAGTTAATTTAACATAATTGTGTAGCTAAGGCTTATTTTACACGCGGATTGGTTTCTGTTATGTTTTCACCTTTACTTAGGTGGGGTATAATCTTAGTGACGATGTTAGGTCAATTGGACCTTTTACCTGTGATAAAAGCAAAAACCGCACTTACGGTTTCACTTACGGTTTCTAATCAAGAAGTGGCAATGTTAAGACAATACGAAAGAAGTACGGAAACATTTCCTGGATACATTGCCTCAACTTGATTAAAAACCTCAGGTATAACCGTAAACAGTACGCAGGGTTCAGACTATATCTATGATAGTGAAATTTAAGAGTTTTTCAGGAGTGCAGAAATGTAAATTCAGGAGGTAACGAGGAATAACATTTAATACGTTTGTTTGTTATCACATTAGTCTAGTGACTTTACTGCACTTCAAATGAAGAAACAGAAGAAAAAAATCTTCTAAAGAGTTGTGTGTGGTGCATTTTGGGACATAAACTAGTATCACGATGTCCAAACTATTTTTCTACTGTGCATGCACAGACTTATTCCGAATAAAGTACGGTAGAAAAACGGCAGAGAAAGGGAAAAAAGAAACAATTTGACAAAGACAAAACAAACAAAGACTAAAAGAAACAAAAGACTTATTCCGAATAAAGTACGGTAGAAAAACGGCAGAGAAAGGGAAAAAAGAAACAATTTGACAAAGACAAAACAAACAAAGACTAAAAGAAACAAAAGACTTATCGAATAAAGTACGGTAGAAAAACGGCAGAGAAAGGGAAAAAGAAACAATTTGACAAAGACAAAACAAACAAAGACTAAAAGAAAACAAAAGACTTATTCCGAATAAAGTACGGTAGAAAAACGGCAGAGAAGGGAAAAAAGAAACAATTTGACAAAGACAAAACAAACAAAGACTAAAAGAAACAAAAGACTTATTCCGAATAAAGTACGGTAGAAAAAAAGGCAGAGAAAGGGAAAAAAGAAACAATTTGACAAAGACAAAACAAACAAAGACTAAAAGAAACAAAAGACTTATTCCGAATAAAGTACGGTAGAAAAACGGCAGAGAAAGGGAAAAAAGAAACAATTTGACAAAGACAAAACAAACAAAGACTAAAAGAAACAAAAGACTTATTCCGAATAAAGTACGGTAGAAAAACGGCAGAGAAAGGGAAAAAAGAAACAATTTGACAAAGACAAAACAAACAAAGACTAAAAGAAACAAAAGACTTATTCCGAATAAAGTACGGTAGAAAAACGGCAGAGAAAGGGAAAAAAGAAACAATTTGACAAAGACAAAACAAACAAAGACTAAAAGAAACAAAAGACTTATTCCGAATAAAGTACGGTAGAAAAACGGCAGAGAAAGGGAAAAAAGAAACAATTTGACAAAGACAAAACAAACAAAGACTAAAAGAAACAAAAGACTTATTCCGAATAAAGTACGGTAGAAAAACGGCAGAGAAAGGGAAAAAAGAAACAATTTGACAAAGACAAAACAAACAAAGACTAAAAGAAACAAAAGACTTATTCCGAATAAAGTACGGTAGAAAAACGGCAGAGAAAGGGAAAAAAGAAACAATTTGACAAAGACAAAACAAACAAAGACTAAAAGAAACAAAAGACTTATTCCGAATAAAGTACGGTAGAAAAACGGCAGAGAAAGGGAAAAAAGAAACAATTTGACAAAGACAAAACAAACAAAGACTAAAAGAAACAAAAGACTTATTCCGAATAAAGTACGGTAGAAAAACGGCAGAGAAAGGGAAAAAAGAAACAATTTGACAAAGACAAAACAAACAAAGACTAAAAGAAACAAAAGACTTATTCCGAATAAAGTACGGTAGAAAAACGGCAGAGAAAGGGAAAAAAGAAACAATTTGACAAAGACAAAACAAACAAAGACTAAAAGAAACAAAAGACTTATTCCGAATAAAGTACGGTAGAAAAAACGGCAGAGAAAGGGAAAAAAGAAACAATTTGACAAAGACAAAACAAACAAAGACTAAAAGAAACAAAAGACTTATTCCGAATAAAGTACGGTAGAAAAACGGCAGAGAAAGGGAAAAAAGAAACAATTTGACAAAGACAAAACAAACAAAGACTAAAAGAAACAAAAGACTTATTCCGAATAAAGTACGGTAGAAAAACGGCAGAGAAAGGGAAAAAAGAAACAATTTGACAAAGACAAAACAAACAAAGACTAAAAGAAACAAAAGACTTATTCCGAATAAAGTACGGTAGAAAAACGGCAGAGAAAGGGAAAAAAGAAACAATTTGACAAAGACAAAACAAACAAAGACTAAAAGAAACAAAAGACTTATTCCGAATAAAGTACGGTAGAAAAACGGCAGAGAAAGGGAAAAAAGAAACAATTTGACAAAGACAAAACAAACAAAGACTAAAAGAAACAAAAGACTTATTCCGAATAAAGTACGGTAGAAAAACGGCAGAGAAAGGGAAAAAAGAAACAATTTGACAAAGACAAAACAAACAAAGACTAAAGAAAACAAAAGACTTATTCCGAATAAAGTACGGTAGAAAAACGGCAGAGAAAGGGAAAAAAGAAACAATTTGAGTCGTCAACAAAAATTCAAGAGAGGGTAAAAAAAATATCAGGAGATGAGACACAAATTTCAGGAGTTATAAGGGCCCTTAGAAACAAACAAGTAGGGGTTTGTTACAGAATCTGTCACTTAAACCGCTTCCACACAACATTTGTGCTCAACAGGAAACAAACTATTGATACACCTCAGAAAGATATTCGCCAAACAGAGCCTTTAGCTAGTTGTAATTAAACATTTAAACGATAAAATTAATTATTTTCATTAATCTTCTTTCTCAGATTTAATAATTAGACTTTATCGTTTGCTTAATTTGTTTGAAGTTCGAAGAATAATAATGTAATCTTTTTTAATAAATATCTTTGTGTCGTCACAATTTCCCATTTACATTTCTTTCGAAAATTCAGTTATTTATCGTTTGTTAAATTAATTTACAGTTCGAAAAATATATAATTAGTGCAATTGATGCTTTAAAAATAAAAGCGAAACTTCGCATATTTTTTAAGCCAAGTTAGAATTCTCTATACATCTTTCTTCATACATATATAATAAACCATCAACAAAACTCTTTTGTGATATTACAACAATCCAAACTGAATTATATCGCATAAATAAATATACTTTCAAAAGTTTTTATTTTTATTTTAAAAAGTTTCTCGTATGTTTAACGAAATGGCAACAGTGAAAATATTGAATAAAAATGGAATTTGCATGTTATTTCAATGTAGATTAACTTTTTAGTTATTTAAATTTTAAATAAACTTCTAGTTTAAATTTTTAATGAAATTTGGAATGTAGCCTAATCTGATTTTTTGCTTCAAAATGACGTATCCCACTTGTCTGTGGGACTTATGGATGACAACTATGAAAATATGAATAAAAATGGAATTTGCATGTTATTTCAATGTAGATAAAATTTTGTAGTTAGTTAAATTTTAAATAAACTTCTAATTTAAATTTTTTAATGAAATTTGGAATGTAGCCTAATCTGATTTTTTGCTTCAAAATGACGTATCCCACTTGTCTGTGGGACTTGTGGTTCTTTCTGTGAAAGTGGGTGACAGACGGACGGACTGAACGATTATAATACCTTCCACTTTTTACGTTTTAAACGTAGTGTGGAAGCTAAAAATGATATTCAGGAGTTTTTCAGGAATTTCAGGAGGCGGTACGAACCCTAAGTACAGTTTTCGCTTACTTAGCAAATGAAACACCCTGTTGACCTCACATTGCACTGAGATGACACGGCACCGTAACTGTTAACATTACCTGAACCTTTTGTGTTGATTAAAAGGTACTAAAAATAGAATACCAAGCCCTTTTATATCCAATATTGAGCTTTTAGTATTATACACCTTTAAAAAAAGCTGTTCAATACATTTTTTAAACAGATCCTCAGAGACAAATAGATAAAAAGAACTTCTTCGAGGGTAAATCAAATCTTAAGGCGAGGGATAAAAAAATTCTTTAAAGAAAAAGCAAAATATCTC
This sequence comes from Oedothorax gibbosus, assembly GCA_019343175.1. Taxonomy (NCBI): domain Eukaryota; kingdom Metazoa; phylum Arthropoda; class Arachnida; order Araneae; family Linyphiidae; genus Oedothorax; species Oedothorax gibbosus. The sequence continues at coordinate 31,210,713 of CM033275.1, forward strand.
GATAGGGGCTTAACTAGGTTAAAGTTAATTGCATTAAAGAAGCGGTCTTTGTTGAACGATAAAAAAAAAAGTTAGTCCCACAACCACAGAGTTAGATGATAGCAATGAGGGTTGTATTATAAGTTCAAGTTTAGTTTAGTTTGAATAGCGTCGCACTAGAGCTACACGAGGGATTTTGGCGACGGGCGCCGTATTTTAGAACCACAGTCAAGTGACGAGCCGACACCTGAGTAGGCACCCAACGCAACCGTTTAGAGCGACATCGTACGCAGCGTTAATACTTTGAAGGATATTTAACGTGCACTCCCTCCACACGGGGTATTATTCGTCGGACATTTTTGGCTGCACGGGCCGATTATAGGTCGGCAGTTATTTTGGCGATGCCCGGACCCGAACCTGGGACCGTCCGCGTGCTAGGCGCCTAACCGACTGGGCTCCCCAGCCGCCATAAGTTCAAGAAATTCATAAGAGATGATTCATCTTACAATAAATGGAATAGTTCATTTAGGGCACACAATAACTTAAAGAACCAAGACTAACTCTGAATCCTTAGTAAGCGTTTTTAAAGGGGGAGAAAGCATAACATAAACGAAAATATCTCGTCATTTTGAATACGGTTAGGACTAAGACAACATCTGAGCCCAATGTAGGTGATATTGAATTGAATTCTGAACAGATTTAACGTGCGAACTATGCATGAAACGCAGTTATATTTCATACGAGATTTTACATGATTCATCTTACAATAAATGGAATAGTTCATTTAGGGCACACAATAACTTAAAGAACCAAGACTATCTTAGCAAAACTCTGAATCCTTAGTAAGCGTTTTTAAAGGGGGAGAAAGCATAACATAAACGAAAATATCTCGTCATTTTGAATACGGTTAGGACTAAGACAACATCTGAGCCCAATGTAGGTGATATTGAATTGAATTCTGAACAGATTTAACGTGCGAACTATGCATGAAACGCAGTTATATTTCTTTAACATATTCGTGGCCACACTTTTACACAAACACGTATATGAGAGTCCCGAAAACTCGTTATAGGTCAGTCGCCAAAATACTAACTTCGCAAAATAACCCTATACGCCAAGGCCTGCTGTGCCCATTTCAGCTTTCGTGACCTAGGGCTCTGGGGTGCTAGGCTTATGTCCCAGTAAGGTTGTCAGCCTCACGCGGAACCCCCAGTGTTTAGTTCCCAAGCATGCTTGGTACCCATTTTATCCAAAATAACTGCCGACCTATAAACGGCCCGTGCAGTCAAAAATGTCAGACGAATAATACCCCGTGTAAAGGGAGTGCACGTTAAATATCATCCAAAGTCCCAACGCTGCGTACGATGTCGCCCTTAACGGTTGCGTTGGGTGCCTACTCAGGTGTCGGCTCGTCACTTGACTGTGGTTCTAAAATACGACGCCCGTCGCCAATAGCCCTCGTGTAGCTCTAGTGCGACGATAACTTTAACTGAACTAAATTAAACCCGAAAACTCGTAAACTTTAGCACATAGGTGAACCCTTTCTTTTCCCACCGAAGAAGTTGAATGGACCTATATTGTCATCTTAGCCAAACAGCTCTTCCCTATGCGCTCACGAAAGCTAATGCCTCTGGTCTAAGTGAAGAAGGGTTGTCCAAGAAACATCCATTGGCGACTTTCGAAAGGTTTCACTCTTTTTCTTTCGAAGCGTTTCCAGCTTGCACCATCCTCAATGATGGATTAAAAGGAGCCATGCAGTTTTTAAGTGAAGATCCAAATCAAGTTTGGAACTCAAGAGAAAATAAAAACTTCCTCCGTTTAAAATAAAAGAACAAAAACTGAACAACTGGTGCTGTGTCCAGATGGGATAAAAAGACGGGGGAGAGGGGGACCATTAGTGGAGCTCAGTTAAAGTTAATTACACCAAGACCCGCCTTTGTTAAAAAAAAAAAAAAAAAAGGGAAACAAATCAAGAGAAAAAAAATAGCAGGAAAAGGGATTAAAAAAATAGGGGAAAATAAAGAAATCGCAGGGAAATTAGCTAAATGAGAAGTTATTGGGACGGAAACTGGCAACATCCGATAGAGTATTTGCTGACTCGAACCGAGCATCCAATGGACACTTATTGAAGACCGAAATGACTCAACACGTTCAGAAATACACAAAACCAAAATAACGCCTTTTAAAAAAAGTACTTTCTGTACCTAAAGTATGGTCTTGGTGATGCCGGGGCTCGCCCTTCATTCTGTGCATATAACGTAATTGCATGAATTGAAACTTGTTTTCACTACATGAGTTTAAAACTTAAATTTTTTTTACTGAATTTTAGATTCATTTTATAAAACTTAATTTCTATAGCAGGGGATAATAAATAAATCCTTCATACTTCAAATTTTAGAATTTAGTTAAAATGAAATTTTTTTTAAAAAAATTGTGTGCTGGTGGAAAACCAGACATTCAGGTGACTGGCGCTTATACATACAGTGGTGGTCAAAAGTGTGGACCATTTTTTAATGTTTCATGTTTTTCAACTTTTTTGTTTTGTGCTTGTAGAAATATATTCCCTTAAATACAAACGTTTATATATTAAATTGAAGGTAATTTAGTGTAGAACTTAATAATAAATACAGTATTACAATATCTGTATTATAAAAAAATTATGCAACTAAAAGTAAGATCTATCTTAGATTTGCATCTTTAAAAAAATGTCCACACTTTTGGCCACCACTGTAGGTATCCCTCAAAAGGTTAAGTGTGGTAAGAATTTATATAAAAAAAAGAGACCAAATTTAAAATTTGCAAATTTAAATTTCTTATAAATTTTAGTAATTTGGAAAAAGCAGTTTGGAAGACATCTTAGGAAGAAAACTATATTTGAAGATACACAACAGGTGTTCATATGTTAAATAATCGCATTCAGTTCAATATAATTCCAGCTGCCGATAAAGTTGCTGAATGCGATACATGCAACAAAAAACTCACAACTACTTTTCGCTCACAGTGGCCAAAATCATAAACAATCTATATTTATATATGTGTGAAGAGAGTAACGGAAATGTCTATGTTGCACCTGGTATTTTATTTAGGTGTGACTTCTTGAAAACGGATGCTTTACTAATTTGCGATTTTCGATGAAAAGGCCCGATAACAAATTAAATTAAGAGATTATAGGTCCGATCAATTGTAATAAACAGTGCATTGAAAATGATGAAAAATTTCTTAAGCTTAATGTAAAGCTTGTTTTGCTCATTAAAAAAAAGAGCACAAGGCCTCGCATCGGCAGAAGAGTAGTGTATCATACTTGAACAAAATATATAAAATAATAATATTTTATGTATAATATTTTATTGTAAATAATAATAATATTTTATTGTAAATAATAATAATATTTTATGTGTACAAAGGCCTTCAGTTAAATTATGCTAAATAGAAACTGTTAAATATCTAAGAAATAAATTTAGTTAACAATTTTGGCTTAGCAAATGAACCATGTAATGTAATCGCTCTATGCAAAAAAGGGATCAACTCCAGTTGAGAATTTCTTGCTACGCTTCTTTTTTAACGTTTTAGTGAAAGAAAAATTGCGTACGGAAAATTTCCTGTGGCCTTAACCCCCTTTTTTTCACGTCATAAAATTAAAATGAAGCTGTACATTTAAGGAACCCTATTAAAATATTGATACACATTAATATTGCATAATGAAAAATGCATTCATAATGTAAGTAAAAAAAGTTCGAAAGTAAATATAGAATTGACCATTCAATACTTTTGCGAAATGAAATTTTGGGAAACAAGATGTACATAGAGTAGCCCTTTTTGTAAATTATTAAAAAAAAACTCAACAAAAATCGCTGAAGGCCCACGAGGAAAATACACACTCATTAATGTGCAAATATGCGCTAAAACAGTACCAGTTTATCCCTGTTATGCGACAGATCTACCCAAATCGAATTGCAATGCCTAAAAATCTCCTTATAATAATTTCTTCTTGGATCTTTCATTAAAAAAATATATCGTTAACCTGAGGCTGAATAAAATGATTGTTTATTCACAGATGGACAATAAAGTGCTGACATTCAGCATGTCATCTGGAACGATCGAACCTTTTTTTTAAAAATCTTTGTTCATTCTCAGTTCCAAATGGGAATCGATTGAATGAACATATGCAATGAAAACTCCCGTTGAGTGGATTCATCTGTAATTATATTTATACGAAACGGTTGCATTCAAAGAATCCCCTCAAATGCTTTATCGAGTTGTCATACAACAAAGAAAGAATTGATTTAATTGTAAACACTTTTTGTGTGTGATGTGTTATTTACGACAATAGATTCAAAGAAGCAATTTTTCGAAAGAGGATCTTCCATGCATTAAAAGTCAAATATCAGTCTCCAATAATGTTATAAATAGCAATCGACAAAAAATATTTTTTGTTGTAAAGCGCACTCACTTGTTTGAATTCCTAACTTATTAAGAATTATTATTTCCAATAAAGCTTAAGAGTTGTTTGATTCCATCTAAAGATGTTTGTTGACCGTCGAGTACTTACAATTTAATACTTTATTATGGATCATGGTAAAAAATATACGATTTAGTTTTTTAATAAATCAGCCAACGCATGCAAGGTTTCGTAAAAATAACAAGATGGCATGCATAATAGTTGCAACAAATCCTTAGTAAGCTTATTATGATAGTATATTTAAAGTTAAGAATAAACAAAAAAGTTACATATACCTACATCCGCTATATAATAACTTAGTATTACGAAGGGCTTATTAAGTAAACAAAATCGTTTGTACACAAAAACTAATTGCAGTTACTTCGAATGCATACTTAGGATTCATTATTAATAAAACATAGACACAATGCATAGAAAGAAAAGAACCATAGGAAAAATAAAGTTCTTTCATTTAATAAAATAGTTTAAGTACTTACGTGATTTCAGAAAGAATTTTTATCTTCGAATGTACTTTGGATCGTTTCGAAAAACTTCTGTTCGGTAATTTTTCACAAACAATTTTCACATTTTAATCACTTCACACAACATTCTAAAAGTGACTGAATTCTATTCCAAAGTACGATTGGAAGAGTTTTCTACAACAAATATGTTCCACGATAAGTCAAATACTATCATTCCGCCAGACAACAGTCGTTGATGATCAAACAATTCCAATTGTGATTTATTTCAACTGCGAATTTCAACCTCACAAGTAAATTCCAAAGTTAAGTCACTGTCCTAAGTAATTGAATTCCAAAATTTATCACAACTTATAACAGCAATGAATAAGCGAAACACCATTCCGTGATATTCTAAATTTAATCAAACGATTAAAGAATTTTTAAACTGCGCATGCGCCGTTCTCCTTTCTCTTAATTTTGTTTCAGAAGATAAACGCCATACGATTACGATTAAAATTATTTGGTAATGATAGTAAAAATTCGAGAGAATAGTTCGTCATTGTTTCTAGCCGAATGATAATGGAATTGATTGGGGTTTCGTTGCGTTGCATATTTCAAATGAATTATTTTTCAAATTCATTTTTATTTGCTCGTAACGGATATTTATTTAATTAATTGGAAACGAAGAGAATAGTTGATTAACATATAATTAGCATTCATTAGTGTCCGTAAGGGAATCCAACTATTGCGTTTAAAATGTGTTACAATGTTATTTGTTAAACTCAACTGATTCAATGTCGTTTCAGAAAATGGAAAAACAGTTCAGATATTATTCTAATGTCTACGCGGGCACCTTTAAAATCCAATGTTTGGTGGATTTAGTCAATAGAATTTCATGATAATCAAGTTTCTTTGGTGTTAAAGGGAGATTTATTTATTTTTCATTTGGGGGGGAAACGCGCTCAATATTGACCTTCGTGTGTAATCAGTTGGGGAATCGAAGTTCGAACACTTCCGATGATGCACAGATTTACAGCAGCAGAGTAAGTTTAGTTTGAATTATGGTCGCACTAGAGCTGCACGAGGGATATTGGCGACATGCGTCCTATTTCAGAACCACGGTCAAGTGACGAGCCGACACCTCAAGGGCGACATCGTACGCAGCGTTAGGACTTTGAAGTATATTTAACGTGCACTCCCGCCACACGGGGTATTATTCGTCGGACATTTTTACGCGCCGTTTATAGGTCGGCAGTTATTTTGGCGATGCCCGGACCCGAACCTGGGACCTTCCGCATGTTAGGCGAATACCTAACCGACTGGGCTCCCCAGCCCCTGCAGCAGAGTAAGTAGAAAGATCCCAGTGGCTTAAGAGGTATATTCTGTCGTTAGACAGCCCTCTGCGAAAATTTTGTTTTGCCAGGTATGCATTTTTTTACCTGGTATGAGAATAGCCATAGCAAAAAAAAATATTATAAAGAAAATAGCATCCGGTTAGGTTAGGTTGAACGTTTTTCGGCTGTCTATTTCTATTTTTCAAGCCGCTTTTACGCAGCCAATAACGCCTAGAAATGTCGAACTCTGGTCAAGTTAAAAGATCGACACTTCGAGCGGGCACCCAGAGCAATTCAGTGGTGCCATCGTGCGCTTCTTCGTTACTTGCGACTCCACAGATGTAATGAGCACGTGTGTCGCAGTCTACTCAGGACAAATGCAGACAAACACACATCACACTTATATATGTCCATATGCCGGGATTCGAACACTCGGGGCCTTTCTGACTGCCTGGCCAACTCCCTGACCATTCAGCAGCTCAGTCGGCAGCGGATTATTTAATAATAAATGGATACAATTTTAAAATAGTGTCACCCTTATCAGAATTTTTCTGGTCATTAAAACTTAAAAATGAATTATTCAATAACCAGGCCATGTTTTCTCTTTAAATTTGATTTGTTTTGCTGTTATGACGTTAATCATTCCTGGTGAAAGGAATTCAGAAGTTTCCATTTCTAAATTAATACATTAGCTCTATGTGACTGACAGTCTCTTTTAACATTGCTACGGCAATTATTCGTCACTTTACACTGTTAAAATTTTGGTGCTAGGTTTCACCATGATATTGGTTCCTAGTAGCTGCAACAGCTGAGTGGTGAAATGTTTCACCTTTTTTTCGGTGTTTGGTTAAACCATTTTTCTGGATTTGGAAACAAAAACCTGAGAAAATACCCAAAAATATGTGGAACGTTTCATCATTCAGCCGTTGCAGCTACTAGGAACCAATATCATGGTGAGACCAAGCACAAAATTTTTAACAGTGTATAAGTATGATGAGCGAACAGTTCCGTGTGAAGCGAGCCAAACTGTTTTCAGGGACTCTCTTTGTTAGGAATGGCAAACTCGGCTCTCGTTAACGAAGTTGAGGCGCAAGATGGTGCCATTGGAGTCATCTCCGGAATCTTCTCCAAAAAAACCTCATCTTTGCTCATCACTATTAAAACGGCCCGCTTTTTAATACAGATGCAGCCATGAACTTACTAAAGGGAAGAGTTTAGATTATTAAAATGGTTTTTTTATGTAGAGAAAATGGATTTGATCTCTACGCTTAATGTGCAACGGCTTTTGTAATGTTAGCCATAGTGTAAACAGTAAACTGTTGAAATTTAGAACCGCAGTCAAGTGACGAGCAAACACTTGAGTAGGCACACGACGCACATTTTTAGGCGGTTACGAACACGGCGTCAGGAGTTTGGAAACGTGCACTCCCTCTACACTCTTAAAACAAACGAGCGGTTTTAACTCAGTCTGAGTTAACTTCCACTCCTTTCCGGTGTCGAAAATGCACTTCCCCTATAGGAGTGGATTTCACTCTTTTGTTTTAAGAGCGTACTCTGGCTATTTTTCCCTGTACGTTTTAACTGCAGACCATTTATAGAGTGGCAGTTATTTTGGTAATGCCAGGCACCGAACCTAGAACCAATGCAATACAATGACTGACAATGAATGCGACTCCAGCCCCCCATTTCACTTTTAAATGGATGTCAGATATCAGGAATATATATAGAGAGAGCCATGTGACATTTTTGACAAAAAAAAATTGTGTCAATGAATATATTATTTTTTCCCTTTAAGATAACAAGTTACCTTCTTTATTTTTATCCTTTGCCGTTCTTCCACTCATTTCAATTGTCTGGTAACATTATTACGGGATTCGTTCGATTTAAGAAATCATAAGGCGGGAAAAAGTGTTTGAAAGTAATGATTTGCTTCTTTATCATCTCAAATGGCTGACCAGCCTAGATATACACTTCATAATAATATATATATATTTTTTTGCAAACATGTATCGAAACTGTGCGAATGTTTCATGGCTGCTCCCGCCAAATCTGCAAAAAAATGTCTCCAACTTTCGTGTCACGCCAGAGGAAACTTTCCCGCGAAAAAGGAAGACCCAAGTTGTTTTCTGGGACAAGTGAAAGATTAATCGCCCAACTTTTCTACCGAAAAAGATGGGGAAGCAATCGAAGTTCATTTCGCGGAGGAAGAACAGAAAAAAAACCATTTTACTATCTCCTTACTTTAATTTCCTTTTTTCCCAAGGTGGAATAATCAAACAAGACGTTCTGAAATAACTAAAATAACCTATTTCAATTTTATTGTAATACTTTTATAGTACGGACAAGCCATTGGATAATAAGTAAAGTGTGAGATATGTCTCTGGAAATTGAATAGAGATAAATAAAATTAATAATTAAAAAAAAATATCGCCCAAAAATAACTTATTCGATTATACGACCTTTTCAATTTATGGAGTAGCCATATAACGTTACAAACTAAATTTTAATACCGATTGCTTCCACAAACAGTTTTTATCCTCGTTTCAAAGTTTATTCTATTCTCTTCTTATGTATGCGTTCGATCTTTCAACCCTTTATTTGCTCAAGTGCACGAAAATACAAAAGAAGAATTTATTTAAACAAAGCGAATGAAGAGCTCATCGGCGGGAATCATTCAAAAACCTCCACTCATTTATTACCGATCCTTTTCCCCCGAAGGGCAACAAACACACGACCGAAAGAAAAAAAATCGATCGGCAAAAAGAATGCGGCCGATTCTTTCAAGAGAATGGAAGCCGAAACACCAGTACAGATGGGGAAAAAAACCGATCCACCCTTCGGTTTTCGGCTGCTATTGGTCAAGGAATTTTGTGAAAGGTGTCATTTTTCAGGAAATAGCGTAAGGTATTGAGAACTGGCAACCAAAATTGTATAAGGGGTCGTCTACATATTAAATTGAGTACCAACTTTGAAAATTCCAATAGCAACACCAAATTTTTTTTTAATATAAAAATGTTTATCATCTTCAAAATACCCCAGATCCAAAAGAAAATTTATTAATTTGCTTTATTTGTTGAGATATAAGCATTCAAAGTTGAACGCCCATAATGTTAAAAAAGTTTCACAAACTTTTATTCATACCTTCACAAATAAAATGAATTAAACCAATTTTTTTTTCATTATATACTTCTTAATCTTCCAAAAACAAATCACACAAGTTTTTTCGTCAATTTTTCATTATTTTTTTTTTATTTAAATTTAAATAAGAAAAAATAAAACTGAATAGCAACCCCAAATTTTTGTTACATAAATCGATAAAGTAGATCAAGTAGAACCAAAATCCTGAATTTTTTAATTCAACAACAATTATTTGCCGAGTTATTGTAAAAATACTGAAAAAAAACGAATTTTAGGGACCGTACAAAAAATTACTTAGCAAATTGGACCCTAACTTGCATTATCGTTTGGTGATTGAAAAACGTTTTTGGTAAATATTTATTCAAATTATTGATGTCTGTCAAATGTCTAAAAATCTTTTCTTGTTTCAAGTGCATACAATGTATTTTGTTTGTATAATTAACATTAAATTGTATCAATTACTGTTTTTGAATGTATGTTATTTCCAATACAATTTCAAAAAGTGTGTTTTATATTAAAAATTAAATACCCTAAAATATTATTGGAATTCGGTGTTTAGCATATTTTATTGTTACCACATTGATTATTTAAAATGATTAGTGCCCACCCACTGCCTTGGTAAAAAATCATTGCCAAATCATTCTGCGTAATTTTATTTTGCTTTCCTTAAATATCATGTTAAGATCGTAACTCTCGTTTTGTAATATGTGGTTTAATTACCGATAAAGTGAACCGGGGTTCCGGACACAATCCCGAAAGCCAAAATACCGACAAGCCAGAATCTCGAACGCCGAAATCCCGAAAGGCCATAATCCTGACATAGACGAAATCCCGAACTGGTCGAAACCCGAAAAAATAGATTTTTACCCATTTCTCGATTTTTTTTAAAATAAAATATTAGAGATTACTTATTTATTTATTTACTTATTTAGTTAGTTATTTAGTCAGTTAGTCAGTCCGTTAGTTAGTCAGTCAGTTAGTCAGTCAGTTAGTCAGTCAGTCGGTTAGTCAGTCGGTTAGTTAGTCGGTCGGTTAGTTAGTTAGTCAGTCCGTCAGTCAGTTAGTAAGTTAGTTAGGCAGTTAGTCAGCCAGTTAGTCAGTCAGTCAGTCAGCTCACTGACTAACTAATTAGCAGTAAGGTAGACTAAGTTAGTCAGTCTGGACTAACTAACGGAGTGACTAACTAACGGAAAGACTGACTAACTGACTAAGTACATGACAACTAACTGATGCTACTAACTGACTGTCTACAAGCTAAACTGATGACTATACTAACAGACTAATTGATGACTAACTAACTTACGAGCTGACTAACTAACTGGACTGACTGACTAACTAACTGACTGACTGACTAACTAAGTGACTAACTAACTGATTAAATAACTGACTAAATAACTAACTAAATAAATAATCTCTAATATTTAAAAAAAATATCTCTATATTAAAAAAATTAAGAAATGGACAAAAATCTATTTTCGGGATTTTGAATCATTCGGGATTTCGGCTTGTCGGGATTTTGGCTTGTCGGGATTTGTCCCAGACCCACTGCGCCGAATTATAAACAAACTTTTTGTAGCAATATGAATGAAACAAAATTTTGCATAAAATTTAAAACATAAATGTAATAATCATGTTTGTCTATCCGATTGTAACTAATCGCATTTGAAAATCTGTTCGTTATAAATAATCGTATGTGACTTAATTTAAAATTAAAACTTTTTCTCGTCTACCCTTTATTTTATTTCTGAATTTTAAAATCTAAAATTAAAAAAAGGGGTAAAAACATAAAAAAAAAATCACAATATTAGTGAAAAAGGTTTAATTCTAGCATCCTTTGGCGAAATTATGGTAACCCTTTTGTTAGCTTGTCGTTTCGAAAAGACACCCTAAATATTACCTTTTTCAATTTGGAGATTTCCCCCTAAGAGAGTTCAAAATTAATGAACTAATATCTCAGCAAATAATGCAAAATGAATAATTCTTTTTTTATACCTAGGGTACTTTGAAGGTGCTGAAAATTTTTATGCAAAAAAATTGGGTGTTGCCATTGGAATTTTCAAATTTGGTACTCATTTTAATATGTAGACGACCCTTTATACAATTTTGGTTGCCAGTTCTCAATTCCTTACGCATTCCTTCCTGAAAAATGACACCTTTCACAAAATTCCTTGACCAATAGCAGCTGAAAACCGAAGGGTGGATCGTTTTTTTCCCCAGCTGTACCACTATGTGTTAAGCATGTTTAAAATGGACAAGCTATTAGACGAGGGTGACTGGTAACCGAGCTCGTCATTTCAAACCGTGTCCAGGTGCAACCTTATAGCGACATCGAACGCGAGGCGGACCAAGAGACGTGCACCCATATACAAGGCGGAATTTCCTTTTTGTCTATGCCCAAGACAAGGGCAAACTGTTTGTGAAAGGATTCTTTGTTGCATGACTCTTTTGCAAGCAACGCCACTCTAGTTACATTAACTAAAAGAATAATATTATTACAAATATCGCCCCCGTAGTGTAACGGTTATAGCTCTGGACTGCAGAGCTGGGGGTCTGGGTTCGATTCCCGGGTAAGGCGTGGTTGTAAATTGTACTTTACTCAGTCTTATAATTGTGTGAATCTCTGTTAGGCTGTGTGTCATAATAAAATAATTAAAATGTAAATTATAACTCTCCCCTCCCTTTCGGCCTGAGAGATAAAACACCTACACCATTCCTGCAGGTAGTCTAAACTGGATCTAAAAATATTTGAAATCATAAACAAACTGTTACTTTGTGCTAGTTTTAAATGAATCGGAAAAATAGAACTAGGGGGGAAAAAGATGGTTTGTAGAATAATATAATTCTGGAACTATAATCTTAAACCAATAATGAGCAAAAACTGTTCCTTTTTCTGGTTAATCAGCCATTATTGATTCCACACAGTTAATCAGTTAATTACTATTTGCTTCTGCTATTCTGGCTTTTGGCTATATCTGTATCAATTAAAATATCCATAAAATGTTGCTTGTGAAAGCGGCATGATTACTGACCAAACGATTCCCGCTCCAATTTCCATTTCAATGATATAGTATTTTTTATTTTTACATTCTAACCCCTATTTTTAACCTTTATTTGAACGCGAAAAATAAAAGGATTTTATTTAAGCATAATAGATGAAGAATAGGAAGTAGGGCTCATCAGATTCCTTCAAAAACGTCATTTATTACCCTCCGAGGGTAAACAAAAGACCAAACGAAAAACACTCTCGGAAGCAAATAGAAGCATAAACACGAGTTGTGTGGGGCAATTTGCTTCAAAATAAATAAAGTATAAGATTTTGCCACAATTTAATATCCGCCACTTATCTTTTCAATTTATAAAAAATACTAGCTGTTATACCCGACGTTGCACGGGTAGAGGTGGAAAAATAATTTAACAGTCAATTTAACTTTTTTTTTCTTTCATTTTAGTTACATAAGATATGAAGATTACCCAGTAATTTTCTATTTAATAACCCAACTTGGATATAGTAATGATTAATATTAATTTCAAAAATACCTTTGATAAGAAGCTCAAATTAAAAAGAATACATATTTAAGTAAAAAATAATCAGTAAGAATTAAAAATGGAAAAACAGCTAAATCTTAAAAGGGTCTCAAACATTTATTTTAACGCAATTTAAGGGAGTTCTATAATAAATTAAGTAACTTTTTTGGACACTTTGTAGATATAAATACAATAAGCAGTACAAATTTCTACCATAATTCAATACAAATGCTGAAAAATTAAGAATTCAATGCATATGTATACAGTACTAAATCAATGCAGATATGTACAATAAGTGAATGAAAATAAATACAATAATAACGCTAGAAAATTTATACCCGTTCTTCGCACGGATTAAAAATTATCAAATTGTTCCAAATATGTGTACCATATAACCTGTTATAGGATCATAAACTTATGTTATTGTTCCCGCTCGTTATAAAGTATAAAATCCCGTTTCATTGCCTTAAAATTCCAACATGAAAAATACGCTATAAAATGCACTCATAAATGTCATTACAATTCCCTCATAAATACATAAAACCTTTTAGCTCATTTGGCGCGTTTTTGGGAATAATTTGGCAAGAAAATATATATAGCTACAAACACACCCATTATACAGCTCTAACACAATGACCTTCGAACAACCGATCAGATTATAAATTATTTATAAAAGAAATTACCCATTTGGCGAGTTTTAGTTAATAATTTGGCGAGTTTGGCAACGTATTTGGCGAAGAAATAAATACATATAACACTGATATGCAGCTCTAGTGCGATGGCCTTTATTAACCATCATAGTTCAGTAATAGCTTAACTATACACTTATTGCTTAATATGCATACATGCAGTCAACAGAAAAATCAATGAAAAAATCACATCAAATAAACCCACAATAAAATCCGGGAATGGAGACTGGCGGAATTACGTCACTTGAAACATGTCAATTATTTTTCAAATAATGAAATTAGTTTCTGAAGGTAATGGCAACAGAATAAAATAAACATTTTCAATTTTAAATGTTTTCGTTTTATTTAGTTTTTTTAATTTAATTTAATTTTTTCAGCCGATGGCATTAGGAAAGTAAAAAAAGATCGGATTTGAGCCAAAGTGGTGTAGTTTTTTCAGAAAATTCGAATAAAAACGTTTGAAAACGATAGAAGGAATGGTCTGATTCGAAAAATTCTTAGCCTATGTTTGTTCCGGAGATGAGATGAATTTTTGTGCCAAATTTCGTAACGATCTGTTGCGTGGTTCTTTAGATCTCGTGTCTTATACAAACAAACAAACGGAAGTTGCCTTTTATGTATATAGATGACGTGATAGTCACATATCTTAGTAAGAAAAATGACTACACTAAGATATCAAAGAGCAAATCGGTAATAAAACGAACATATACATAATTAGAATTACCGATTCGCGGCGCGTTGTTTGTGGGGTAAAATGTCCCTTCCGGCAGCTTTTCGTAATCGTCATCGTTCTATTTCGTACCTAAATGACCATCCGGCAGCTATTTCGTACAATTTAGAACTCTAACGCCCATGCATTAGAGTTCTAAATTGTACGAAATAGCTGCCGGAAGAAGACAGCGTTTGACGTACTGTGACTTCACCGTAGGCGTGGCTGTTCGAGTTGTTCATTCTGATATCAAGCAACGAAGCAGGGAATCTTGGTGGCTACTGTTGCATATACCGACGAAGCAGTCAAAATGTTAACAGATTAGTATAAGTTGCCTCTCCACATTTCATATGTTAACGTATCAGATGCCAACCCCGTCACTTGATTACGGTTCAAAATAACGAGGAGTGGTGGGTTGAGTGAAAGCTCTTCTAAAATGAGAGAAAAAGGCAGACGGAAACAATGACACCGTTATCCCAATCTATTCCAAGGTCCTTCCGTGGCCTAGTGGTTTAGGGCGTTAGCCTTGAGATTGAACCTTCTCAGGAGTGCGGAGGTTAGGCTACTACCCTTATAAATGGACATTTTCAGGAAATAGTAGAAGCAATCCACATTTAATCACGGATGGGCCCGAGTACAATGCGACATATACTCTCGTTAAATCCGTGGCGTCGAAAGTCCCGACGGCGTTAGCGTTACGATGTCGCTCGAAGTTCCTTTGGGTGCTCGCTATGGTGTCGACCTCGTCACTTGACCAGGATTCTAAATGACGAGGTAAATTTGGCTGTGTTAAAGCTCCTCGGAGGCTAGAAATAGACAGTCGGAAACGTTTCAACCTAACCTAATCCCAGCAATGGGCGCCACAGATTTGCTTTGGGTGCTCGCTCAGGTGTCGACCTCGTCACTTGACGATGGTTCTAAATTACGAGGCGTAATTCGCTGTGTTAAAGCGCCATGGAGGCTAGAAAGGGACAGACGGAAAGGATGAAACCATCCCAATCTTTTCCAAACAGTGGGATGCTGCTCCGGAGCATCCGTGCATCGATCTCGGCAGTGTTCGATGACATTAGCAGCCATTTCGCCGCGCTACGTGCAACGAGCAGACGAATCATAAGAATAAAACATGATTTTTGTTCTCGGATTGGATTGGCGGATATGCATAAGTCAAGAAGCCGCGGGGCAAAGATCGATGTACGGTTGGGCGGATGCTCCACACTGGATTACATAACATGGGAGTGTTTTTTTAAGGGCACTATGGGTAGTCTACGACAACATAAAATTATGAAATTTAACCTAGTGTTTCGGTCTTTGTATCACACTTAATATTATTTTGATTTAAACCATTTTTTGTACAAATATTCTTCGAACATTTCTACACAAGAATTAATAATTTATATTTATGTATAATGGTAATTTATGTAGAAACAAGCATTTAATTATCAGTTGAATCTAAAAATATTTTTGCGTCACTATATCTCAAGGTTAGCTCGCAGACATAATCTGAAGAAAAATAGTGTTTTTAATTATTGCAATTTGTTTAGAAAGGATTAAATAAGGCATTAAATATAAATTTTGCAGAAAATTTCCACACAGAAAAAAATAATGCAATTATTACTTTGATGGTTCAAAAACGTTTTTATTTTATTATATAAATTCTATGGTGATGTAATTAATTGTTTTTGTTTTAATATGTACCCTAAAGGTTCTTACAATTGTGGTGAAAATTTTACTTTGTTATCTTCAATAGTTTTCTTGTCGAGCTAACCCAAAAGTCAAAAAATCATGTTTTTAGAAAACGCGAAAAAATCGAAAAACTTAGCTAACATACCAATATCTGTAGATTTAGGGAAGTCCACCTCCATATTCTGACGTATCCAACTTTGCAGAAGTCTCCAAAGCTCTTTTCAGCCTCTTCTTATTTTTTCTTGCATCTTTTGAAGCATTTTTGAAGGCTCGCTCCGCTTCAGCTACTCGGCGATTATCCAGTCGCCGCATCGCGTTCAGCATGTGATAGCCAGGTTCCAATCCCATGTGTTCCAAAACACACTTCGTCTACTGGAACCATCGTTAAAGCAAATGACTGCATCCAAGACACCAATCTGCGGGGATTCCGGGCCAACAAAAGATGTTTTGGGGAGCCGTTCCCAAATACAGTGATTGAAACTCTCGTTGGGATTTGGGGTCTTTCCATGCAGGCACTTTTCCAGAAGCTTGGGACAACTTAGGGCCCTAAATACTGGTTTTATTGCCTCCATTATGGCCTCTGGCAAACTGTGCTTGTGGTGATGTTCTTTAGCGGTTACCAGGGACTTGTTGTATTCACACCATGTATCTGGGTCGTCGTCGAAAATCGGGCAAAGTCCATGTTGTGGTGTTTCGTCTGTCGATAGCTTATGGAAGTAAATTGCCCAGATGGTGTTCGCATTTCACTCACAGGCTTGCCAATATTTCTAGCAATGACTAATACGCCTGTATTAGCTTCACATGTTCCTTTGTTAGGCGTTTGTGTCCAGACAATTTCAGGCCATCTGATAGAGGTTTGCCTTTGTATTGTTCTCTTAGTTTCAAAGGGCGTGAGCCCATCCTCTTCAGCACATGACCAATACATTCGAGTTTTGTTACGCTTACATCCTCACCATAAACTTTGAGAGACTCGACGTTGTCGTAGGCTTTAGAGTCGCCGTCACCCAGGTAATTAATGTATCGAACACTCCGTTTTTCAATAGAGCGTTCGAACATTCGCCGCACACCTTCAACTTCCAATCCATGCCACCATGTGCCGGTGTAGTTGGCCTGGCAGAGATGCGATTCTGGAGTACTGCCTTTGGCACAGAAAGAGCAATACTTTGTCATGCATTCCACATCCATGACCTTCCCAGTTTCAACAGAAGTTGCGACCACGACTCCATTGAGCGAAGTGAAGCCCCGCTTCTGCCACGTGCCGTCAAATGCAGCAGAGATGTCACGTCCACAATCACCCGCCGCAACGGTTTCCTCCACAGCAGCACACATGGATTCATTCGACACTGCAACCAAGCTCTCGAGAAGCTTTTCGTAGGAGCTGAAAAACTTTGTCGGGGGAGGGGGCAAGTTCAATATACCACATAGCACATCAGCAGCATTCTTCGATTTGCCAATGCACCTCATCCCGTAGGCAAGGCGGAGGTTGACGTCATACTGATTAGTGGTCATGGAAGAAGACATGGTCGAAGCTGCATTCCCACAGCTGGTACAATTCAGAGTTATGCTCGATGCCAGTCCTCTTCTGCTCGACAACTGTTCTTCGGCAACTACACAGTTTATACCATCACAATGCTTGCATTTTACAAATTCCTGTATTAGTGCAGATAACAAGCCTATTTCAACAATTATTCGATTTTTATCCATTTGGCAAGATGACACCTCAACCAACTTGATTTTTTTCTTGGATGAACTGCAGTCTTGCATTTCGGCAGCTTCTTTTTCTGTTTTTGCAGCTTCATTCTTTAGCTTTGTTATCTTATTCTTATGCTGATTTGGATGACACTTTCTTTTCCCAAAAGCTTTAGATTTCGGCATTTTTCAAATCAAAGTTAATGTTCAACAAAAACTAAAGAAAATAGAATAAATCGCAGCAGACAAATCGATAAGAAGAAATTCACGTCTAAAAACTCGCTGATATAACGTGTTTACAAGAGAAATAAACATCAATACCGTAGTTACAAGTTGCAGTTAAACCATGTTTCGGTAATCGATTGTAAAAAATAAAATATTTTATTATAGTTTTTAAAAAAACAAGAAAAAGTCGAAACCAAAACCAGAAAACCAAAACCGAAACTAAAATCATAAATTATGATTTACTTAATTAATTGCCTTAAAATAATTTGGTTGGTTGGTAGACATATATATTCAGGTTTGTGTGCTTGGTCAGAGACCCGCTTATAAACCTTTCGTCAAGTAAGACAGACACAACACCCACACACACACAAGTGGATCCATCAAATTTTTAGAGACAGAGGCCAACTAGAGGATCCCCAGAATTGGCTTGTCACCCCCAGAGGTATTGATTTGGTATGGGAACTTGGAGGACTTTGTGACCACGACGGATTTAACGTGCACCAGTCACCATTAGCGTACACGGGGAAAATAATTTTTTTGCTACAAGTTATATATTAATCGATCCGGAATAGCGCCCTCTATGCAATGGTACCAAAACTAAAAATTCGAATTTTCGAAGGATTTTAACTACCCAGTGCCCTTAATGAAATCGTATTTTAAATATAGAAGAGGAACGCGTATTGTGACCATAAAATAGGAAAATCTTTTTGATAAAAAGATCCCATGTCCAAATTCGTGTATCTAAAAACAGGTTTCGGTTGAAATTATGTCGCGCTAGAGCTACACGAGGGCTGTTTGCGACGGGCCTCATTATTTAGGATAGCAGTCGAGTGACAATGCCGGCACCTGAGCACACAAGTCAACCTTAAAGTAATATCCTACTTGGGGCGACTTTGGGCCACGATAGATATAACGGGCACCTGGCCACGGCGCTATGTATTTATATTAGTTTTTGTTGCTTAGCACACTTCTTTTAGCGCAAGCCAATTAAAGGATACGTTTCCAGAAGCAGATTCTTTAAATGCTAAGAATGGTCCGACTATCTACAATAGTAATAGTCGCTTCACGTAAGTTCTCTCGAAAGATAAGTCCTCCTTTAGTTATCGAACGATTTTAAATGATTACTCCATAGAAAAGGAGAGAAGGGAAAAATGAGGTGCTTATAATAATATTATATTATTAAGGTACTGATGTTAGATAATCAGTATATTCGTCAATTTAAAATAATCTTGCCATAAATGAATAAGTTTCAATTGCATGCTAAACCTAAAATTGCATGCTCACTTACGAGTACCGATTCGGAGAATCCGAGTACCATGAAATTGAGAAACTGAAATTTTTCTTACGACCAAAATTGTAGATAGTTTTCAAAGGAAAAAGTGTAAAATGGAAAAAAAAACTTGTCTACGTTAATTTACATCACCGCCTATTTTTCATATATCACCTCAAGCAGGATGAATAACGAAAATTACTTTTGTTTCGAATAAAGTACATCAATTATTAAAAAATAATAATTTCGAAAAATATGTTCATTGAAAACAAATGTTAAAGTATTCCTACAATGTTCTCACTAACAAGGCCTTTGCCGAATTTACTGCTTAAATTCTAATCCCCTTCCAATTGTTGTCAGACAAATTATAAAATTATTGGGCTTCAAATATTGTTTGTACAAGAGTCGTTCGAAATATACCAATATTCTTTCATATACGCAGCACTATCTCGTAAAAGAATATCCTATCTTATAACACTATTCAATCTACTTTCTATTGGAATAAAGTAGTCAGGTCTCTGATACGTATCATACAAACTGCGTACGCTTCCAACGTTAAAAAAAAAAAAAACTCCGTAAAAGGTAATAAAAAGCGCAAATCCCACTTTAGCACTTTCCAAACTTGGAAATAAAAGTTAAAGCGAGAATTTATAATAACCGCAGCTAAAGAAAAGAAATAAAATCTATCGGTAGCACCAACGATCTATAATATACACTGGATGACTAGCTCAATGTTGAGATAACGCGACCTATGCCAGATACCTGGTGCAACTACTAGGCTTCTTCTCCAACTTGGCGCTGGTTTTTAGCGCCATTTAACGATTCATCAACGTACCATTTTCAGGATACAGTTCAAACATGTCGCCAATTGACATTTTTTTGTCCGCCATTTTGCTGGAACTGAATATTCTCACATATTAAGATCCGTTACTACTTTAGAGATATTTCTAGTTCTTAACACTTCAATGGAAGCGCACTTACATAGATTGGAAAGGGAAAAAAATATTTTCTTTCTATATAAGGAATGTGTAAGGGGTAAAATTCATTAAAATAACAGTGTATTAACAACTGTTTTAAGAAGAAATAAAATAAAAAGAGTGGTACCTTTCATAAAACGAGGGAAAGATAAAACCTCATAAAATAAAAGGGGTCTACCCCCTTTTTTGCAACTTTGGCTGTAATTTTGAAGTTAATTTATAATAACTGTTACTTACATCTTACGTAATGAAATAAAAGAACAAATCACTCAAAAGAAATTTTAAACGGCTGTAGCTACTGTCACTAAACCAAGTCTTAAAATGTACTTTTATTTTATCAATTAAAAAATTTATTAATATTTATGCGTGACTGACAAAAAACTGTAAACTATATTATGTCTAAAATATGTATAACAAAATTATATGATTCATTTTAAAGTACAGAAATATATATATATTTAAGCTTTAGTATAGCTATTTATCCAAAACATTAAAAAACAGGAACTACACTTCAGAAGAATACACGAGTGCACAACACAAATTTTGTGCTAAGCTGTAAAACTATTTCTGTATGGTCAGACGAGCTGAGGATTAGCAAAACAACACAGTGTCTATTGTTTCAACACAACTGAGAAAAACACAATTTTTTTCAACAAACACAACTAAAGTCAACACAAGTTTTTTTTTAGTGTGTTTGACTTTTGTTCCCATTTTTTTAAAAAATATGTTCTGAACAATACAACAAATACCTAAATGAACTATAAAGTAATCACCTATGAACTTATCAATATTTGAAATATTTACTGATACAAATAATACGAAAAGAATAAAAATATGCAACAATTTTAAAAATAAATTAAAAAGCAACATAGTAAAAAATTAATGAGACCATTTTGTCTTTTATTCAAAGTTTGTATCGAAATAAAAAAAAAACTTAATTTTACTGTGAAAAGGCTTAATATATCTAATGGTGCACCAGTTAATACTCAGATATAGTTGATAGCTAAAATAGCGTTCGAATACATGCCGACTGCCTCAATAAACGATGAAAGGACAAATAAACAACAGAATCAAATTTCCCAATACTAAGAAGTCCAAAGTGGAATCTTACATTAAATCCACTCTTTTGGAGCCCAAAGTCTTTATTTTGCAATAATCGATGTCTTTGAAATGATCCACTATTTAAATGAAGCAATTTATTTCGATTGAATTATTTGTTTTGGATTATAGTAATTTGCATGATTTTGGAAAGCTAATTATCAAAACATATTAAACAATTGAATTCTTTGGTGAAGGTTTCCAATACAATTTATTCAATGATAATATCCATTGTTACCATTAAATAAATGGTTCAAGATATTCATTAATCGTGTATCTGGTTTGAATAGAAGTTAAATAGAACGATTTAGACTCATATAAATGAATTTAAGCAGAAAGTTTGGAAGAACTGTAAAGTTTTTCCTAAGGAAAGCTACATAAAAATTTGGTTTTAAAGTCATTTGACACATTGTGAGATAAGTTTTCAGTTCGTTCAATGGAAGAGCAAAGTTTTAAGAAAACTCAATTCAAAGCAGATAATGTATTTTTGAATTAAAAAGATAAAAAAAAAGTTTTTTTTACACTTTTTCAAAAGAACTTGTCAAAAGGAATCATTTTAAAATTATTTATCTTCTGTATCGTGGGAATGTTTTTTCTTTTAGAACAATGAATGAAATCTCGGCTCGGGATCCAGAACGAAAAAAAGGAGACTAGAATGAATGGGACGATGCCTGGCGAGAGTGGAGCCGCCGGAAATTCGCCAAATGGATAGGATTGCAAACAAACCCCACACTGAGATTTCTATGACGAAATTCAGATTTAAAGATTTGGTCGTCAAAATAAAAAAAAAAGAATTTTTATTCAACTGGTGCATTAAGTAAAATGGTTTGAAAAAGGGTAATATGTTTATTTCATCGAGTTTAAAACCTTAAGTGCGGCAAGGAAATAGAAAAAATTTCACGCGTATTAAATACAGAGAACTTATAATTCTACAATTAATTTTAAAATATCTTTTAAAATTATTATCTATTAAAATTATTTGTTTAAAAAATATAATTAGTTTTATTTTTCTTTTAGAGAAAGTAAAAAATAATGGTAAAAATAACAATAAAAATTCATTATTTCCGAAATTTTGAACTTCCTAGACATACTGGTGAATAAACCTATAAAAAAGAAAGTTACAAAAAAAAATTTAAAGGCAAAATTTAGATTTGAACGCTTTCCATATTTTGTACCACATTCGCGTATACACATTTTCTGGCTTAAACTTTGGTTTCTTAAAAATCGCAATCGTAGCTTCCGCCATGATCACTTCTCTCTCACACATTCTCTTTTTGGAAAAATCACTATAAATACGTTGCTTTTTAAGTGAGTGTGACGGTCGATAAAGCTTAGGGATTAAGCTTACAATAAAGCTAATGGTTATGATTGTTAATTGCCAAAATATTATGCCAAGTAGTGCGACAAATGTCGTTTTGGGTCAATTACTAGAGCGATCCAATGCTTCACTTGGAACACCGATTTCTGCATATCTCATTGATAAGACAACACCTCCTTATTATTCCCACCTCCGCGAAGTATGTACACCTTCTCCGAGAGAAGGAGAAAGAGAATCGCCTCCATAAAAAGGAAATTGTTGGGGTTTTTTTCTTTCGGCGCAATCATAAAAATGGCGAGAAGAGAGAAAAGAAATTACGGAGCATTAACATGGGGGAAAGAACGAAGCACTAAGGCATAAATACCGGAACAACTGCTCGAAAACAGTAAACACAAATATTTGTTCCTGGCTGAAATATCGTCGAACTAGAGCTCATTGGCAACGGAAGCGGGATTTAGAAAAGTGCTCAAGTGACGGCAACCTTACAGCGATATCGTGAGAGGGACTGCAACAGCGGAATATTATTTTTGTTCATCTGTTCATAGGATGGAACTGTTTAGGCAAGTATTATTTAAAATAGTTTTAATAAGTACAGCAAATAAAATCAATAACCCATAAATTTGCAACTCACGGAAATTATTGAGATATACATCCCTTAACCATCCGAACGACCTTGAAACGGGTAAATTTTTTTTGTTAAATTGGGTTTTTTTCACTGCACAAATTTGGAATTAAATTTATTTCAAATAACATATAAGTTTTAAAAAATCATAATTTGTTTTATTTTTGAAGAGATGATCATAAAACTATTTATAAATGAAAAAGTATATATTTTGCTTTTATGAACAAAAACTTATTATTTATAAAGTTTTGAAATTTAAGGTTATTGTAACGGACGCACAAAATACGAAAAAAGCGGGGTCTAACTCTAAGGAACGGCCTATCCGAGAAAATAAATGAAGTAAAACGGAATTAAAAAAAAAAAATTCATTATCCCTGCATTCTTGATTTTATAAATGTTAGTATCTACTCATTGCATTTACAATCAAAATGGCAATTGTTTATCATTTGAAGAAAAAATGTAAAGAGAAACACCATTTAGTTCCATTTCTGAAGTAAGCAGTTATAAAATACTATTAGAATTTTAAGGAAGGTTGCTCAAAAACATATGGATCCAGGGCCGGATTTAAAGGTCTGCCGCTTGTAGGCTGTAGATTTTCCTCTCCTAATATTCTCCTCCTTCGGGAAAAGATAGCTGGTTAGCTGCAAAATAGGGTGGTATGTGCTATTTAAAATTATCACAACGAATATAAAAGAGGGAAAATAGGTTTATTTGAAATACAATATGATTAGATCATTTATCCTCACTTACCCTGGTCTCATAAGGTGTAACTGATATGCTAGAACAACCACACAGCGACGACAAGCTCAGCTAGAGGGTGTTATATATACGGTTTACGCATTAATGTCAATTATTTGTTTTCATTCTTAAAAATATTAGTATCTTACTAATTTTTTTGCCGAATGCCGCTTTAATGGGTCGTAAAATTTGCCGCCCCCAAAAATTCGCCGCTCTAGGCTACAGCCTACTTAGCCTATTTAGAGCCCTGAATGGATCCATTGAAACAAAATATTTTAGACTAATAAAGAAATCGATACGTGCTTTTCTTCGATATTTAACAACACCCATTTCAATCAAACTTCTCTTATGATGAGATATAAAACTTGTGTGCAATCTAATTTTCACTACGAATGAGCCCTCATGACAGGGGTGCCTACAAGGGGGGGTCAACGACGCAGACTGCGTCGTTGAAATTTTAGGGGGGGGGTTGAATTTTTTATAAAAATTATTAATAAACAGCCAATCTTGATAAAAAAAACTCAGCTAACTCTTATTCTTACTCATTATCTGCCCCCCTCCCCCCCCCAGCCGACGCAACACCGGGGGGGGGGGGGGGGGGGGCTCAGAACTTGTACTCTGGCGAATTTTTATTTGGTTTAAAATAAAACACAAAGAGTGGCAAGATAATCAAAAGTGGCTCCAATTTTTTTTTATATTTTTGCCTTCAAAGAATAGGGATGGGCAACCATAATTCAAAGCAACACCAGGGAAAAAAGGAGTTATAAATTATGTTCGTTGGCGTCTACCAGACGATACGATTTCTGACAATTATTTCCAATAAACAATCCGATCACTGTAACAGAGTGTAAACACTCATAAATCGCACGCAGTTTATAAAACATTTCGGTGAATTGATGACGTTCGCATTATAGTTTGCCAATGGAATCAATGAGATATTCCCGCCATATTTTGCAGCTGGCTCATAAATCTTTCGAACTTAACTTTGTATAACATTTTTACGCATTAATGACCTTCGGATAATATTTTTGACTTTTTCCCGCCAAATTAGACTCGAAGCCGAAATAACTAAATGATTGCTTTTTAGAATCAGTAGGAAAATACTTGTCGTCTTGTCTCAAATGTGACGGGTCTGGGTAATTGAAGATAATTAAATAGTGCAATTCCGAGTTTCACGGTAAGAATTTTGTTATATTTAACTTAAATTTTTTAAATTTTAGGTTTTTTTTTAAGTGAAGCAATCTCTGTAAACATTATAAAATAATTCTGATGTGTTTGATAATGTCAATGTCAAATGTGTTGTATTAAATAAAAAGCTATACCAAGATAAACTTTTTATATGCATTAAGAATTGAGGGAATGAATTGGAAGCCGTTTTTGAATGGATCACGTGTCCGGCTATTTTTATTGTTTTAAAAAATAATATAATTACATAAATTTTGAGCGGAATTTTTTACCAATTATTTAGATTCCGATTTACGAGCTTTGGCTGTAAAGAAAATCTTTTTAAAGGAAAATTAAAAATAGCTTGTAATTCCGTATTATAAAAGATATTCCAAAAGGTGCTTCCCTTTTTCGATTAGGGGCAACTCTGCTTTGACCTATCAGTAGAAAAATATTTCAGAAGAAAGTCAGTACTGGGGTTTTAATTCTTGGGATAAAGTTAAGTTACCCCATTCGATGGTACTTGAAATATCATTTTACTATAAGGTTTTCTATATACACCGTAAAGATGTAGTTAGAGGCTACTTTGGTTAGGTACTCCCATTTGCCCATATAAATAAAAAATCCTCACCGGTTTTTTTAGGGGGGGGGGTTTAATAATTTTCTAGGGGGGGGTGCGTCGTTAGCTCTGGGGGGGATCGGCACCTCTGCCTCATGAAGTCTTCCATTGTTTAGGCAGAGACACGAGAAAAAAGTAGAAGCTGTCACTCCATTTGTCTAATGTAATAATAAACCCCGTGAAGGAGAACAGAATAGTGTCATGCTTGGCCACTTAGCAGCTGCTAGCGAAAGAAAGTTACCATTTGAAAAAAAAATGATTGATTTTCCAATTGGGTTTGCTCTATTATTACATTAAACTAAAATGTTCCTAAACTTTCCATGCTGTACTTTGAAATAAAAGTTTGAAAAAAATATTTCTTTCACATTGTTCTTTCAGAGTGCGATGCTGCCAGAATTTCTCTTTCTTTTCCTCTATTGCAATAAATTCTGAATATAAAACCCAAAAAACTTTAAAAAGTATGGGAAAAAACAAAGGAACATATCATAGGCATTTGGTAAAACTGCTATCGCCAAATACTTTAAAATAACATAAAAAGCAACCAAATATGTTTTTATTCTTGGCTTCAGCGGACAGAGTCACATCTCTCCTCAACTCCCTCTTTAGGGTCACCATTTTACACTCGGGTGGGATTGTATGTAAGCAATCACCGAGCCGGAGCGGAGGCATACAATGCGCGAACTCAAAGAGTTCTTTCGTTATTAAAAAGGGGCATTTTTGCAATGTTTATCCAAACTTTATTTTTACTAGGAAACGCCGGAAGTTGGATGAAGTGTTGCCAACTATTTTGTGTTATTTTCGTTAAATGTCGCGGTTTGAATTTGGTTTGGCACGAAGTGTTTTCTGCTGACAAGTTTTTTGGGTTTTATATTCAGAATTCATTGCAATAGAGGAAAATAAAGAGACATCCTGATAGTGTCGCACTCTCCATCGTTGCATTTACAAACAAACATCATAAAATATCCTAAAGTGGTAGTTTAACTACACGGGATTTTATTTCAAAGACCAGTGCCAGACATGACTCGGAAAACATGTAAGCAGGAACAATGACATCCGCACTCCGGACAACAAATACCGGACTTAACGTGTACCAGCCGCATGGATATGCGTTTGTTAAATTATAAAACTATTCAGAAGTGACGAACTTTCTTTCTTTTCGAGTGCAACTGCGCCTTCACACTCTACGCGAAGCGGCTTCACATTTGGAGGTCGGGAACCCTCGAAAAATAACCTTGGTAACACGGTTAGCAATGCTTCAACGTTCTCACTTTTATCTACGTTCAAACCTATTATGAAAAGCCTCAAAACAATTTATTGGCCGCATAATATTCAAAAACTTTTTTTTTTATGAAGACAAACTGAAAATGGTTTAGGAGAAGTTGACTCTCTTCGGAATGACAAAAAGGGTCATTGGGCGAAAATAAGAAACACAAATTCTGTAATAATAAACATGGTACGCTGTTGTGTGTGTGATACTTTACTAACATGAATTATCATTAAAAAACACACAGAACGCGTATAATGTGTTAAATTATTTTTTATTGATTGATAAGCTGATTAGCAAAGGTCACCTTGGCAAGTGATTATACCTTAAAGGGCACCCAACACTAACCTTATATAAACATCATAAGCAGGCTAAGGAACTTGAAAACTTCACTTGCACCAATCCCTTACACATCGTTTTTTACTGGATTGATATTTCTTTGTCCAGCACGATCGGTTTATTAGATTACTAAGTCAACTTACAAAGGCAACCTCCATGACTCCTCAATTGAAAGCGCCTCACCATCCCCTGCTTTTGATAGGTATTCATTATGTTTAACACACGGTGGTGGAACGCATGGCCAGCCTATATATTTGTTGCCGAAAATAATTTCGGGACCTCTTCAGCATAAAACAATATAATCAGTCAATTCACTCCCTTTCAAAGTGCCCCCTTCTAATGGAAATACTTGAAAACCTTCACAAAAGCATTCATTACAAACATTCTCTCTTTGGGGGTCCTTTGAGATGTTCCCTCCTCCTTTTACCCGATAATCGCATCAACAGGGCTCGCCTTTTCAACCCTTCGTCTGCCAGAGAACCCCTCCTGATTCTTATGGATGCGAAAGAAGAAACGAAATCTTCCGTTTTACTTTTAAATACCTAATATATAACGAAATAAAAGTATTGCGACAACGTCAAAATGGAGATTTTATGCCTTCTTTCAAAAATACTTTTTCAAGAACAGCACACATATACATTTTGTGGTGGGTGCTGTTTCTGAAAAAGTATTTTTTGATCATTAGTCCGCCTGTCTGAAACTTCCATAGCTCGAACAAAAAATATATGGACTTCAAATTTGGATACAAAGTCATGCTTAAGTTTTCTAGAAAACTGCACATGCGCAAAGGTTATCTGCACATTTGAGATGATTTTTTTCAAAAATTTAAACTTAATTTTTTAAAGATGTCTAAGTTGAGTATTCATTGCCTACATGCCCCTACACTGCTTATCTCGGCCCCAATTTTTTTTTCGATCTCTGATTCTTAAAAGTACAATACTCCAAATGCACAATTATTTAAAAGTGTTACAATCGTTTTTATAGTTCATTTTTTCTTGTAAAAGAACTATGATTCTGGGCCACACGAATTAACGGTAGTCCCCCAAAAAGTTCTTTATGTCCTTTTTATTATCCTTCAATTGAATCAATGAATCCGGTCTATTTGAATAAGTAAAATTGGAACGATGTTTAAGAACGATAAAATATAATTTTATTCAACACGCCTTAGCAAAAGTGTGAATTCACTTATGAATTTCAAAAATAAGGGAGATCTAAAGAATAAGAAAACCATGTTCTTCGGGAAGCTAAGGTCAGATGGCACACTGTTCTTTTAGAATAGCTGGAACATTATATGTTTTTGTTCTTGCTGCAGTTGATTGGTTGGATCATGTGAAGAACATAACTTAATTTACCTTCTTTGTTGGAAAAGGAAGTCAAGGGATTCCAAATATTATTTTACGCACAATGAAATTTCGATCAAGTAAGACTTCGGAATAGGTTTCAAAATAGGAATGAAGATAAACTTATTTAAATACGGTTCATTATTGAATTGTGTAAGACAGTTTCTATAAAATCCGTTTCCTTCATTTAATAACAAGTAATTAATTTAGTTCAAGTAATCATCGGTTTAAAAAAAAATCATTTTTAAAGTCACTCGTTCTATTCTGGTAATTTATTACATTTGCATAGCTCTAGTGGCACGTTAATCAACAGCCATTTTGTTACTTCCATTTCTTTTAGACGAAAGTATGTATTGTACATTTTAAATTTTGTTTAAGCAGTAGGGAAATATTTTTAAGTATATAAGGTACCCGACTACCTTTCGTGCACTTTTTTTTTAAACCTCCAAAATATAAACTGTAAATGCAATGGAAGGGTAAAATGTAGTATTGAAATATGGATTTCACACAAATTATAACTTTAAAATTTTTATACAAAAATAGATTTTTTGTGAAAATTGACCACTATTTTGCTTAAACGGCTTTTAATGTAGAAGAAACGTTTATCAATGTAAATTATTTAAATTTTAACCATACATTTCTAGCATACTTTTAAGTGTAATGAACTGAAAGCTAATAGATATCATAAAAAATGTGAAATTTATAAGGTATAATGTAAATTTTCATAAAAAAATCAAATAGTTTCAATTTTATTTTTGAATCATACATCAATAAATATTTAAAATATGTAATTACATACACGCCTTTAGTTCATTACATTCTCTTAACTATAATGAGCCACCATATAAAATATTAGATTGTTATATGGAATACATTTTGAGATAAAGCGAAATCGGTATGGTAAAGTAAGTGAAAAAACAATTCTTCAGAAAACGCGATCAAAGTAAAAATTCCAAAAATGGCATATAAGAAAGGCACTGTTTGTAAACATTAGGGTGTTGCCAAACTGAAACTAAAAATTATACATTTTATTTTGGCCTTATTCTAGGAATTATTTTTAATTTTAATTATTTAAATATTGTCTAAAACATATTTAAAAAATGATTTTTTAGGCTTACTTCCGGTTTTGGTTTACCACTATACCTATTTTGAAATCCACATATCTAAACTTCTACACAATGGAGCTTAAAACTAAAAAAACAGATTTGAAAAGATAAATGTTCATATTATTTAGAAATAAAAATATATCGCAAATTTTCGTTGAAATTAACGTTTGAAACGTAGTCGGGTACCTGTATATTTTGAAAGTACAAACACCGCATTATGTAATAAACTCGAGTGCAACACAAACGCAAGAAAAGGAAGGTAAAAAAACAAGATTGATGTAATTCCAGATCCGACTCGTTTAATACACGGAAAAAAGAAGTTTCGTGGGCTCCAAAACAGAAAAAGGTATGTTAAGGTAATAAAACTCTTTAAAAAAATCTGAGATTGAGAAAAACACGGGTTTTTGCATTTTAATCTCTTTCTACCCACGCCAACTCTTTCCTTTTTATGAGATCTTTTGGAAAACGCACGAATTTGGGTAAGAGTGGAGCAATTAAAATTTTCAAGATTAGCAATTAAGATTTGCACTTCTAATCCTTAATTTTGCAACCAAGCAAAAGTATATGCTAAACAATTCATTTTCCACTCTCAATTACAACACTTCTTTGATTTCGTTGTGTGCGTAATTATAATTGCATTAAGATAATTGCCTTAAAAATTAGCTTAATGTCCCTGTTTGCCATTAGGAAACAGCAAAGCCAGAGAAAAATGTTCCCAAACGTGTAGAAAAACATAAAGAGATCAGAAAAAGTTCAAGTAGCGGTTGAATTCTAATGAGAAGACAACAGAAAAAAAGTACGGTTTGCACACTCTTAATAAAAACACTTTCTGAAATGAATCCAACAGTTTTGAAAGAACTGTAGTAATTCATTTTTATGTTAATTTTTTTACTCACTAAAGTTACTGTAGTGCGTATAGATAGACATACGAAAACAACGTCTAAAAGGTAGGTATCAAATGTCAAACCTATCTAATAATTTTTAACCCATTATCAACATATTTGTGAATACTAATACACCTCCCTCATCGAATAAAAATGTTTCATTTTGTGTGGAACTTCGTCCTACATAAATTGTTCAGTACTATGGTCTTCATTTATATTATATTTTTTCTGGTTTTATTTGCCTTATTTCTATGTAGGTTCGTTTGTATTGATGTATTTATTGTGTTTATGATGTAAACTGTTTTGTAGTAGTTTGTTCTGGTGACACCATTTAACCGCGGTGTTATAGGATTTTTTATCGTTTGCAAAAATATATTTGGTTTGTTTAGATAATATTGGGCAGAAAGCTTATTTTCGGGTGGTAAATTTGTCTACAAATTACCCTTAATGAGTTAAAAACGAACCGTTAGCGTAAAAAGTGGCTAAAGGACAAACAAAAGGAAAAGTTTAAAAACAGATATAAAGTATAAAATATAGGTTTCTATATCATAAATTTCTACCCAACTTTTTTTTTATTATTTGCTGCACTAGCTACACTTATATTTTTTCTATTTCTCTCTTAAATATTTTAAAATGTCTAAACAAAAAAACTTTTTATAGTACTTGATACACTTGTTCTGTTAAATCTCCACACTTGAAATAAAACTCTCGGAAACATTTTCGAAGAAGTTTTTGCGGCATAAAAAGAGCTTTTCTTAAGTGCACATTCTTCGTGGCCACACCTGACACCGGGGAGTAAGAAGAGTAGAAAAAGTAGAAAAAGGGTTTAAGAGTGAAAATTATTTTTTCTGCAGAGCTTTCACAATTAAAGTATCGAACATGTTAATTGCAGAAAGCAGTTCTACCGCAGAAAGTTATATGGCAAGAAAAAATGCTAGCACATTATTATTACTTTTTTTTTACTATTTTTAACTATGAAACTATGTGAACTATGAAATTTTGCAAAGTAAATTACACCTCTGAACTTTTCAATAATTATAAAGTTACTAAACTGATATTCTCTAAAAATTTCACCAAAGTACATCGTAATTATAAAGTTTTTTACAAGTTCCCAAAAGAAATCCCTGAAAATCGAGTTTATAATGATAAGCCTTTTTTTAAAATAATAAATAGAAATTAAAAAGAAAACAACTAGTTTTAAACTTCCAATAATTGCGATTAAGTGATGACTTGTTCTTGGAAAATTTGGCTGAAAAATATATATAAAATACAAAAAAAAGTTACTGTTCGTCAAAAACAAGTAAAAGAGATGAGTATGTTAGGGTAGGGTAAGGTAGGTACATATATATTCCGGCTTTTGTGCTTGACCCGCTTATAAGCCTTCGTCCATCAGTATGTTACGCATTCAAAAAGAAAGAAAAGCCTTGAGGCGCTAAAAAACGCAGAGCAAAGAAAATTCCATTCCCAAATTTGTTTTTAGATACGTAAATTTGAGATAAAATTTGATTGAAAAACATTCAATTGTTTTTTTATTTACATCCGGATCGGCTAGTACCATTTAAAAAAGGTGTTTTATGTGTTTATGTTGTGTCAGGATTATTTACAGAGTACCTAGATAAATGAAAAAATTAGAAAAAAACATTTAAAAAAAATATATAATAGCATTGCCTCCTAGAAGAAGAAGCGAAAGGGAATAAATATTATTGTATTCCGGCCATTGATTCTTGGCACTGAGCCTAAACGACCGCTGAAACGGCTTTTGCAGTGCATTTGAGTTAGAATTTCTATATTTTCAAGCTCAAAAAACAACATCTATTTTTGTTTAAATTATAATAAAATGCAGCAACCCCGATATTAGTATGTACCAAGTGTTCATATAAATATATTAGTAGCTTTGGCAATAAATTGCATGCTGTTTTTAGTTGATTTAAAATGCGGTAGCTAGACTAATGACTTGGAACATTGTTGTAAAAAACGCAATAACTTTTACCTTCAAGGAAATATACTAAAAGACTAATTATTTCAGATTAATAATGGTCTAACTCATTGTTGTAGTTTTTGCAGTTTACGGCAGCCTAGTTATTCAACCCCATCAGTTATGATTTTTTTAAAAATTGTATTATATAATTATTTTAAACTATTTCGTGTGTAACATCAATATAAATGATACTAAGAATGACAATTATGGTTATAGTAATACAAAAAAGCCTTTTTTATTCTTTGTTTCTCGCGCCGGTCGTTTAGTCTCAATGGCGGATTTCGGAAAGAGCCAGGCCCTGTCTACTATTTTTTCCCTTTCTCTTCTTCTAGGAGGCCCTGATAATAGTCTACTTTGACTAGAAGCACCTTTATTAGAGAGAAGGGTTAAAATGCCCCTATCTCATGCTCTTCAATTGAACTTTGATTGACATTGACAATTAGGGTTTGGAACGAATGGTATTTGTTCCTTACAAGAACTCTCCGTTATAGAAGGCTTGAAGTTTGCAAAAAGAAACCTGCTCTGATTTATTTATTCTGGTTCAGATATGAATCGGAATCATTTCTATTTTTGTACATAATGTTAGATGACTCATAAAGATTATATTTTGAGGAAATCATTTTCAATGTTCATCTGCTTTTGCTTTAATAATAATAAAAGAAAACTTTAATTATTTACCTTAACTTACTTACGTTAGTGTAGATTTGACCACAATTCAGTAATTTTCCAAATACAAAAATAATTGCACCCAATTTTTCAGATTATGTTTTATTAATTAGATAGTAAGCTGCCTGCAAAAGTCACTGCCATAACGATATTATTTTTGCTTTTATTATCAAAACTAAATAGAAGATAAAAATAGTGGTTTTAGCTATTTATCGCTAGTATAGGTTGATAACTACCGAGTGACAGCGACAACGGCGTTAGTATCTGAGATAAAAACCGTCTATGCGATCTCCCGCCTTCGATGTTGGCACAGATTCTCACTTACAGTCAGACCGTAAATTATTCTTAACTTTCCATCCCCCGCCACGCAGCAAGAAATGGAGTCTATTTCTCAAGGTGTAAACCCGGACTGACCTTTCACAACAAAGTACCATAAAACTGTACAACTATAATACTAAAAAATGTATGCCATGAATGGTACAAAAAGAGGACGAAACGGAGAAGGCAAAAAGTGCTAGGTTTTGACCAAATCAATTTTTCATAAATATTCTTGGAGCTGCAAATAAATTTTGGGAACGATAGAGAACATTCATTGACTTTGGCGAAAGACAATGAAAATAATTAATTTAGCATTTTAAAAGTTTAAATTACAAATATACGATATGTGTGACGATTGTCTTCTAATGTGTATAAATCGTGTGTGGTAGCGGTTCTAGGTGACAGTAACTAATGCACATATATCTGATTTTTCTATAAGAATTTCAGTGTTTATCAATGTAACAGATAAGTAGGCTATTTCGGTCAGTTTAGAACTTCTTAATTTTCATCATATCTTATAATTCATTGTATAATCGTATAAATTTCGCCCTTTAAAAACGTTTTAAGGTGACGCGGTACCCAAAAAATTAAATCCAGAATTTTTATCGCTAGCATTCAAATTAAACTATTTTTACAAAGAACCTAACATTCAATAAACATATACAAAAAAAATGATTAATATTGAAACGCAAGTTTTTTTAAAAAATTAAAAATTTTAACGTTTTTTCAAAATGCTACTCCTCCTACAATTTAAAGAATTTTGTAATGGATTTTTTTCAAAATGTTCCCACAACATCCATCAATAAAAGTTGGTATGGATATTGAGCTATCAGTTAAGTTATGTAGCTTTATGTATAAAAATGGTCAAAAAATAAGATTTTTTGTAAATTTTCACCTTCATCATTTTTTTAAAAAATCTATTCACACTAGACCTTATCACACACTAACTTTGGTTAAACGCATATGTTTCAACACAGGAAAAACATTTTGGAGCTCTACATTAATTTACCTAAAAGCCTTAGGGTTTTAACCATTCACAAGCTGAAAAATTAAAAATTTAAAAAATCAACATAAAATTTCAACAACCATTTTACCAAACCACCATATCATTTTCAATAAACCTCCAGCATTATAAAAGAATCCTTTTTTTGCAATATATCTTTAGCTCACAGCATTCGAGCATGTTTAATTATTTTCTGGGCAGCCCTAAATTTTGGGTAATGCGTGCCCTTAAATGCTCCTTAGTACTTAAAAAAAAGCTTCCTATCATACGCAAAGAGTCCTAAAATAGTAATAAAATTATTTTTTAACCATTGTAACCAACTGAAGTGTTATCAATCCCAAACCAGAAAGACTTATCGAAACTTTCTTTTTTTTTCGTTTGAATTGGCGATGGTTTTTTCCATTGCTCTTCTTGCTCTGCCTTTTTACCCATTTTTTTATCCTCTTTCTTTGGCAAAAAAATATATAATTTGTACGTGTCGACCCGTTTATAAGACCAGGACAAAAGTTCATTAAAGTTTTTTCAAGTAAAATCCACACAAATAAGCTGAAGGTATAAAAATTAAATGTATAGTAGTCTAAATGATGCAGCAAGATCCCCTCCCCACAAGATTCATGGAAGCAACAGCATTCGTCTGTCTGGAAGTTGGCCAAAGTGTACTCCTTTTCACCCGCCAATTCTCGTACTATTGAGGTTACTTCTACATGATGCATGGAAGAGAATGCCTAGTTCATTAAATTGATACCGTCAGTGCGGGTAACTTTGGTCCGAAATCATAGTGTTTTTTACAAAAGAAAAATTAAACTACAAAAACGATTAAACACTTAAAAATCATTATGCATTCTAAGTATTGTACTTTTAGGAATAATTTGCAAGCATTTTGTTAAATTTTATAAATTAATAAAAAATAGGTATTAATTAAAAAAAATCAAAGCACGGTTAGGATCCGGGCGGGTAACTTTGGTCCAAGTATGAAATACATAAGAAACATACTTTTTAACATCCTTAAAGGCTGTGTTATCGAATTAAATAGCAAAATTAAAATGTTTAATTATAAAAATAACAAAGTTATAAGATACATAGTTATTAACAAGAAGTTCATAAAGAACTAAAATAGCCTACTTTAATGTTATTTAAATACTTACTGAAGTTCTAATCGGGAAAAAAACTAGGTTCCTAAAGTAAATATCATCAACCGCCGTTTCTACACTAGATTTATACACATTAGAAAAAAAATCGAAACACGGCACCCAGCTATAATTTAAACTTCTAAAAGCCAAAATCAACTATTTTCCTTAATATTCTTTCGCAAATTAATTAAATATTATTTATTATCTGCTCGTGATTTATTTGTAGTTCGAAGAATAATTAAATATTTATTGATAACAAAAGTAATGAAACTACTCCGAACTGCATTAAAAAATAAGAAATGTAAATTAAAACTAAGCATAATTGCATGCAAAAGTATGCCTTGCCGCTTTCTTGGTAGATAATTAATGAACAATCAAAGAATCAAATTGTGCTACATTTTATGACGTCATTCCAAACTGATTCATGAAAATATTATTTTGCTTCAAATATGTTTAAATAAATAAAGTTTATCATGCCATTGTTGATTTGACAACAGTGATTTAAATGACTCAAAATTGAATTTCAATGCTAATTCAATGGGAAATTCGCCGACAGATAGTAGATGTATGTCCGTCCGGACGTACAGACAGACGGACAAAAAGTATGAAAGTTGGGTATCTGAGGTCATAGCTTTCTAACAAAAAAAGAATTTTTAAGATCCGATAGATAGAACCGATTTTGAAAGGAGGGTACGGACAGACAGACGGAAAGACATACAGATGGACATCAACCGCATTTCAATACCTACAGTGATTTAAATGACTCAAAATTGAATTTCTATGCTAATTCAATGGGAAATTCTCCGACAGATAGTAGATTTATGTCCGTCCGGACGTACAGACAGACGGACAAAAAGTATGAAAGTTGTGTATCTGAGGTCATAGCTTTTTAACAAAAAAATAATTTTTAAGATCCGATGGATAGAACCGATTTTGGAAGGGGGGTACGGACGGACAGACGGACAGACAGACGGACAGACAGACAGACAGACGGACATCGACCGCATGTCAATACCTACTTTTTCATTTTTTTAATTCTTTCGAATTAAAAAAAGAAAAGTAGGCTAAAAATGGTATTTAACTTATCATTTACATTGCAGTGCTTCGTAGAATGACATTACATGCACTATGAATACCAGTATTGACTGTCACTTAAAATAAAAATAAACTTAAATTTTTATAAGGAAAATAAATTATTTTTAGAAGCAAGATTTAATAACAAATTTCTTTATAAAAAGCAAACGATTTTATTATAAAAGGGAAAAAAATAATTATATTCTTTATTAGGAATTTGAAAATGTTTAATTTCGACATAGCGATTTATAATGTTGTGCGTTTCTTGCATTCTATCTTTATCTTTTTAAGGGTTAAAATCGTTTAGTTTTTAAAAAAATGAAAAAAGTAGGTATTGACATGCGGTCGATGTCCGTCTGTCTGTCTGTCCGTACCCCCCTTCCAAAATCGGTTCTATCAATCGGATCTTCTCTTCTCTTTCTTTTTTAAAAAATTCTTTTTTTGTTAGAAAGATATGACATCAGAGACCTAACTTTCATACTTTTTGTCCGCCTGTCTGTACGTCCGGACGGACATAAATCTACTAACTGTCGGCGAAATTCCCATTGAATTAGCATTGAAATTCAATAATGAGTCATTTAAATCACTGTTGCCAAATAGACAATGGCATGAGAAACTTTATTTATTTAAAAATAGTAGGTATTGACATGCGGTCGATGTCCGTCTGTCTGTCTGTCCGTACTGTTCTTCCAAAATCGGTTCTATCAATGGGATCTTAAAAATTCTTTTTTTGTTAGAAAGCTATGACCTCAGAGACCTAACTTTCATACTTTTTGTCCGTCTGTCTGTACGTCCGGACGGACATATATCTACTATCTGTGAGCGAATTTCCCATTGAATTAGCATTAAAATTCAATTTTGAGTCATTTAAATCACTGTTGCCAAATCAACAATGGCATGAGAAACTTTATTTAAAAATATATGAAAAGCAAAATAATTGTTTCATGAATCAGTTTGGTGTGACGTCTTAAAATGTAGCAGAGTGTGATTCTTAGATTAATCATTAATTGTTGACTAAGAAAGCGGCAAGGCATATTTTTTGCATACAATTATGCTTAGTTTTAATTAGCTTTTCTTATTTTTAGCCTACTTTTCTTTTTTTAATTCGAAAGAATTAAAAAAATGAAAAAGTAGGTATTGACATGCGGTCGATGTCCGTCTGTCTGTCCGTATCCCCCTTCCAAAATCGGTTTTATCCTTCGGATCTTAAAAATTATTTCTTTGTTAGAAAGCTATGACCTCAGATACCCAACTTTCATACTTTTTGTCCGTCTGTCTGTACGTCCGGACGGACATAAATCTACTATCTTTCGGCGAATTTCCCTTTGAATTAGCATTGAAATTCAATTTTGAGTCATTTAAATTACTGTTGCCAAATCAACAATGGCATGAGAAACTTTATTTATTTAAACATATTTGAAGCAAAATAATATTTTCATGAATCAGTTTGGAATGACGTCATAAAATGTAGCACAATTTGATTCTTTGATTGTTCATTAATTATCTAACAAGAAAGCGGCAAGGCATACTTTTGCATACAATTATGCTTAGTTTTAATTTACATTTCTTATTTTTTAATGCAGTTTGGAGTTTCATTGTTATTAATAAATTCTTTTGTTTCTTTTGTTATTAATAAATATTTAATTATTCTTCGAACTACAAATAAATCGCGAGAAGACGATAAATAATATTTAATTATTTTTCGAAATAATATTAAGGAAAATAGTTGATTTTGGCTTTTAGAAGTTTAAATTATTAGCTGGATGCTGAGTTTCGATTTTTTTTCTAATATGTATAAATCTAGTGTAGAAACGGCTGTTGATGATATTTACTGTTAGAAACCTAGTTTTTTCCCGATTAGAACTTCAGTAAGTATTTAAGTAACAGGAAAGTAGCCTATTTTAGTTCTTTATGAACTTCTTGTTTTTTAAATAAAATCATCTCAAAAATGGATAATCATAAAAATAAGACTTCTTCAAAAATAGAATACACTTTTACATACATCTTTGAAAGTGCAAAGTTCCATAAAGAAATAGTTACATCTTGGACCAAAGTTACCCGCATTCATCGGCAAAAGTTTCCCAGTGACCAATAATTAAATATACCATAAAAAGTATTCAACTTAGATTAAAACAAATGGTTTAATATTCATCCCCACATAAATAAAAGAATAGTATAAAGTGATTTACAAAAAAATATTTTAATATATTTTAAATATTTTCAATATTTTTTTAGTTGTTCCAGACAAAAGTGGGAAGAAATATATTTTTGTCATTATATGCTCGTACAAACGCCATTTGTAGTATTGCCAAAATTAGAATGAATTTTTTTAAAATGAAATGAAAGGCAATGTTTCCACCTTTTCAAAAATGTAAAACAGTTTACGATGGGATCATTTTATGAAGAGAAATTAAGAAACAAATCTTTTTCCGACGCGTGGACCAGAGTTACCCTCCATGGTCAATGGGTCATGGCCTCCATGACCCGCTTCGACGGTATCCTGTTTGTTATTGAAAGAATTAGTCAATATTCATATGGAATAGCTTGACCTCCTCTTAAATAAGTTTTTTCCGCATCGCTCACTATATGTTGGAATTTCAAAATTCTGAAGGTATTTAATGTACTGAACACAAATATCACACAGCAATTTTTTTCTTAGCACTGGTTTCTGAGATACTATTGGCTATATACTACTTCGGCTATTAGTATTCAGTTTTTTTTGTCAATAGTGAACACTTATCTGGGTTTCACTTCTCTCTACCTCTAGCGGTTTTGTCACAATGTGACTTGTTTTATTTTGAAAAAAGTTCAATTTTAGGGAGGTGAGGTTTCCGTAGTGAATAATACAAACTTTTCATTGTTTAGCACCCTCAAAAGCGTATTAAAAAGGTACCAAGCTCAGATCCACCGACGCATTTTTGGTCTAACTTGACTGGACTACACATCCATCGAAGCAACAGCATGTATCTTTTACTCAGCTATTTATTTCTGGAAGAAGGCCAAACCTCCATTAACCACCCCAGGCCGTTGCCCCCACTTCGATTCGAATTGCTTATCGATAAAGTTTGCGTTCTAGCAAGAAGAACAACAAGCATACTTTGCACCAAAATGATTTTTAAAAAAAAGCGTAAGGAATTTTTTATAGTTACGTTATAGCAGATGTGAATTCATTTATGTGTTGTCGAGGGTATTGGAATCGATTATTTTTGAATATAATTAAAATAAACTTGCAATTGCAGAATTTATGATTTGATTGGTCTACGTCACTTTGAAAAGTTAGTTTTAAAAAAAAAGTAAAGACCATTCTATTGCGACTTTCTCCAGAATATATAATTAAACTTCTTATAAATTATCATGTAAAGCTGTTTATTGATGAGTCGTATAGAGCTAATGCATTAATAAGCATTTTCCCCTCATGAATAAAAATCATCATAACAGTAAAATAAAATACGTTAGGGAGGAAAATATTTTTTGGTTATTTAACTTTTTAAATTTCAGTTGCCCCAAAGTATTCTGAAAAGGGCAACACTATTTTTAAGCTGTATTCATTAATTATTAAATAACATTACATAATCGGATACTATTTTCCCTTCTATTAAGTTTTATTTTGATGTTATGATTATTCTAATACCTAGTGAAAAAATGCTTTGATGGCGCAGCAATGTAAAGGTTGCTGTTTCCAAAGTAATACACTAGCTATACGTGGCTGACCCAAGAAAGAACCTCGATTGACGAAACATCCATCTTGCACGATTCAAAGAAAAAGTTGAGCTCCCCTTGGCCCGAATCCTTTTACAACGCTGTTTAACGGACTTCGATACGAATTGTAGTTTACTATCTGGAAAAAGGAACAAAAAACATACACTTTGCCCCAAAAAGGGGGAAAAAGTTTTTAAAATCTAAAGTAATGGTGTGTATAGTGAGTGGTTATAGTGTAGTTCTTAATGTGGATTGGTTTATTTTTCGATATCGTGGGTATCGGAATTACAATCTGTAGATTATTTTTGTATTATTTGTTTGAAAAACAAATCCTGTTTTACACTTTATTTTATGTGTTGTATTTCGGTGACTAAGGATTTTTATTCTCCCTCTTCCATTAAGAATTTAGGAACTTCATGTCCGTTGCCCCCACTTCAAACCAAACTGTTTGTCGAGAAAATTTTGCAGGAACCAAAAACAAATTTCACACTAATAGTATTTTGGTGGAAATGGTATAATATAAAATACTCAAGTATTTGTTTTATTATTTCTTGATATTGTGCGTATTGGAAGCTTAATACGTAAAACACTATTTTGATACTGTTTAAATAGATTTAAATGAATTTGTAATCACAGAATTCTTGTGCTACATTAATTTTCGTTATGTTGAGAAGCTAGTCCCATATTGTTTTGAAGCGTTAATGTTTTTAAAGAGTAATTTGAAAATGCATTTGGCACTTCATTTTCATTCGTATTATTTTTCGAATTAGTATAAGTGCGTGAGCTTATAATTGCATTGAATACCACCCACATACTTAAGTTGTATAGTTTCTCAGATATTCATTTTTTTCTTATTTAGAGACTTCGAAAAGGTAAATCCTTTTTCACAGAAACTCACAAATGAGGAGTGTCGTTTTTTAAAAAAACAATCCACATCAAGTTCACTCTTCAGATAATTAGAATATCTTGCTGTCATTCAACCATAAAACATTCATTACTTCCCATGCATTTTATTTTTGACCGCATTCATTAAGGGCCTTTTCATCAAGTTTCCCCATTAGTTATACAAAATCAAACTTCAGGGTTTTTTTAGAAAAGAAAGAAAAAACTTTTTACCATTGAATGAATGTTTTTTTCAAATTATTTCCATACATTTCCGTTGGTGAAGAGAAGGGGCCACAATGGAGCCTGTCGGACCAGGTTTGCCAGACGGAAATTCTATAAAAATAAGTTTAGTTTTTCCCAAAAATAGCCAAAATTAGCCAATAAAGAATTCCGTTAATCACTTTTTTCACGGAGATTTTTCAGCGCACGGTATACCATATTTGGGCTGAATTAAAAAAAAAAATACAGGTGAACACTCATTTCAAATAAAAGTTGAATTATATTATGTTCACACAAATATAACAAGTTATGGTCTTTTTAAAAAAATGAGTCAAAGAAGCTTCGGCTAGAGATATTGGATATATCATACACAGAGTCGTGACAATTACACAGAGTAGCGAAATGCCAACCGTCGTTCTTTAAGGCCGTTCATGACTATTGGCTTAGAGGACTCAAAATGGACCCTGAATCATCAATGAATGGCAATGAAAAAAAAATTCAGCAGTGTAGTCATGTCTGCAGTTGAAGTTGGTATGGAGTGACTAGTTCTGATGAACTGTTTTAATTTTTATTAACGGAACCGAAACAGAGTAACTCAATAAATGTTATGTTAAGAACTACAACTAGCCATTTCGGAGGGTCAGCGATTGCTTCCTTAGAGCTGCATTACGATATTTTGTGATAACTTATTACCCTCTAAGGCCAATATAGATCCACGGTTCACCAGAAAAATGAATTAGGTGGAAGCGTATTGCCATGACTGTGCTTACACCAGCAGAAACTATCACCTAATGACTCCAATCTAAAACTAACGAACTCCCTGGCACTACAGTCCATGTTGGACCATGGCCTCCCTAACAATGCGACTCCAAAGTCATATGTCTCTGGCCTTCGTTATCCAGTTTTTGATTTTCATGGCCTTCAGATCTTTCTCTAACTCATCCATCCATCTTTTTCTGGGTCTTACACTTTTTCTTTCTCCTTGACACTGTCTCTTGAAAATCTTCTCTGTGCCTCTGCTATCGTCCATTCTTTCCATATGCCCCAGCCATTGAATTCTTCTTGCTTTTATGATGTTAATAATGTCTTTCTCTCCAAATAGTCTAGTCACATCTAATGACTCCAATCTAAAAAGAGCCAAAATGGGTGTTGTGCGCCAAGGATGGCAACCTTGCATTTCATGAAAAGGATTTCTCGACATGCGTCGGAACACGTTTCGGAACTTAAGGAAATGAAAGGCGATTTTTTTTTCTTGTCCACCTTCTTTACGGATTGAATTGGAGAAAATCCCAGGGAGTTGTTTTATTTGACACTCCGGGCACGAGTGGACCAACGGCAAATAAACAGAAAAAAATATATTAGTTTTGATTTGAAGAAAAGGTTGAGGATCTAGTGCAGCTCTCATATTCTGGTGGGACACGTAAAAAGATAATTAAAGAATCCTCTTTGAACAACTAAGTGAAGGTTATCGCTTCGATAGCTCCGTTCCTCGTGTTCTCCATATTTTGAAAATATATTGGTCCAAAAAAAACAGTTTTCAGGAGTGGGCCATAACACGGAAGATGATCTATACACGTCATAAGTTAAATATAATTAAATTAGTATTGTAGACCTACACAAAACCTGGATGAGTTGGGTTTCGTCATTTTGAAAAAAAGACGAATATTTAACGTTTTAACCATATTTAACGTTGTTAACATAACAACTTGGGTACAACCATCTCAAAAATAGAAATGATCTTGATGATTCAGCCTCACATAAGAAACCGCGAATCGTATCAATTGATTTACAAAATCAATCATGTATGCACTTAAATTTATTTCTTTTGTGAAACCCAATTTGAGACAAAAATGAACTAATTGTTTCAATTCAACGCGTTTTATTTCAATGTCTTAATTATTCTTTCTTAAATTACCTAAGAATGGTTTCTTGTTTTAAAATATCGAGTTGTTTTTATTCATATCGACTTGATTCATTTGTGAACGTAATCCTTCTTTTTTCCTATCAATAACATCTTTTTTTCCCCCTCTCTAAGATTTAGAAGTTATTTATGTATTCCCAGAGTAAAGGAGAAAGGCGAACTTTTCAATCCTATTTTATGTGTGAAACTGAAAAGAAATGCATCAATGGTTGATTTGGTTCGAAAATATTGTAAATAGTGTGAAGGAAATCAGTCAATATTGACTCGTGCAGTATTAAAAATGGGATCTCGATTTTGAGTGAATCGGTTTCAAAAGTCGCCAATTGCCACTCTACCAAACAAATAGTAATTTCTACAATTTCCTATTAGTCATCTTATTAAAAAAATGGAATTACCCTCAGTTTAACTTTGACCAAACAGCATAAGTATGGGGGGGGGGGGGGGGGTCCAAGTTACGTGAGCCGGTTTTGAAGAATTTTTAATCTTACCTCCCCTTGTTTGAGATTTCATGGGATTTGGATTGCCTCATCCCCCGTTAGATGTTTCAAAATTAATTTTTTTACAAATTTTTTTGTAGAATTTTGAATTTTGAAAAAAATGTTAAAGCTCGTTATCTCTTAAAAATACCCCTACCCTCGAATTGATTTCATTCACTACTAAAATCTTACACA
Source organism: Oedothorax gibbosus (assembly GCA_019343175.1). Taxonomy (NCBI): domain Eukaryota; kingdom Metazoa; phylum Arthropoda; class Arachnida; order Araneae; family Linyphiidae; genus Oedothorax; species Oedothorax gibbosus. Next base: position 31,254,886 of record CM033275.1, read on the forward strand.
TCTAAGATTTTTTCCCCCTTAGCACCATTTCTCCACTCATACTATTTTTTTTAAAAAAAGGTTCAAGAATCCAAATTTCAAGATGGCAGGCGTATTACTAAAAGTCGCATTAGTTATATTTTTATTCGTTTCACAAAAAGAGCCCCCCCCCCCGCCTACACCCCGTTTTGATCCCCCCCCCCCCCCTGGTGATATTCTGTTCGATTCCCTCCCCCCCCCCCCCCTTCTTAACACCTCACTTAATTTATGGAAGCCCTCTATGCGTAATTATGTATTATACAATAACATTAGCTCCTAATAAAAAATAGGTAAATACTACGTATAAAATATCCTTACTTCCTGTAGACAGTAGGAAAATAATATTTTTCTCCAAGTGCAGCGCAGGGAAAGGCGAATCGAACCTTCAAGAAATCTTTCCCATCGATTAGGAATCGAACGGTCGAACGGGGGTGTTTAGTCTGCGGAATGGGGTCAGACGATCCCGAGATGGGACACGCAGCACCCCCTTTTGGCCCGCTGATTTGGCTTGGTTGTTCCTGCAATGTTTATAGCACTTACGGTATCAGAGGGTCACCCTCACAATGTTAGATCCATCGAACCTTCACATACGACGGAAGCATACTTTTTTGCTTTGAGCTATCAAGTCTTGACAATGTCTGACTCATTATACAGCTCTATAACACGATGCATTCCGAAACAGCCTATATATATATATATTAAAAAAAAAAATTCTCATTTTGTGACTTTGGCAGCTTGGCGAAGTGAAATCGCCTTAAGTGTAAGTCTAAGTGTAAGCTCTCGGCTAAAGTTCATCTAAATTAACAAAATATAGGACACATGAAGGCCATATGCCGTAACAATATTTGTAGGACAAATTAAGTTAGAACAAAAACGAATTTAAAAAACTTTAAGTTATATTTTATTCAGTGAGAAAGGTGGTATGATATTCACAAAGTCGAATTTAATGGATTAAACTGACATAAACTCCTTGCCAAGCGCGTCACATGGGTAGGCCAAAATGACAAGACTTTTTTCCTATTCTTCTCGTATAACTCTGATGCGATGTCAATTCTGTCGAACCGAAATATTGACAATAACAGTGGTAATATACCATGTACGCAAAAGTGAAAACTCATGTTTAAGCAAACGTGGCCACTTTCCCCATATCTGGACCCGAAGTAGTTATGGAAGTTGAAACTTCGGCCTGACGTGGAAGGAATAGAGATTCCCCTGACGTCATACAATCTTCTCGGTACATTCAGAAGATGGCATAACTTGGTATACGTGTTATAGTGAAGGAACTAATACTCAGAAACGGTGTATTTTATTGCGAAGGCAAGTGGTATTTTTCCAACCCTTTTAAGGATTTGATTTGATTATTGTCAGAGTTATTATGGACGAGTATATGTACTAGACGAGGACCTTTATTTTAAATCACGGTAAAACTCTAAAAAATAATAACTTCTCATTTTAGTTTTGAATTAAAATGTAGCGTTCCAAATAAATTATTAAAGAAAAACTCATATATTCCCTCCAATAGTTGAAGCTAATTTTATTATGTCTTTTTCTAATGGTTAACTACTTTACGCCACATTTACGCGAAATTCGTTAACACTTTATGCACCGAATTAAATTTTAATTATTTGTCTTTGAATATTGTAATGTTAGGATAACTAAAGTAAAAGTTTTAGGAAGAATTTACTTTGCCTTTATACAATCTATTGTGCTAAAACCGAACATGCCAATTAAAAAGTTCCATCTTTCCCCGTTTTCTTCAAATTAAACAATGAAATGTGAAACAGCTGTTTTCTTAAGTAGTACTTATATAGTACCGTCAGTAAATAAATTGTTTAATGTTGGTGGATTCACTTATTCCTGTATATCTACTCTAAAGAACAAGTGCGAAGGGAACGGTTTGTTCCCTTCCCTTTCCTGTTGCCGGAGTGGATTAGGGACAAAACACGCAGCTTGGCGGCGAACGTGGACGAAATACAGACACGAGGAGGCAAGAGGACGAACAGAAGGTTTAGATCGGAGAAATAAAGAAGTCATTTAAGAAAAAATAGCCATATTAACACAATAGGACCATTTAAATTATATTCGCCCTAGATTTCTATTAGAAAAGTCAGTTTATTCTTTAATAATAATTGGTTTGAAACTTCAAGAATGTAAATAAAAATGAACCGTGATAGAATTAAAATATCTAAATGAGCTAAAAGTTTAAAATGCTACTATAACCTTCTACATATGCAATATTTAAAATGTTATTTATTCATTATACCAAATGAATATCAATATTATAGCAATTATATCAATTCTCAAAAAATGTAACAATTCTAACTTTTAAATTGTTCGCAAAAACATAAGAGGGAATTTACTATTTTTTAAACATTTCTATCAAATTCCTCAGCAAAATATTTTTTTTATCCATATTACTTCGATTCTCCATTACTTTAGTTCAGCCGAGGCCATTGACTATTCGCTGATAACGTGCATACGAAAATGGAGGCTAGTACTTACAATTATCAGTTAATTGTGACAAATAATTTCAAAAGTATTCCTCGAATATAAACAACATTGATTTTAAAATACTCGTTTTATATCAATACATTTTCGGTAACAGACTGGATATTGTTGTATAAAATGTTGATATTGACCTATGGTATCCCAACTTGTTAACATGCAATGGGTGCGCCATAAAATGAAGTGTTTAGTACTCGTCAGCTGGTTTGGGCCTATTGCGAGAGCAATACACAGCTTCACTTGGCAACTTAACTTGACATTCGGTTTTTGCCAAGTCAGCAATGTCCTTCCCACCTCCGTCTCTTTGTATGGGGTGCAGCCGGAGCCCATTTCTGCGAAGCTCCTAAGCGCCCGACATCGGATCCGGGATTAGGGGAACTGTCTGCTTCGCTTTGGCCTGCTTCTGTTTTTGAATTAACTCTGCAGTGGTTCCGTTGGATGAACGTGAATCGGCTTTTTCATCGAATGGGAATAAATACTTGTATGAGTTGTGGAGAAAACTGCGATACTTAGCAATGCACCAAATTGTGTAAATGAGCTATTTGAAACAAGAAGTTGAAATACTTCGTAACAGAACATTTTGATAGGTGTGTGATGTCAAACTAATGAAGAATTTGGATACTATAGGATGCGCGATATGCTAGTTTTATTCTATCGTACCTTTTTGGATTCATTCGAACTAATTTCGATAGTATATGTATGTAGCATGTAAAACTGTATAAAGCTAGGAACGGTAAGAAATATATCGATTTAAATTTCGTAGCCCAGCAAATCTTAAAAACATGCCCTTTCATGGGTATAAAGGACAAATAGTACAAAAAGTAGAGTTCAAGACGTCTCAAGAGTTCACTCATTTCATTCTTTATACTGTAACTACATATTTGACCGAACACACACTAAATTAAACATTAATATCCTCTGAGAGGTGGTGTATTTTTTTTTTTTTTGCAAATCAAAAGATGCTTATGATATACAGACTTCAATTGCATATAGAATTGTTAACCATTGTGAAAGAAAGCAAACTTTATTAAATGAAATAGGAAAAAAATACTATCTATGTACAACGCTGAACACCAAATCTGAATTTTGATGCAATATTTTTAAAACCGCATATTAAGAAGCATACTTGATCCGAATGACCTTGTGTCCATGACAAACACGGTTACGAGTTTATTTATTATTCACTCATTAACGATGATGGAATACGAAAGTAAGCATTCCGCTCAAGTAGATCTAGACGATAAATAAAGTAGAAGAGGTAATGAAGACCTTCGTACTGATCCATTTATGTAGAACAAATGTAGTGGCACGAAAAACGAATTTTGAAAATTTAAAGTTAACTTTTTAAGGAATGTGTTAGTGGTATTTATAAAGGGGGGGGGGGGGTAATAGAATGGGTTAAATAGAAGAAAAATATTTTTTACCATCCTTGCTTTGAATAATTAAAATAAGGATCAGGCTATTTTTTAAGGGACGCTTGAAGACAAAAAAAATACCCTCAACCCAAATAATTGACCCACATATAAAGTTCGATACTTTAAAGACGTGGGCGGACATTTTTTTCTTTCTGCGAGATCCCAAAAAGTCCCCGAGGGAATTTGTTGTGTCGTTCCGCACAAGCAAATACAGGGAACACTCAATACTTTCTGCAAAATTAGGGATTTCACAATGAGTTTTTCTAAGGCCGAAAAAAGTTACGGTTATATAAGGTATATATCTAAGTACAAAGCTAGCGAAACTCTGGATTTTTGATTGGCTTTCGAATCCTACATGTTTCTTAAATCTTAACCATATTTAAAAAGGGATTGGAATAGGTTTTTTGACTACTTTTTTAATAAATAAAACAAAATACAAAAGTTGAACTCGGAATTTTTAGGGCTTTTCGTTAAATGAGAACGGTAGTTTAGAAGACATTTAGGGGCATTTCAGGGTAACGGTCTTTTTAAGGGATGTGGTACCTTGAAATACTCCTTCATAAGATGAGAGTGTTTTTAAACCCATTGATAAAAATCTTTCAGAAATGAATCATAACCGAAATATTGTTTAAGAATGATTCAAGGATTTTCTTCTTTACCATGATCATATTTTGTTAGTTTAGCACACCTATTAAGAGTTCGACTAAGCACAATTTTGCTAAAACACAGTAAACACTTTCAGCAAAAATACAGCTTATTTACACAGTGTATCTGTTGCTGTAATCATAATTTTAAATAACTTTACTGTAATGCCTTGGCTTGTGCATGCTCGGACCTGCACCTTCAAGTCAATTGTCTACTAGTGGGAAATTCAAACTAATTCGTAGCCGAGTCATCTGTGCTTAAAAGTTGCAGCACCCGTGCACAGGTGCTGTATTCTGGCTTTCAAACTTTTTACAGTTCAATTGATATTAAACTTTAATACCTTCACACATTTATTACAATTGTCAATAACCTAGATTACAACAGATACAAATCTACATATCACAAACACGTTACAAAACACGTACAAACACACCAAAAAATATTCTCATGTCCAGATACAATTTATTTAATTATAAAAGAAAATCGTTTTCCATGTGGGCGTATTTTTTCCGTTTTATGAGACAAGAAGCGTCCCGAGGGGGTTGGTTGTGTCACTTCCTCACAAGCAAATACTTTGGGGATGGAAAACCGGAAACGGTTAAGCAGAAAAGACCGTTTTTCGGCTTCCGTTAAACTAGTTTTTTTTCTGAATCGGTCAAAACTGGATATAACCGGTTTTTTATTTGAGAACCAGCAACCGTTGTTTAAACAATTTTTTTTACCGTGGTTCTCTGTTTAAGTTATATGTAAATGGACTTCAGACTTGTTTTTATAAAGAATAATAATACATTTTAATAAAAATAATAAATTTAAATAAAAATAATAAATTTAAATAAAAATATTAAATTTAAATAAAAATATTAAATTTAAATAAAAATAATAAATTTAAATAAAAATAATAAATTTAAATAAAATAATAATAAATTTAATAAAAATATTTTTTTAAAAAAACTTAACCAATAATTTAAAAGAATCGAACAATGTTAAAAAAAAAACAACGACAACGAAACGGTTTAATCGGCAAAGGTTGGAAATGTAAGGATAGAATAGAATAAGCAGTTAAACCGACAACCGGTTATTTATAAAAACCGAACATCCCTCTTTCTTCATTAGACGATGTCCTATTTTTAGACCACCTTTTTTCTCGTGACAGTTATAAATACTTCGTAGTCGAAATGATGTCACACGTTTCAGCCAGGGGTGTGTTGTGGGAGTATCTAATATGTTCACTATCTAAATATGTGTGGGCGGAACAGATTTTTCCCTAGAGACAATGAGCATCTTAATATAAATAAATGTTGCAATGCTCATTCTAAAGACTTATTCCCTTAAACGACTAGTTTAGATATCACGTATATTTAGACCTTTTTTCTTAAATTCAAATCAGATACATAGATTTCATACTTTTTTTTCGGATCTGTCTGTACACGTTTTCATCCGTCTGTACTTATGCTTTATTAACTGTTTCTTTTTACTTCAGTTCCAACAATAGCTGATAGTAGAAACCAGTGCCTGAACTTACTATGAATAAAAACAAATGGATTCCGAAAATAAATTGCACAAAAAATTCATATCAGGAAAAAAAATTTAATCATTACGATTATTTTTATTTAATTATTAATTATCGATATGGCGCCAAATTTTATAAGGGACTGGAAAATTTGAACCATAACTTTAGACGTCCAAAAGACAGCTAAAAAATATCGCGTATAAATGAAATAAATAATTGCTTCTTACTTTCTCACAGGGAGTAAATGCACGTAAAATCTCTCAATATAGTGAAATGCGAAACGCCATCACAAGTGTGTAACAGGTAATGTACCACACACAAAAAAATCATTCGAAATGTTTATTAAAAGAATAGGAACCACATTGGAAAAGAATATCGGGGCATTCATTCTTTGTTCTCCCTTACCACAAGCAAATGAATCAAGCGACGTCCTACATTTAGACACATGCAAGTGGGCAAGGCCACGCTTTGGTACCGAACCACATTTCATTCCAGTAAGGATCGTATGACGTAGAGGGGTTCTGATAATGTGTACCACAGTGGAAAATTGGATCTTTCACGTGCTTAAAAAATCATACTTATGGTCCAACATGATCAAGAAGTGATAATCTGCAGCAGCCCCAATTTCAAATTCATTTCACATAGGCCCCGCCCCTACTTCATTAAAAAAAGTTAAATCCGTTTTTTGTGTCACGTAATTTGCCCTACATAAATTCCTCAATACTGTGGTATCCTTTTTTTCTTATAATTTTGTTTATTTCGATAATTTTTGCAGAAGGCTTTCCACATGACAAGTCTTCTTGCCAATCGCCGTTCAGAAGTAAAATTTCGGTGATTCGGTTAAGATCATCTTTGCATGCCATTCATTTGACAAAATAGTCTTCAACGTCGCTACGCTGTAATAATGGTTTATTACGTTTTGCTGGATGTTAAGCGGGGGCTGGGGAGCCCAGTCGGTTAGGCATTCGCCTAGCATGCGAAAGGTTCGGGTCCGGGCATCGCCAAAATAACAGCCGACCTATAAACGGCCCGTGTAGCCCAAAATGTCCGACGAATAATACCCCGTGTAGAGAGAGTGCACGATAAATATCCTTCAAAGTCCTAACGCTGCGTGCGATGTCGCCCTTCACAGTTGTTTTGGGTGCCTACTCAGGTGTCGGCTCGTCACTTGACTGTGGTTCTAAAATACGACGCCGGTCGCCAATAGCCCTCGTGTAGCTCTAGTGCGACGATAATTCAAAACTAAACTGGATGTTGGGCATTCTTTGGTTGCCATCACTTCATTGTTTGTCGGGAGCTAGAAATGGAAGTAGTTCAGAGGAAAGTTTAGCAACCACGCCCCCTTTACACATCTATGCCAATTCTCCGCGGCTATCGGTCCTATTCGGAATGTCTGCTGTTCGAAAAACAAGACAAAATCTGTTAGCACACGGTTTTGAAATACTTCCCGGGTTAAGAAAATGTTTTGAAAGCAGGTCTTCTCCAGAACAGTTGACCCTCCGAACAGGACGGATAGCGTGAGATCATGGAGAGCTTATGCAGCATTTATAAGTTAAATAAGTTGTTGTTAAATCCTCTTAGACGACATTTGCGAAAGGCTAATTAGACCTTGGACAACGGAAATACAATGTCGGTCAATTCCTTCAATAAATTATTTTATTAAGATAAATTTCACTTTTTTTCTTTCCAAATCAATTTTTTTAAAAATTAGATAAATATGCATTTTTTAAAAAAAAATTTCAGAAACAAATGGAAACATTCCAATTAACTTTTTCTTTGAAAGGGGGGGGGGGTGCAACAACGTGGTGTAATTTTAGAGGGAAGGGTTCGATCAAACGTGACGCAGCGTGACATAGGGGGAGGGAGGGGTCAAAAGTCAAACTTTTGCGTGACGTAATTTATGTACGTCCTCTTTATATTTTATTTTGTATTTTATTAAATGTATGCCTTCTTGTTTAATTTTATATTTAATTTAATATCTGTATTTTATTTTGATTTTGTATGATTAAATATATGTATTTTTATTTGATTTTCGATTTTTTGTATGATTTACATGCTATGCTTTCCTATGCATAATCTTTTCTACCATTTCTTTTGAAGGCCACTATCGCATTCAATATTCTCGAGGGAGGAAAGACGACAATTGTGGCCATAAATCGCCGTCCAAATCGTCCCTCGAAGTGGCCAATCACGCTCTCTCAAACGATTGTGCCGCTTCCGATTCTCGTGTGGCCCGGGGAGGGACCAAATTGGCCCTCTTTTCGGGCACGGCGAGAGGGAAACAAAAGTTTCGAGCCGAGGTTATTTTCCACTCACATCTCTCGTCCTATGTAACAAAAGACACATTGGCGAACGATGGCGATGGATCGATGAACATCTGGAATGGCAAAACCTTTATTTCACAAAAATTCGCCCTTCCTCGTTTTAGGAAACAATTCAAAACTAAAACGTCGGAGAGGAAGTTAATTTTATTCAGTTTCTATTATTTAGAAAACCCCATATTTCATTAAACAAAATTTACTGTAACCTAAAAATAATTCAAATGAATTCTCTTCCCATACCTGGCAATGGTCATATTTTTCAAACATTTTTGAGCATAAGAAGAAAATCAATCCAAAGACTTAAACATTCAGCACTAGAGTAGGATAGTATGAGTATAATCCATATTCGATCTTTTTTTATGGAAGAACAGGTCAATAAATTGAAACGTTTATTTCTTCAACTCATTCCTAGTTTGAGAGAACTAGTTAGGGCGGAAACTGATCTGAAACGAGTCGTCAGATATGAAATGGAAGTCCAATGAATGGGGGCCATTTCGGAGGCTGTTTTATACCAAAAATGGGTAATATTCTAAAATTTCATTTTAGATGTATAGTTAGGCTGCTGCAGATAGTCTAGTTCAATGACGGATGATATTCGATTTCTATATATATTCGAATATTTTGTACGATGGTGTTAAAAAACTACCTAGGTAGCACAACTACTACCTAGAAAAAAACTACCTAGGTGTGGGATACGTATGGGCCCACTTGGGCAATGTGTGCATTACCAATATGAGGCCTTGAAATAAACGACCCCCTTTATTTTTGTTCAAGTCACATAGACCCATTTCCCATTTTGCTCCACTTATAGTTATCTCTAAGAAAACTACTCAAAATAAGAAACACACTGACGATTTTTTCAGTACAATGTTTTCAAATCAGTTATTAAAAGTAATTTTACGTTTAAATTACTCTATCCAAATAAACACTGTGTCTTAGTTGGCTCATTTCAATAACACTGTCCCTATATTGGTAGCCCATAACAATCTTTATGGTTTACACATCCCCAACCGACGACGTATATCCAATTTTACACTGTATTCCCTTTATACGACGTATATCCATATACAATTTTTGTCAAACAATATAATAACAAACCAAGATGGGACCGTGCGACAAACCACAGTAGTTTCTTTGTGAGCCCCATATAAGTAGTGTCCACTAAGTGGTTCCATATAGATCCCACTTGAGTGTGCTACCTGGGTAAAGGTATGAATCTCCGATTCTTGAGTCCTGTAGAAATATTCCTGACAGTTTGACTCAACGATGATCCCTCGGTTCGCTTTTCGAGTCGTACTCTCATTGATCAACCCCAGAGATGACCCGCCACAGAATTCTTATTCAATTTGGAAGTCACTTGCGCCGCCACGCTAACGAATTGTTTAAATAATAATTACAAAAAAACCCACTCCAAACCGCCTTATTTTAACAAACGATTTATTATAAAAAACAGTCGTAAAAGGAGGTCCTAGACTGATAAATGATTCCTCTTCCCATTCCCGCGATCCAATTAATATCAATTAGAGGACGAGACAAGTTGCACATTCGACACTGCTGCGACCCCCCTCCCCTTTCTATTCTCCAACCCCCCCCCCCATTAAATGCGTTTGAGGAAAAAACCCGTTCGATATCCCCCCCCCCCCCTGTTGCGCTGCCGTGGACGTAAAATCAATGGGGCCCGAGGAAGGGGGGAGAGGGGGCTACTCCCCGAAGAGCATCCTCAAGGTCGGAGGGGGGTCGATGTGTTGTACTAAAACGATGGGCAAATTAGACCAGAGCCTACTACTTAAAGACGGTTCTAAGCGACTGTGACCTACGCGAAAGTGAAATTCAACATCACTGACTTTGGTGCCGAGGCCTAGTGCTTAGCCGGCCATGGTTGTTTAATTATTTCATTTTTGGGAGTGGGCGCTTCGCCGTCGTACTATACAATTATGGTCAAATAACGAAAATTTCACTAGATATTTTTTCCGAGAGAGGGAAGAACATTGAAAAATATTCCCCCATAACATCGATTTTATTTTAGAGAAATCGATAAATGCAATTGATTTTAGTTATTGGACACTAAATTATATATTATTGTTGTATAACTTTCATTATTAAATTCATTAATTAACTAGAATTCAAATTCTGCATTTTTAAACAATAAAAAATAACTGTCCTGAGGTTTAGGGAAGGTATCCTCAACGTATTCATCAAATAAAAGTATATTTTCTCTTTCCTAATTTTCAATGTACCTAACATTTCGTTCGTATCGCCATTTTCGAATCGCGCCTTACCAGTTTCCGAGTTTTGCGGCCTCTGAACTTCCACAAAGGAAAAACAACTTCTACAGAGACAGGGTAGAATACGCGGAAAATGGCGTATAGAGGGGAGAAAGTGTTTTGTGTCACTGCATTTCATTATCAAATAATACGGATTGACTTATTTATTGTATCCAAACTATAAAACTATTAACTTCTTCAGAAATAATACGAGATATTGTAGCAGAAAACTTTTTTTAAAAATATATGAAATTTTAATTAACGTAGGATAGTGGTTTCGGCACTTTCTCTCGCAATTGACCTCAAAGTTCCTATCCCTGACACATCTATCAGTCTAAAAAATATATTTAAATAATTTGAATTCAAAAAAGTTTTCTGCCAGATACGTTCCGAATATTTCGGTTATTTATACATCAGCCTTTCTAGCTACAACCATTCATTTCTAAATTTTAAGAATGATTTTGTATTGGTAATCTGCTTTTTCATTTGTTAGCATACATTTAATTTTGATTTAAAAATCTTAAAAATAAACTAATTTCAGATTTCGTAAACAAATACGTTATTGAAATATTCGTTAAAAAATTGAAGGTAATGCACAGTAGTTTCTTGCCTATTTTCAGGCGGAATGTTGAATAGCGTCAGTTTGGAGTGGCCTTGCGCTAACTTAAAAGGGATCACGTTCAAGTTTCGCACAATTGGTTAAAGTCGGATGGTTACAGAAAGTGTTCTCTGCTTTGTGCGCCGCAATTTGTATATTTAAGTAATATTAACAAGAAAGTTATATTTCACAGAAACATGAGCAGGGCCTCCTAGAAGAAGATGCGAAAGGGAAAAAAAACTTTTTTGTATTCGGGCCCGGATTCTTGGCACTGAGCCTAAACGACCGCTGAAACGGCTTTTGCAATGCATTTGAGTTAGAATTTCCATATTTTCAAGCTCAAAAAACAACATCTATATTTGCTTAAATTATAATAAAATGCAGCAAACCCAATATTAGAATGTACCAAGTGTTCATATAAATATTTTAGTAGCTTTAGCAATAAATTGCATGCTGTTTTTAGTTGATTTAAAATGCGGTAGCTAGACTAATGACTTGGACCATTGTTGTAAAAAACGCAATAACTTTAACCTTCAAGGAAATATACTAAAAGACTGATTATTTCAGATTAATAACGGTCTAACTCATTGTTGTAGTTTTTGCAGTGTACGGCAGTCTAGTTATTCAACCCCATCTGTTAGGATTTTTTTAAAAAAATTGTATTATATAATTATTTTAAACTATTTCGTGTGTAAAAATCAATATAAATTATACCAAGAATGACAATTATGGTTATAGCAATACATAAGTAAAACAAATACGTGATAACTTATGATTTATGAATGTTATTACTTTCAATGACCTAATATGAAATTTAAAGTAATGGAAGTATGGCGATGGGGTCGAAAATCCGAAATGGAGAGTTTTTTCTACTTGTTTTGGAGGGTACTGATTCCGATGAAGTGGTTTTTGAAAATTCGTCCGTCTCTTTGAAACCACTCTGCACCTCGAACTAAAAGAGCCATGTACTTGATACTTGATACACGAGTTTCTAATACTTGTCGAACGTCATAATAAGCTTTTCGAGAAAATTACGCAAGAGACTGCCAAAGAACTTTTTAGAATGATAAAAATTTACATTACAAGGTACTATATAATTACCTTTAAATATGTGTTACTGATTTATGGAGTGGTTATGCACTCACCGTTTTTTGTTTATTTTGTTACTTGATCTATAAGGTATAGTTTAACATTAAATGTACATATTCTTGTGTATCTGGGAAATACACGTGTTGCTTTGTATGGTAAGCTTTTACAATATAAAAAATACTTAAAATTTTTTTCAATATTCACGATTTTTGCTAAAACTAAATAAAAATCAACATTTGTCATATATTATTCTATTATTGAAATGAAAAATAAACCTATCGAAAATCGTAACATACCGAGCAAGAAAAATTTAAAACCGAAACTAAGGAAACTAAATAGAAGAGTTTTTAAGTGTTTTAATGGAGTGAAATAAATAACCTGTTATTTACTTTCAGGTTATAATCGATCCGTTTATAATTTGATACAGGCTTTAATGTACCAGACCAGCTTGTAAAAAATATAAGCAAAATAAGAGACAAGATTTATGTTCATCTTACCTAATTAAATGCAAAAATTTGGCTTCCAATATTCTTTCATAATGAACAAGATTTAAATATTTTTATTTGAATAGGTTATATTTGAATAGGTTCTTATTTTATCTTCGCGACTGCTCTTAAAATAGCGGAAATCGCGATTAACAACGATAGAACTAGAAGATTAGAATTAGAATAGATAGATTTAGAATTAGAATAGATAGATTTAGAATTAGAATAGATAGATTTAGAATTAGAATAGATAGATTTAGAATTAGAATAGATAGATTTAGAATTAGAATAGATAGATTTAGAATTAGAATAGATAGATTTAGAATTAAATATAGATAGATTTAGAATTAGAATAGATAGATTTAGAATTAGAATAGATAGATTTAGAATTAGAATAGATAGATTTAGAATTAGAATAGATAGATTTAGAATTAGAATAGATAGATTTAGAATTAGAATAGATAGATTTAGAATTAGAATAGATAGATTTAGAATTAGAATAGATAGATTTAGAATTATAATAGATAGATTTAGAATTAGAATAGATAGATTTAGAATTAGAATAGATAGATTTAGAATTAGAATAGATAGATTTAGAATTAGAATAGATAGATTTAGAATTAGAATAGATAGATTTAGAATTAGAATAGATAGATTTAGAATTTTAAAGTCTAAAAAGTTTCTAAAAATCAACTTAATATCGCGATTCTATCAACGATACAAAAAAGCCTTTTTTATAATTCCCTTTCTTCTTCCCCGCGTGAATTCAGTGGGTCGGTCGTTTAATGTTGCTCGTCAATGGCGGATTTCGAAAAGAGCCAGGCCCTGTCTTCTGTTTTTTCCCCCTCTCTTCTTCGCGGCGGCCCTGATGTGAGTCACTTTTCCTTCTAAAACGCTACATTCTAGGTAAAGAGTAATCATATATTTTTAATAGAGGACACAAAACAATTCGAAGGCTTGTCTTACACGTTCTGTTCGCCGTACAAATAGGATCAAATCATCGTTTGGGTTGAATTAATGTCGGGTTTTAACCGGTGGATAGAAGTGGTTATGTTGAGTCAATTGCATGTGATACTGAAGCGTTGTTCTTATGGCTCGTTTCAAAACCTCAGGTCCATGGTACGGTGTCCGTTCAGCAAGTGTTTCACTCATTGACGACAGCACCTTCATTTCCGAACAAGAGCGTTCATTTCAGGATTTTTTTTTATTTGTTTCTATTTTGTGTCCTTCATAAATGGGTCACGACTATGGTCTTCATGTGTCTTATATTTTGTTTATTGAGATAAATTTCAGCAGAAAGCTCATGTTGGCAAATTTTCTGGCCAATCTTGTGAAACGAACCTTGTTGCTCGGCCGGTGAGAGGCGCCCTCAGCTTGTTGCCGCCGCGGGGCCAAAATCAATGGAGCACAGGGACCGAAGAACTCCCCGTAGACGTCGGAAGGGGGCGCCACTGTCCGCCACCGGAATTCCAATATGCAGGCGCTTTTACGAGCAGTCCTCTTTTAAGAGCAATATAAACAGACAGAGAAAAACACATTTTGCACGGATAGTGCACATGGCAAACAAACGAGACTCATTTCATGCAGGAGATTGTTGGTAGGTTCTCGTTATACGTGGCCAAATTGTTTTGCGTGTAGACGAATATCAAACAATTCACATGTCTGAGCAATAAATGTGCTAGAATATAGCTTCCACATTACAGATGTCACACTACTTAAGAAAAGAGTTTTTTTTTTAAAAACTAAGCCTGTCTTCCTGTCACCCACTTACAAAACGAACCACAAGTCTCACAAACAAGTATAATAAGTAATAATAAATAAAAAATCAGACACGCCTACATCCCAAATTTCATTAAAAAAAGAATTTAATTCGAATCATATTTTAAATTTAACTGCCAAAAAATTTAATCTGCATTTAAATAACAAAAAAAAATCACTTTTTTTTTTCAAATGATTCCACACTGTTGCCACTACGTCGAATGCAGAAGAAACTTTATTTAAAATGAAAATAAAACTCGAAGCAATATTTGTTTGTGATATCAATCAGTTTGAAATGGCGTGGTAGTATATGTTACAATACAGTTCTTTTGATGGTTCGGTTGGTTGGCAGACATATATATTCAGGTTTGTGTGCCTGGTCAGAGACCCGCTTATAAACCTTTGTCAAGTAAAGACAGACACAACACACACACACATAAGTGGACCCATCTAATTTTTAGAGACAACTAGACTTGGATGGTTCATTATATGTGTGTAAGGAAAGGGGGAGTTCTAATCTCTTTTTTGCATAAATAATCTATCTTTTTTTTCAAATTTAGTTTCAGCGTTTATTAATGTACAATAATATAAAGACGTCAAAATTCAAATTATAGAATCTGTTAAAATTGTAAATACTTATTCGAAAAAATATAACAAAAGATGCTAAAAGTTTTGTTTCTATTTCTAGATAGTTTCAATTTCATTAAATATTCCAAATTAACTTAGAAGCAAGTAACAAAATGAACACAAAACAAAACAACGTAATATGTAAATTAAATTAGAAAATGAAGAAGTTAGTGGGAGAACGTGCTAAGTAACAAAAAGGTGAAATCTAGAAAATGAGCTTTTCATTTTTCGTTTGCACTTAGATACGTTAGAAAAGGTAAAAAATTCACTTAACTTTAAGTTTATGAAAAGGGAGAATCTTGTTATCTTTAAAAGAAGAAATAGCGTAGTCATTGGCACAAAAATCTTAATTTTTTCAAAAATGTCACTTGGCACGTACTTCCACTAAGCTCTTCAAATGATAAGTAATATTAATTGAATATGCGAAAGAAAGTCAATGAAGATGGGCAATTATGGTGAGAGAACTTTAAATTAGAACCAAATGTGGAGTTTGAGGATTTCGTTTCTAAGGTTTATGTGTCGTGTGTTTATTACTATTGCAACTCAACAATCACCTAAAAATCAAGGAATTTTTAATTTTCACAAAATGTAATGTAAAATTATGTTATGATGAGTTTTGATTCCACTTTTGGAGAAAAAAAACCTAAAGATGCTTAAAAGAATTTTTAAAATTATTCTTCAAACTTCAAACAAATTTAACAAACGATGAAGACTATTCATTAAATCTGCGAAATAAAAGTAATGAAAAAGGTTCATTTTAGCATTTAAAAGTTTAAATTAAAACTAGCTAGAGTCCTTGTTTGGCGATTTTCTTTCTCACTCTTAAAACAAACGAGCGCACGGAAAAAAAAGTTCTTGCAAAAAAACATAATTGTATGGTAATGGTATTTCTAGTAATAAAACCAGAATACCAGGTACATAAACCATTCAATTAGTAACCTTACTATTTGTTTTGGTACCGGATTACTAGAATTTCTGGTATCTAAAATTATAGCTCTTTTAACCCGTACGTTTGTTAAGATTACAACTATGAAAAGTAAGTTTACCACCACAAATGGTTTTCCTACCATACGCTTTGTTTTTATACGAGAAGCATGGTTAACAAACCAAATTAATTTTCAGAAAGCATCGGTCTTCTACCATATGCTTGGTGATAGGATCATGTTGAGCGCAATGATACCTACCAAATACCACGGTATTAGCTGAAATTTTGACTACCAATATGCGTATGGTAAATATCCCTCATCAAACATGGCGGTGCTGTGTTGCAGTCGTTTGTGGCAACTCGAAAGAAGTCATATAAGCAAACTAAACTAATTATACTAGTAGTATATTTTGCATTTTATTGAAAGTAGTATGAAAATGGAGCTCCGCGCGACATTTCCCGATGGATCCGGTATATTTCTTGCGAAATGAAATTTAAAATTTATAATAGAAATACGGTGATTACGCATGTGGTTTACGTAATCTTATTTGGTAATATTAACTTTGTGCACGGCAATAATACTATTGTATACGGTAATAAAATCACTATATACGGTAATGAAACCACTACATACGGTAGTAAAACCACCACATAAAGTAATAAAACCAAATGCGCTACATGGTAATGAAACCATATTTTTCTAGTAATTTTACCATAAAGTCACTACCAAACAGATACTGGTAGAAAAACCACATTTTTTGGTGTTCCATATGAGCCATAAAATACGGTTAATTATACCAGATTCTAGTAGTTGGACTAGAATTTTTTTCAGTGCGGTTTTAACTTAGTCTGAGTTAATTTCCACTCCTTTCCGTGCCGAAAATGCACTTCCCCTATGGGAGTGGATTTCACTCTTTTTGCGGAGTGGGTAAAAGAAAACAATCTACGTCCTTACACTCTTAATACGAGCGGTTTTAACTCAATCTGAGTTAATTTCCACTTCTTTCCGGTGCCGAAAATGCACTTCCCCTATAGGAGTGGATTTCCCTCTTTTGTTTTAAGAGTGTAAGGTGCATAAGTAGTGCTTGGAAGCTGTTGCAAAAAAAACCTTTTTGTTTTTAGAGAACTTCATCCGGATAAACAATACGTTATTGGGAACATTCATTTGAATTCAATTTTAACTATAAAGGCAACTGAGCTTATATTTACGCGGAGTTCTACCATCAAGTTTAATGGATTATTTGCCGGGTCTGCCTCGAATAAACGAATAACGATCATTCGATTCGCTCTCCCTGGGGCGACACAGCTCAACAGATGTGTTCCAAAATTTCTTTTCCTGAGCTCAAGAAAAAGAAATCTTTTTCTTCTTCATTCACCGTGGTGGAATCAGCAAACGATTTTTCATCGCTTTATTCAGAAATGCGATCGTAAAAATCAAATCAAAGTTCCGTTTTTAATGGTGAATCCTCCCCCCATTCACCCCCCACAAAAATGGGCGCTGTTCTAATTCCCTAGAATTTCGAACAATCATTTCTTTATATGAAGAAGGGGTCGCGACACCTCCTTTACAGAACGAATGGTCCAACGACTGCACTTGATGCTTCAACATTGAAATGAATACTTGTTTCGAGAACATTTTATGGAGGTTGTTTTTTCCCTTCATAGTTTCGAAACGCGTTGTTAAACTAATATTAAACAGAAAAGATTTGGGGAAAAAATACCTAAAAATTTTAAATCTATTAAAAAAGTCAGTATTTAAGTAAAGAAAATTTAGTAAGTCTAAAATAAAAAAAACTTTTACATCTGAACCCATTAATAACTGCGAACAGCTACAAGTTTTAGCTAGGAAAATATGTTAATAAATGATCTTTTAAAATTACCAAAACAAGATAAATTAAAAAAAAAACACGATAATAATTACAAAAAAAATCATTACCGAAGCAAGATTGCATAAAGTTGCATAGCATTGCTTTTCGGCATGAGTCACTGTATAAATGGAGCCATAAAAACCGAAAAATTGGGTTCGTCTGCACTTTGTCGGGAAAGGAACGTTTCTTTTCGGCACTTCGAAAAATAAATTGTGCAAGGGCGATTGATTTTTATGGCTCGTTATTAGTCTTTATTAATGTAGTACAAAATTGAATTGTTGGGTCGTTTCACGCGCAACTATTCCCGTTCCCACACTTGCGGTGTCGCATGATCGCTGCGGAAATGATAGATTAATTTGATCTTTCACATGCAGCGGAAGCAAAAACCGTACTTACGGTTATACCTACGGTTTTCGATCAAGTATAGTGGCAGTTATTTTAAAGTAAACTTGAAGTGCTGAAAAATGGTGCTGCTGTACATCGCCACAGAAGTAGCTTTTGTCCATTCCACAACTTGAGTGAAAACCGAAAGTACGCTTTTCGTCGCATGTGAAAGATCAAATTGAGTCAACATGGCTACTACGATCATCCAGCCCCGTCAATAAGGTCGAACATCACCGTGGGTGTGAAACGGGCCTTTCTTTACCAACAAGCCATGTGGTGACGAACAGTACGTCTTTTTTGCTCTAAAGTACGGAACATTATGAGGAGAGGGGGGGGGGGGGAATAGTTGATGACGCTCACAGAAAATGTCCCTCTAATGATACATTGAAGTGTTCGAGTCGTAGTTCGGTTGAGGCATTTTTTTATGTTTGCATTCTTTCAAAAATAAATTATCCACATACTTCAAGGTGTTTTTTCTTTTATTGCTTTTTTTTGTCTTCATTTAATTAGCCTCGTTTCGTTTAAATGATTTTTTTCGACTGTGAAGAAAAGAACTAAAGATCGTCAACTACAACCAGTAAATAATTTTTTTTATCAATGTTTTCTTTTCATGAGTGCGGCCCTCAAATGAGACGACCCGTCAATAACATGAAGCCGGTGTCCTATGACGGCAGACTTACAGTAACTAGGGTTTCCGGGATTTTAAATACTGCCAGGGAAAACATTTGGAGATGAAATGGTTATGAAAATAATGAATAAAAATTCAATTTTATTTCAGTTATTCAATATAAATGATGTAGTAGTGGAGCATGGCTAATATCAAGTTTTTGCACTTGTTGGTCATTTCAAACCTTTGTGCTTGTACATAACTATATATAATTAAGAATTAAAATATCTTATTTGATTTTTTCCCTGAAGATTTAATATTTGAAATTTTTTTAATATATACACTCTAAATAATCGTGCATAGAATGGCCAACGCCAAATAAAATGTACCTATCAATTTTCTAAGGGAATAAGGTTTTAAAATGGGACTAAATGGTATAAACTGACAGTTATTACGAAATAATTTTTATGAATCTTATTAATGATACATTTTTTTATTATAAGGTTGGTATTTCTTTGCATAACAAATTATAGTTTCATTTATTTTATACTATAACTTACTACTTATAAACCCGGCGTTGCACGGGTGTACCCTTAATAACTGTGATTATATTTTTTGTATGTAAACATTTATTTTATACCAATAGATCCCTTCTTCACTGGTCAGCGCTCCATTGGTATATTATAATTTCCTCCCATTCTAATATCAGAATTAAATTTAAAAAAGAAATCCGATTATGTCCAGGCCCTCCTAGAAGTTAGAGGGCTTTCCCATAGGCCCTGTTTAAATTGCCAGAATAGCTGTGATATAATAGCCACTCTTACACCCGAAATTGCCCTCTTACACCCGAAAATACCCAAAATGTAATAAACATTCCACTCCATACTCGACCACTCGACAGGGCTGGGGAGCCTTGTCGGTAAAGGCGTTCGCCTCGCATGCGATAGGTCCCAGATTCGGGTCCGGGCATCGTCAAAATAACTGCCAACCTATAAATGGCAAATGCAGCCAAAAATGTCCATAGAATAATACCCCATGTGGTGGGAGTGCACGTTAAATATTTTTCAAAGCCCCGACGCTGCGTACGATGTAAAAATTGCATTGGGTGCCTAATCAGGTGTTGGCTCGCCACAGGACTGTGGTTCTAAATAAAGACGCCCTGGCCAAATTCCATGTATAGCTTGCTAGTGCACGATATTCAAATACGACCCTAACCCATACAACTGGATAGCTACCCTCTTCGCCAAAAGCCGCCAATGTCAACATTCAATTGGTCATATCATAGCTCTACCAAATTGACAGTTTCATAAACATAAAGTTTTTACGCTATACGTAGAGGGAATTAACATTTCTTAGAAGTATTCATCAGATCTAGAAGTGTAATCGCCTTTACTGCCATAATACATTGTAGCAATATCTTCACTTCTTACCATTTATAAACATCAATTAATTAAATTAAACTGGGAAACAAACAAAAAAATTCAATTCAATAAATAAAATAGTGATATTCAAATAAAAATCCTACAAATTAAACTCACGTGCTCTGACGTGCTTATACTTAATTTTCGTTCGCGTTGAACGTGCTGAAATTTCTTTTAAATTGAAAAGTTGCTTACGTTCTAATCTTACAATGCTATTCCTATGGAGAAATCGGCTCACGTTTTGCACTCCTGGTTCGGGTTCGAATTTCAAATAACTCTTTCATTAAGAACCTTCTACTGACAATAACAAACACAACGAAAAAATAATTAGTGAAATCGGTCCAGCCGTTCAGGCATGATGCCGTCACAACGAAAAAATGGGACTTTAATTTATATATAAGATTATGATTTGGAGCTTCCAGAACAGGACATAAATTATACCATAAATTAAACTGGAACCAAAATTATAGTACCCTAAGAATGAGCATCTATTTGAAATTAAAATATGATGTCTTTAAGTTAATCACCAGTTTTTAATTATACTGGTATAACTCTAAAAAAAAAGAGTTCATTAGATGTCCATCATCTTCAACTAATTAATAATTAATTAAAGGTAAATTAAGGTTTTTTAAAAAAGCTATTTTACCAAACTTGTTAACAAATTTCAACAATTGTTATTATCCCCTTATTTATCTTACATAAAGCCTACCTTTTTGTGTAAATATAGTTTGGTGCTCTTTTCTAGAGGTTGTTTAAGTATTGTTAAAGATTGCAAAAGTTGATTAAGTGAAGTTTGGTGTGATTGCTTTCCCTATTTGTTTTATAATAGTCAATCGACTAAAATCCTTGGTTGCAACATGATACATTACTATTTTAAAGTGTAGTTATGGGGAATATTTAAGTTTCTGGAAGCTTTTTTGCATCCATTCCTGATGGTATTTTGAGAGATTGCTTCAGAGTAGTACGAGTTCTGCCAGCTGTCTTTTCCAATACTATCACACATTTTTTTTATCTTGAACAATTACGTGTTCATACATTTAGTTTTAAAATTAATAATTAGGTTTTTGGAATATTAAACTTAGTTTACAAAAGTTGGAGCACGTTTTTCTACAAGGCACTATTGGAAAACTTGTCCCGTCACCCATATTTTGACTTAAATAGTGCCTTGACGAGTAGAATTTAAAATTATTTTTAAAGCGAATGCATAGAAACGTAGTTACGTAGAACCACATTTTAGTATACGCAATGATAGAAGTTTAATACAATTACGTTTGATTTAGGGTTGAATGTAAGCACGAAAATGAACTCAACGGTGAACAAAAACAGATCTAACTACAATATTACAACACCAACTAAACAAAGATTCTTGTGGGTGGTCTCTACCGTGTTGCTTCATAAACCAAGTCACCAGTTGACTCCCCTTCATTGCTCATTTACGAAGGCCAGGTGGAAAACTTACCGGGAAAACTAGCCCCGGTCTCCCCTATTTGAAGGTAAATTTTCTACACTCATTAATCACTTGCGTCGAAGCAAGTCGCAAAAAAAAAACCAGTGAAATAGAACTTGTAGTTTACGTGAATAATAAGTTCACGTGAATAGTATTTTGATTATCATGGAATTTCAAAAATGACCACCCCGTTCGTATCACAGTAATACTATAAGCGTATCTGTGTGCTAGAAAAAATCCCTAAAAAATCACGGATTCCCGATACACTCATCACTTGACCAGAGTTCTCAATTATGAGGCATATTTGGCTGTGATAAAGCTTCTCACGGAGGAGAAATAGACAGCCAGAAACACAATTTCCTTGTTATCTACCTGCCTATATCCTACCATGATGTTTGATACAATGCAGCAACAATAACTTGTATTTTATTAGTTGCATTATATACGTTTAATTTTGTTATGTTCAATTTTTATCGCATGTTATGTTTCTTTGTTCAATTTGAGTCGCATTGTTAATCTTCACCGACTACACCCACCACAGCCTCTGCGCAATAGTATCAAAGTTGATTTACAACGAAAAAGTAGATTTCTTTACAAAACTATTCAAGATCATTGAATGGTTTGTAGAGAAACCCATTTATCTGTAAACATACTTCTTACTAAAAACAGAAATTACTTTGTCTGTACTTGGAAGATCCGAGTATTCTATTGTTAACAATAATGTACAATTTGAACAAAAGAATACTTCTATGCGTCCTTATTTGATGTATTCACTCAAATGAATATTCTATTTTCAATATCAAAAATTAAAACAGAATTTTACATGTTTTTTCATTGTTTACACACAAACCATAAGACAAAAAACAACAGGCAAATAGTAAGTAAAGAATAGAAATATTCCTAATGAAGTGTTGAAGTTCGGTTTAGTTTAATTGTAAAAAAAAATCGTAATTGCTTTCACGACTTATGTATTTTGTAGTTTGAGAACACTAAGTGTTTCTGTATTCGATCATTCTAAAACAACAAGTATGCTGCAGAACTTAAGCGCGAATGAGCCCCATTGATCGCGGGTCTCCAAACCAAAGTGCCTGTGGGTAAATACAATGGAAAAATTATTTCTAAGCTACATTTCTCCTTCTCCGGCTGTATTGACAATTTTTACAAATGGTTTTTTAGATGATAAATGCAGCGTACTTACAGGTCTCTATAATACCACTTTTTAAAATGGGTTAAATATTTTTTTAAAGTTTTCAATAAATAATTGTACACAAAATATTAGAACCCATTTAGAACAAGTAAGTTTGTTACAGAATCTGTCACTTAAACCGCTTCCACACAATATTTATGCTCAACAGGAAACACACTATTAAAACCCATCAGAAAGAAATTCGCCTATCACTGACTTCTAATTCAAACTTTTAAACGCGAAAATTAACTATTTTCATTAATCTTCTTTCGAAAAATAATAATTATTCATTATCGCTTGCTAATTTTGTTTGAAATTTGTAGAATAATGATACAATTCTTTTAATAAATATCTTTTAGTCGCCACAATTTAATTTACAGTTCGAAAAATATACAATTAGTTTAATGCTTTAAAAATAAAAACGAAACTTTGCATATTTTTTATGTAAAGTTAGAATTCTCTATGCATCTTTCTTTATATCTATAATAATAAATAACAGAATCTGTCACTAACCCCCTTTCACACAACAGTTGTGTTTAACAAGTAAAAAGGCACCAAGCACAGCATTAATTCTATATTAAACATTTTATGCTAAATTTGGGTAGTTTCATTTAAATTTTATTTTGAAAATTCAATAATTATTACTTGTCGTTTTCAAAAATTAATCTATGTTTGAAAGAATAAATATGTAATATTCTTCGCTTTTAAATATAATGAAAATATTTCATATCAACATACGAAGAATCTCGTAGTGAAATATATTTGACATCATTTCAAACGGATCGCTGTCGCAAAAATAAATTTATTTTAATTTATTGTCTAAAAGAATTCAAGTTTCTCGAGAGATTGTTGCGAATGGCAATGGTGATTTAATTCTAATAAAAATGGCTTCCTATGCTTTTTAAATGAGTATTCAATTTTGCAGGTTTTTTTTTACATAATTGAAGTACTTCGAATTCGAATTCTTTTCTGAAATTTGTAATGTATTATTCTAACTTCGAGATGCGCTGAATTTTTTGACGTATTACACTTGTCCGTATCATTTGTAGTTTGGACTATGAAAGTGGGTGACGTACAGACAGACGGACTGAACGATTATAATACCTTACACTTTTTACGTTATAAAAGTAGTCTGGAAGCTAAAAAAAAAAGTGGTATTTAGAGTTGTAAGCCATTAGGTTTATTCATTATATAAATAAACCGCTTGTAAAAATATTCAATACCGCGAGAAATGTGGCTTAGAAAATTATTTTCCATTGGATTCCATTAGATTTATCCACACAGATTCACTTTGGTTTGCAGACCCACAGTCAATCGAGCTCATTCGTCATTAAGAACATTCGTTCAGTCTTTTTTCTTTTTAAAAATTACTAGTTTCTTTTCATTAAGTGACGTAAGAACTTCTCGCGTTTTAGGGTTCTGAAGTTTTAGAAAGAATATCACCTCACCCACCAGCAAAATGACCTTCAAAACATCACTTTAACGATGACGGAGGTCGTTTATAGTCACCTGCTCTCCAACAAAAAAATTATTATTACGGTGACATTCCTACTCGAAATAGAAAAAATACCTTATCGCAATTAAGTACGTAGAAACTGAAAAAAAAGGGAATTGAATACAAATAGCTTATTATCTAAAATGACTGTAATATCTACTCTGTTACCAATCTACATGATCACTTAGCCAATATTTTCGCGGTACCATGTCTCCAGTTTGGGTCAAAGCTATATTTTAGCTTCCACACTACGTTTATAACGTTAAAAGTGGAAGGTATTATAATTGTTCAGTCCGTCTGTCCGTCCGTCTGTCACCCACTTTCACAGAAAGAACCACAAGTCCCACAGACAAGTGGGATACGTCACTTTGAAGCAAAAAATCAGATTAGGCTACGTTCCAAATTTCATTAAAAATTTTTAATTAGAAGTTTATTTAAAATTTAAATAACTAAAAATTTAATCTACATTGAAATAACATGCAAATTCCATTTTTATTCAATATTTTCACTGTTGCCATTTCGTTAAGCGTACGAGAAACTTTATTTAAAATAAAAATAAACACTTTTGAAAGAATTTTTATTTATGCGATATAATTCAGTTTGGATTGTTGTAATATCACAATAGAGTTCTTTTGATGGTTTATTATATATGTATGAAGAAAGACGCATAGAGAATTCTAACATAAAAAATATGCAAAGGCATAAAAACGGCATAAAAAATATGCAAAGTTTCGCTTTTATTTTTAAAGCATCAATTGCACTAATTATATATTTTTTGAACTGTAAATTAATTTAACAAACAATAAATAACTGAATTTTCGAAAGAAATGTAAATGGGAAATAGTGGCGATACAAAGATATTTATTAAAAAAGATTACATTATTATTCTTCGAACTTCAAACAAATTTAGCAAACGATAAAGTCTAATTATTAAATCTGAGAAAGAAGATTAATAAAAATTATTAATTTTATCGTTTAAATGTTTAATTACAACTAGCTAAAGGCTCTGTTCTGAGGTGTATCAATAGTTTGTTTCCTGTTAAAAACAACTGTTGTGTGGAAGCGGTTTAAGTGACAGATTCTGTAACAAACCTACTTGTTTAGTTTCGACAATGCAACAGAGTAGACAAATTTACAGTTGATTGATACAGTTGATACAGATACAAATATTTTGTTTAAATTTAACTTTTAGTGTCTTTTAGATATTAGATGATCGATAACATAAAATTCGCCATTTTTATACAAATTAAAGCACTAAAAATTAAAAATATTGAGTGCAGATTTCGTGGCGTATTTGGTGGGAAAATGTTTGGTTGGAAAATTTTTGATTTGAAAGGGTTAAAAATTTGTGAGATTTCCTTTTCTTTAGAATGAATTCCTTTTACTTTCAGAAATTCCTTTGTGTTGCACTGTCAGCGAATTTTCTATAAAACGTCCAAGAACCATAATCTTTCTATTATCGTTGGATACTTACTTACTATAAACAAATATGTTCAGAAAATATTTATTCAGCCTCAAATAGATTTCAACTGCGAACACCAAATGCATTAAGCCGCGATACGTTTTAAGCCTTTGAAATATAAATAACGCCGTTTTTATTCTCCACGTTATGTTGTTTATTCTATGCAAACACGACGAAGTATAGGAGTCAGGATTGGGTTTGTCTAGCAAAGAATTTTTATGTAAGAGGAGCACGACGGAAGCGAAAACCGAACTTTTGGTTTTACTTGCAGTTTTCAATCAAGTAGTTGCAATGTCAATGTTCTGCCCTTAACTGCTAGATTGAAAAGCGGAGGTGAAACCGTAAGTATGGCTTCCGTGGCATGTGAGAAATTCCTTAGACTTTCCACTGCATTCATCCGGCTCCGTGAATGATGGAAATATAACCAGAGAAATCCCATGTAACTTATTTTTGATTTTGGCCACATGAACGTATCACAAGAGCTACACGAAGGCCATTGCCTCGGTCAAGTGATGAAGCTGACACCCACATAATCTTATAGTGACAACGGATGCGGTTTCAGAACAACGACAGATTTTACGTGCACCTTTCCCATTAAACGCTGGAATTTTTTTCCCATTATACGGAATTTGTTTTGCCTAACACGAATTTTGTCACAGGATGGTTAAGAAGAGGACCAACCCCGCAAGGTATCCTCAGCGGCATGACGCCTTCACCCACCGTGCCACTCCGGCTCGCTGTAGCGTGTGAAACGAGCCTCATCCCATTGTTTATTCAGTACTAACAGACCGATTCTGTGTTATTTTACTCACCTTTACAGGCAATTTTATCCATGATGATAAAAAATGGGATTTTTTTTCATCTTAAAGTATTTGATACCCATTTGATCTTCTTGGGGAAACTCCATATTGAGCTATAAATATTTGATTTTCGCTGAATTTTTCATCCGGCGAAATCTTGAATTCGGCGGCGGCCCGCGTCTAGGTTTTTTTCCCACTAAAATCGATGCACGTCATTTTGGCTATTTTTTGTGTCTGGGTAAATCGTTATTTTCCATTTAAACTCCTAGCAATGCAACTAAGCATTTGATTATGTATGAGCTATCGTGGTTTTCTTTGCAATACGGAAAGGTTTCACAAACCGTTATAGAAATTTTAAGCTGAAGGTGAATTTGTGGTGAAGTGACTTTTCTTTTACTTTGTGTTTTGAGTTATTTAACTGATATTCGTAAACATTATCAAAACAAATAAAAAAAAACTTTAAAAAAAAATTAATTGTAAAAGTTATTTTAGTGCCACACATCGCACTAAGAACGGGAACCAGCGTACGAATTAAAAGTTATGAATGTTGCAATTGATAAACTATGTCAAGTTTCGGTGTTTTAATTTAAAAATATTAAGTTATGCGTGCAACTATAGTTACAATTGACTACAGTTAATAATTTTTTTTCTCAAACGCAGCGGAACACAAAACTGTGAACAATTCTACGGAAAAGCCATCTGTTTCCCTCATACTGGGCGATAAGATGCCCAACATGAAAGATCTAGTTGCAAAAATCGCATTCTCCAAAGTATAGCTGAGGTGTCCGCTCCGTTTATTGGTAGCTCTTAACTATTATAATGTCAATTGAACAAAGTTGTTAATAAATGGATTACCCTATACCTAAGTTCTACTTTAGATAATGTGAATTTTGCAACTCGATATTAGGATGTCCCTTATTGTACGAATGTGCATTATCAAAAATATGTGCCCTCTATTTTTTTATCTCGTTTTTGGTCAATACAGGACCTCTTTTTTGGTCAGGAGGGAAGTTTCGTTTTTGGTAGGAGTAATCGTGCCTCATGACTTTTGAAAATTTTAACAAAATTTCCATTTTAGCCCATTTTCTCTGTTTGTCCAGGAGTCAAAAGTAAAAATTAGCAGTTTAAAGTTGTGGATACATACAAAAACGACAAGACTTTGATTTACTTATTTTTTGTGCTACGAACAGTTTTCAAGATATAATATCAAAGTCAGTGTAAATAAGGAGAATATTATTATTGCTCATTTCAGTACACTATTTCTTCAGTTATTTCCGATACACTAAGAGAGGCCCCATAAATTCACACAAATTTATGAAGAGAAAATATAATTAGCATTACTTAATTAGCTCATGTCACGTGGCATTTATTGCAGAATGCGCCCTCATATTTAATGAAAAACGAAACCAACAAACCAAAAAGACTTTTATTTTAAACTCACTTTCCGAATGAAATAAAAATAGTTTAGAAAGTGCAAATATTGTGAAAACAACTAACATTTTATTCAAGTATGAAATCTTGTCGGCATATTTTTTCCTCTGTTTGATTTATGACAGAGTATATTTAGTGTTGGGATGGAGAAATCAATAATCAAATTGACGAGTTAATGAAGAGCTATGATAAAATACTCGGTTGGTTAAACTGATTAAAACTATGTTTCAAAATTTTCTATCAATTAGTATAAGTTAGTTTTTGAAAGTATTCCAACTCATGGAAAAGCACTGCTTTTTTAACGCATTTGAAGGCACATTAACGTAAACAAGAAAAATAAGCATAAACATTGGTGGTGCAGATCTTAATGATTTGATAAAGTCATGATTAAAAAGTATATTCCAAACATTTACTACTGTAATCAAAAAGTATGAGCTGTCTCACATTTTCAATATAGAAATTAGAAAAATGACTAATTATAGTAATTAATCAAAAAAGGAAATAAATATCTAGAAGGGAATTTATTTCACATTGAAATAACATTTAACTAATAAATTGTGTGGTTTTCACAATAGTTACAAAACTGCATGTCCATGTTATTTCTTTCATTAAGGAAAGTATACTATTTTAGGTATAAATCCATTTATACCTGAAAAATATTTTTATTTAAATCTATTATATATTTTTGGTTTAAATCCATTTTGTCCTTAAATCTGACAGCTCATTCTTCTGTCAGTCCAATACAAAGAACAACTTACCAACAATACAGTCCAAACGAATTCTTTCATGCTAGAATTGTCTTAGAATTCCACTTTGTATGCTAGGTACGTTATATACACAGTCAAGGTATGGGAGAATTTTTAAAAAATGCCGAAATGTACGACTTTTTTGCGTTGTATCTTGAAAACTGGTCGTTGCACAAAAAAATATTTAAATTGAAATCTTGTCGTCATTTACAGGTTCTACAACTTTTGCATTGAGAATTTTTATGCACAACTCTAGACAACAGAGAAATGACAACATAGGCCAAAATGAAAATTAGCCTAAATTTTCGAATTTTTATATGAATCACTGGGTAACAACTATCGAAATTCGGTAAAACTTCTGAGTGTTTTGATCTACAAATTAGAGGGTATAGATTTTCGATTTCGCAATTTCATAAAGTAAGGGACACCCTATTCTTCATATAATGTGTGGGTTATTTTGCAATGCATCAGATATTTTTTGAGCAGCAAATGACATTCCCCCCAAAATAAAAATAAAATCATGGAAATTTTTAAGTGATGAATTTATCGGAACAAAGAAAAATCATATTAAAAATTATTCAAAATTCAATTAATTATTCAAATCATATTAATTTTAATAAATATACTTTTCACCCGCCAAAAGAAAACGAGTACGAAATTTCGTGAAAAGTCGTCTGACGGAAGTGGAGCAATCGGCCACCGAAAAGGGAAGCTCAGGAGCATCCCCCCCTCCCTCCCCCCCTTGGAATCGATCGACCGACGTGACGTAAACCGACCCCCCCAACCACGCCCCTTCCACCCCCACCCCCTTTCTTATATTCGCAAACGACTCTCAGAAGTGATCCGAACGGGAAGCTCGCAACAACTCAACTCAGCTCCCCTCTCCGGAGGTGACGAAAGTTTGGCAAAGGACGACTTTGACATTTTTTGTGAAGTTTCAATTTTCGAAAAGAAGAATTAATGGGAAAATTGTTCTGAAAGATCTCTCGAATAAAGAGCTGTCTATGACTGGACAGCTGAAAGAAAAAAATAATTAAAGTGGAACATTTGATAAGTTTTTCTTATGCGGAAGTGAGAACAGTCGTCGGACGTTTTCGGCCGACCCCCCTCAAAATCGTTTCGTTCCCTTTTTGCTATTGTTAACTATTAAAATGGATGATGGAGCAAACGGCTGAGCCAAACTTTTGGATTTTCAATGTCTAAAAAATGGTGTGTGCGTGAGGCGAAAATCAAAAAGGAGAATTTGTTGATTCTGATACTTGTTAGTGGAATGCACAGTTCTAAAGTTCTATAGAATATTGTTGATGTTCGTTGGAAGTTTAAAATATTTGGATTTTCAACGATGTGACAGACTTGCATATTTACACAAAAAAGGAAAACTTCAATAAATATCCTCTAAAAAGTATTCGGCATCCACTGTTTCTGACAAAAATATTTTATGCTTTTCTCTGAAGAATTATTAGATGTTGGTAAAGATACTAAAATCAGAACATTTTATAATTTAAACCTAGAACGAGGATACATTTTTCTGCCTCTTGAAAATCGTTTGGCACAAACAGTTGGTGCGAACGTCAAAAAGAAGAAGAATTTTGAAACATCGATCCCAAGGATTCGGGAAAAATACGAAAATGGAAAATATTTTTGACGTTCATCGAAAAGGTTTTCTGACTTTTTCTATTCTTAAATAGAAAATAATTCAAAGATAGCTTGAAAAACAAACGAATAAATATTGAAACAATATTCTTAAAATTAAGTTGAGAGAAACAACGTACTACTTCCATTGGTAAACATGTATTTTAAAATTGTTTTACATTCATCTTTTATAAATAAATGAACGAACTTGTATTCATTTGTGAATTTGCTTACAAACTTTCATCGATTGGGATTTGCATTTTGAAAAAAAGAATGTCGGAGCAAGTTTGTGCTCTCTAGAATAGAAGAAAGCATAAAAGAAAGACGAAAAACTTGTTCCGCACAGTTCCGACTGCAGCTCCTAAAAGTATTCCGATGTTCTGACCGTGGAATGTTTCCAAGTTTGTGCTCCTCGGGATGGTTCGCTTCCGAATAGGAATACTGTTCGACCCAATGTCCATAAACAGCCCAATCAGGAATCGTATTTAAAGGAGAGAGGTAAGTTTCATGAATGATACTCAAATGCTATCATTTTATTTTAAGGGATATATGATAAAATATATGTGTCCTTAAAAACTTTGCTATTTGAATATAAAGAAGAAAAAGATACATTTAAAAACTTATGCCAATATTTTACGATGTCAAGCTATGCTTTAATGATTTTATAAAGAGTGACTGAATTATGTGAATGGTATTTGTTGAACGAATTTTGTGAAGAATACTGTATTATCAACACATTTGAAAGTTATTATTTTAGAGTTATTTTTATATCTACGATATTCGTGAATTGGATCCAAATATTATGATCATTTACGATACAGTTTACAAATGAATTTCAAAAATAAAATTTAAATAATATTTTTTAATAGAATATAGATGAACTAATCTCATCGTATCATGGAAATGTTACTTAAAAACAGTTTTTAGTTAAAGGTCCGTCAATAGGTTCGAGGTGTTTATTTTGTTCAACGGTCTTGGTGTTTTCCCTCTGCCTTCCGATGAAAGTTTTTTTATTTAAATATTTTTAGGGGTACAAGATAAGCACAAAATGTAGCTTACTACTATACTAAATTTGGATTGATATTATTGGATTTATACGGATTTCATGATTATATTATCAAATTATTTTTGTTCCTTTAGGATAAATTGTATATAAACTTTTTTTGTGTAGATCTATTAGTAAGAATTACAGAAAAAAGTTAATTATTTAAAGTTTTACGCATGTTTAATTTGTTTTCATAACAACATAAATAATATTTATTAATTACTATAAAAGAATATTACAATTTAACGAAATGATATCATAAAATTTAATTTTTGCAATTTGCATTTTTGCCAATAACATTAGTCATTAAAAATGTCATAAGATGTTCTCGGCATATAAAACAAAAGAATAAGCGAGTCCATTAAACTTATTAAAAGTAATTTTCGTTTCAAATTGCTCAAATAACAAATGATTTTATTTTATCAACGCAGTAACACATTTTGTATTGAAAACGTTTCATTTTCTTGACATATTTTCAAATGATTTACTTCATCTGAAATGCGACGGTTTAACGGAATGTATCGAAATTCATTTTTTTTAAATAAGTAATTTCACTCAATGATAAATCATGAAGTTTTAATTTTAAAGGCAACAGCAAAGAAAAAGAAACAACTTTTACGAAATTATTGAACGCTAAACTAAGAAAGAAAAATTTCCACCTGGAAAAAAAATGTTTGGATCAAATTTCTCATAATCGATCTGAGAAATAAAGAAATTGTAGCGTATGCTATTTTTTTCAATAATCAATTATGGTAAAATCAGTTTTAAGCTAATTTTTTAAATTTTTAAATTACGGACCGTATCAAACCTTCAAAAAATCCATAGATTAAAAATCAAATTCGAGTAATTGTAACTAATAATTCTCTATTTTCGGATGATTAGAAAACCAATATTGAAATAAATAATAAGTTTTGCAATCATTTTAACATCGCAAATGATCCACTTTTAGCAACCGAATTGACATGCATGCTTTTATATTTAAAATTCATATTACTGTGAATAAAATAATTGATCATCTTAATGTATTTAATTTCTAATTAGTTTAAACTTTAATAATGAATTCATCAAATTTGGGGGAAATTATAAAATGACTTTCTTGGCGCACTTCAAATATGTGTCACAACAGTATCCACATTATGGCCACTATCATATTAAAAAAAAACTTGTAAATTAAAATAGCAAATATTATATTAAATGAAGGAAAATCGCTACCCTACAAGCAAATATAATGGTCGTCCGAGGATTTAAAAACAAGTGTTTTCAAAGTTAAAAGCAGTTTCCTCGTGAATTGTTTTACTTCTTTTGATTCTTACACAAACCATTTTGAAAATTGTATTATGTGAATTTTATTTACTTTTCCGAGCTCTTAAAAATTAAAACAAATCCAATTTGGCAAAAACAAAACACGGGCGCAAATCCGTTGAACACAAGTTCCGGGAATCGTCCTTCTTTTTAAAAGGGAAAGTTATATAAGCAAAAAAGACCCATTTGGTTGACATTTAGTAAATAGTTTTTGTAAATTTCAATTTTATTGCACTTAGCTGGTTAGCAATTATTTTTTTTTAATTTACAGAGCAATTTTAATAGTACATTACAATTTGAGATAGTTTAACTTCATTTTATTATTTTATACCAAAAATATGCTTTAAATGTTTTGTATGTTTTTAAATACGCCAGTTAACGTACGTTCGAATTTGCGAATGAAATTGAGAATGATAATTAGCTTGATTATTAGCTACCAATTGGTATCACATTCGCGTATCGTCATATGAAAGTGATTAACAGATGCAAAGCTATTCAAATACATTCTCGTCATTGTAGAATGTCATAAAAGTAAAGTTGAATTTATGAAATCCTCATATAGATTTTGGGATTTAGAAGAACATTTGTTTTCGGTCTTTGGTTCTTTTCATTCTAATGATGAAATTGAGATTAGAGACAAAAGATTTCGTCAAGAAAATAAAATGCTTGCGATGGGAACATTTGGGATTTCGGAAAATTAAATTTCTGTGAACAAAAGAGGGTTCGCAAGTCTATTTCTATAAACAAATTAAAAGACGTAGTGAAACCAAGTTTGGTACATTTAATATTGTGTTACTAATAGTTAAAAGCATGGTATGATTAAAAAAATATATTTTAAAATAAATATAAGAAGCTTACCTAAACAAGTTCCAATCGGAGAGAGAATTGCGTTGGCCTGAAAAAGAAAAGGTTTTAACATAAATAAAAAATATTATTAAAAGCATACTATTCGTTTGTCTCACAAAAACGAAATTAAATAATATATATTTAATGCACCTTGAAATTAAATTATTGGTAATAAAATATGGAAATAATAATATAAATATTTCAAACCGACAACTTTCACAAATTTCTCCAAATTGTTAAGGTTTATATCTTACAAGGTATTTGGGAGTATAAAATAAGTTATTTGATATAAAAAGAATATTGATCATGACTAATTTTTTTCAGTATGTAATTAATTATACTCCTCTATGCCAAAGTCAGATTTTTATCGTATAATTTATTTATTTACTACTACCATACAGAACAAGTCCATTTACAGGTAGAGGAGTAACAAAAAGAACATAACAAAAAGAACTGCTTATTTTTATCTTCTTTTGCTTATTTTATTATCTGCTTATTATAAAGAAAAAGATAATAACAAAAAGAAATGCTTATTTTATCGTTAAAAACTATTGCCATGAATAACGACAACAATTATCAGTTTGACAATAGTTCAATTACTCAGGCAAACACTAAACCATCGAAGAAAATTTTAGACGCAGATAAAGTTACAAACACAACGTTAATTTAAGCAGGATTTAAAAAAAGATATTCTAGAAGAATTCAATAAAATAAATAATAATTTGAATACAGCTATTTTTTTAAAAAAGGCCCTATGCAAATAACTTATCCATTCTTATACTTTCTTTTTCAAAACAGTTGAAAAGTTAATTATTACAAAGTAGGAATATTTACTCCGTTTTCAAAGTAAATATTTTTGCCTAGGGATAAAAATGAACTTTGTATCATTTATTTTTCTTTAATACTTCCAAATAAAAAAGTATTTATCATTATTTCTGTTATTCACTTGGTATAAGGTTTTTTTTTAATTTACCAGCCGATTTGGAACTTCTTAAACCTAGAAATGCCCTTGTTCGGAAAAGTGAAGTATTTGAAAAAAAAAACGACTTTTCAGGTTCAAATTAAAATATATACATATATTCAATCACCAACATTGCCTTAGCAGCTTTTTTGGTTAATTTTCTTTCACAATTTTAATGAATGTTCGTTTGCTAAAAGTGATTGCAGTGTGAAATAAACTTATTCAATTAATTCCATGATATCACTTGCAAGGTTAAGACGATTCATGAAAGTTGGACTAAGAATTCTTTTAAAAAAGTGAAATGCTTTAGAAACGAAAAACTTTCGGAAAATCATATCATGACACTACTAAAAAAAATTCAGTCATTATACAGCACCCGTGCTGGTAAACGTAAACACACGTGTGCTGCATTTTAAAGCACTCACTGATTACCAGCTGATTTTTAAAGCACATATGTCGCAGCCATGTTTCAGTTTTCATTCCCCGACTGGTATAAAAGATAACCATTAATCAAGGTCTTGTGCATGTGCAAGCTAAGAAAATAACGACAAACATTCTGCTTGACTGTGTTTTCAGCCACCAGCTACAGTAGAATACTCGGTGAATATTCGGCAAATGTGCTGTATTTTTACAGAGTATGGATACGCCACTCATCCGTACAGTGCAAGAGGATATTTTTAGTACAGTATACACCTAAAATAAAATTCGTTACGTATACTTTTTTACTAAAACCAGCTTGTAATGAATATCTCTAATCGGGCGCTTCACCGCAAGCAAACTGCATGCAAGGAAAAACAGCTTCTACCGGGATCATGAATCGCAATTTATTAGGGTCAAGTAAAGTATCATAATCATTTATTTATTTTTCGTAGCATCGGTTACCGAAAGGGGATATACTTCGTTGTACTATTCCTCTATTTTTAGCCTACTTTTCTTTTTTTTTAATTCGAAAGAATTAAAAAAAATGAAAAAGTAGGTATTGACATGCGGTCGATTTCCGTCTGTCTGTCTGTCCGTCCGTAACCCCCCCCCCCCCTTCCAAAATCGGTTATATACATCTGATCTTAAAAATTCTTTTTTTTTGTTAGAAATCTATGACCTCAGAGACCCAACTTTCATACTTTTTGTCCGCCTGTATATACGTCCGGACGGACATAAATTTACTATCTGTCGGCGAATTTCCCATTGAATTAGCATTGGAATTCAATTTTGAGTCATTTAAATCACTGTTGCCAAATCAACAATGGCATGAGAAACTTTATTTTAAAATATTTGAAGCAAAATCATTTTTTCATGAATCATTTTGGAATGACGTCACAAAATGTAGCACAATGTGATTCTGTGATTGTTCATTAATTGTTTACCAAGAAAGAGCGGCAAGGCATATTTTTTGCGTACAATTCTGCTTAGTTTTAATTGACATTTATTTTTTCAATGCAGTTTGAAGTAGTTTCATTATTTTTGTTATTAATAAATATTTAATTATTCATCGAACTACAAATAAATAGAGCAGACGATAAATAATATTAGGTTATTTGTGAAAGAATATTAAGGGAAATAGTTGATTTTGGCTTTTAGAAGTTTAAATTATAGCTGAATGCTGTGTTTAGCGATTTTTTTCCTAATGTGTGTAAATCTAATTTAGAAACGATTGTTGATGATATATTTACCTAGTATTTAAGTAACAAGAAAGTAGGCTATTTTAGTTCTTTAAGAACTTCTTGTTTTACATACGATCGTTCACTTGTCTAGGGGACTAAAAACCACGAAGGACTTTGTTTTTTCTTTACAAAAAACCTACACGATAAAATATACAAACTTTGTTTAATCAAAACATTATAAGCATTGGAATGGCTCGAAACCATTTTGTGGGAAATATATATTTTTAAAAATTATTTATTAGAATTAAATTGAAATGTAAACATCGTTTTTTTTAACGAAAACACATTAACACTTTCTACCAGTGACGTGTAAAGTAACTGAAAACAATGCATCTTGTTTTTCGCCATTTTTTTAAGACTAACATAAACCCATTCCACTCCAAAACTTTTATCAAATAACATCATGGTCCAAATGAATACTGAAAATATTAAGTCAAACATTTAAAAGACAACTCAGACAAACATTTCGTAATCAAACAACTAGAAATATGAAGTCATTCATTGTAGAAAAGAACCTTGCTCACCGTTGAAGCCACACACTCTTCTCCACAGATGCACAAAAGTGTCGCCAACCCATATTTGGTGTTCCTCGATCAACCGCACCGCAACACTTGCGCCTCATTCGGTTAAGGGGGAGCCCACGACGAATTAATTGGCGTCGAAAATCTCCCTCTTTGATGACTCGGGAATGAGGAGATTGCCCCATCTCCCTCTTCTCCACTGGACACATCAAGGGATGTTAAAGAAGTGTAAACTGATCCTTTTCCGAAATTGTTTAAACTCAAAATTATTCTCAAATTAAAGATAGTATGAAATTTTCGTCTTCTTATCAACATATGACTGTATTGTGTCACTCAAGTTGTCCTGCATACATTATTCAGTACAATGGTCTTCAATGGTCAGATATTTAGTTTTCAGGTAAACTTAAGCAGAAAGCTTAGGGTGACGTAAGTTTCGATAGCGCATTTCTATGTCTATAATGAGTCAAACTGTTTAAAAAAAATAATTTGACGCAAACAAAAATTAAAAACCAAATTTTTGCAACCATAAATATCATGCTGAAAAAAACTTTTTACCATCAAAATTTCTTTGGCGGGCAGGGCGTTAATAATTTAAGGTATAAATATATAAAAAAATCACACCTATTTATGCTATGATCTGATACTTTTGAATTATCAAATATTAATGCTTGGTACACTGTCTAAATTTTGAATTTTGACATGCGTTCAAACAACAAAGCATCACAGCTATTTCGCGATAAGAATATATGTTCTTTAATAATTGCAACAAAGGCAAAATATAACTTTTTCACGTGTTTTCCCCATACCTTCGATCGACGATCTCCTACGATCGATTTATAAGAAAACAACCTACGAGTGATAACCTCCGGCCACCTACAAGCTAGATAGAACTGTTCCGTTAAAAAGAACTGTTCGCTCCTCTCTTTGGCTTTATTAAAGTGAATGAAGGATTAAAAGAGGAGATTTCCGGAAGGAAAGGGGTGGAGACCACGGGAAATCGTTTGGCAATTATCGAATCGAAAACGCGATCCGATTCGGCGACAGTTCGACATTAGTTGGATTGAAGAGACGCTCAACTGGACGGGAGATTTTGGAGAGAGATGAGGGGATATTAGTTTAGAGATGCTTTAACTTAAAGGGAATGGGCGCGCAGGACCGGGGGTCTCCAAAGCAAAGTATATCAGTGTTAATCCTATGGATATTTTTTTTTTCTCTTACACATTTCTCCGGCTGTATTGAATATTTTTGCAAGCGGATTTTTTTGTGTGATAAATGTAGCTGACTTACAGGTCCCGACCTTCCCACTTTTTGAAATTCGTTCGAATATTTTTTTTTTTTAATTTTCAATAAATAATTTTACACAAAATATTCGAAGCAATTTCAAAAAGTGGGAAAATAGAGACATGTAAGTTATCTACATTTATTATTTAAAAAAACCGTTTGTAAAAATATTCAATACAGCCGGAGAAATGGGGCAGAGAAAATAGTTTGTTTCCCATTGGATTAACACTGAGGCACTTGAGTTTGGAGACCCGCGATCCAGCGCGCCCATTCCTCCTTACGGGAGAGAATTCAATATCCTCCTATCAAAGCTGTTTTATTTGCCTCGCTGTTTCTAAATCGTAGAATTTTAAATGTTTCACCAGATTAAATGATTTTCAATGTTAATTTTGACCATGATGTGAATTGCTATTTTTTTAATACATTGAAAAAATTAATATTTACGAACCCATCACTGCTTCATTTGACACTTTAAGCAAAAAGTTAATAAAGTAACTTTTTTACGCTATGTGTAAAACAAGACCCACGAAAATAGTTAAATTTTTTTTCTCCATAATTTCATTCATTCTTTCTTTTTTCTTCCAAACGGCCTGAAAAAAAAACTATAAGGCTGTGTCCTGACTATGACATCAAATGCCACAAATGCAACAAAACTTGGCGACTTGGCAGAGTCAACCACATGCTATTGCATCGCTTGGAGCCCTTGACGGTTGCCAAGTTTTGCATTTGTGGCATTTGATATCGTAGTCAGGACACAGCCTATGGGTGTTTTCACTATATAAGTTTTAAGTTAAACTTATTTATGACGACATATTTGTTTAAAAAATCAGAAGTGATTTGATATTTGAAGAAATGATCTAAAACCCATTTCCAAATTAAAAAAAAACATTATGAATAAAAATGTGTTATTTACCCAGCTAAGAAAATCAGCAAAAAACCTTGAAAAAAAATTG
This sequence comes from Oedothorax gibbosus, assembly GCA_019343175.1. Lineage (NCBI taxonomy): Eukaryota > Metazoa > Arthropoda > Arachnida > Araneae > Linyphiidae > Oedothorax > Oedothorax gibbosus. Next base: position 31,294,095 of record CM033275.1, read on the forward strand.
AAGGAAAGCTGCAGGAAAACTGCAGGTATTTGGAACCAAAAACCTTCATCAAAAAACCTTTATTTCCTTCATTCGAAAACCTGCAGGATAATTGAAGGTTTTAGGTTCCAAATACCTCCCTTTTTCCTTCACCAAAAAAACCGTTATATTTCCTTCATTAAAAAACCTTTATAAAAAACTGCAGGATAAGTGAAGTTTTAGGTACCCATGTTCCTTCACTTTTCCTTCATCAAAAGCCTCCATTTTCCCTTCATCAAAAAACCTTAATATTTCCTTCATTGGAAAAACACTTAAAAAACTGCAGGATAAGTGAATTTTGAAGTTGAGTTGCATTTATACCCAAGTAGGAAGAAGCACGGGATTTGATCTGGGGGTAATTTGTGTTGCTGTTCAGCGCGCTACCAACTGCGCTATTGGAGCTTGCAAATTGGAAGCTTGCAATTGAAGATTTTGAAGTTGAGTTGCATTTATACCCAAGTAGGAAGAAGCACGGGATTTGATCTGGGGGTATTTGTGTTGCTGTTCAGCGCGCTACCAACTGCGCTATTGGTGCTTGCAAATTGGAGCGCGTTTTAAATTTAGGAATGGTAGATCTTATAATTAGAACATACAAAATTACACACTCCATGGATTCGATTATAGTCAATAAATTCGATTCATGATTTTGCGTACAATTTGTATATGATTTTTATTTAAAATACCACTCAAGTTATGCCTATGAAGAAATGTACCTGCTATGTACTCTATGAGGGACGAATTAAGAGAAGAACATTTCAAAATGGAAATTTCATGGCTGAAAGTTTAGATTTTCCTTAAGAGAAAAGAATCATAGTGAGGTAGCAAATTATTTTTCTTTTAATATTGAAAAAAACTTTTCAACTATCGAAAATACGATTTACGGTTGCATATTTTTTCCTTTCCGTATTTTAATAAGGGGAATATTCGGTTATTCGTAGAAATACCGAAAACGTGTATCCCTATTGAAATAGGCAAAGAGAATATATATTGGGAGGTAATTAGACAACAATTTTTCTATAAACTTAATAACTAATGGCAAAAAAAAACCTTCTGTCTCAAAATATAATATTTCTGAAAAATGTACACGTCATGTTTTTAATACATTAAGAATTCATCCAATAAGTTAAAGATAATTGAATGATTAATCAAAAAGAAATGCATTACTCATTTCAGCATCACTCATCAGAGCATGAGAAGCGGACGTTTAATTGGATAAGCAGAACACTATTGATTTTTAGTATTGAAGACAAAACTGTCGTGGGCAGCAGTATCTAGAACTATGAAATGAACCATTTTTGACCTGAAAAAATAAGTATATTTTCTAATAGATGCAGTTCATGAGTGATTACAACAATGGTCCAAGTCATTGTTGTAGTTATTGCAGTTTACCTGCCCACGGCAGATAGTTCGTAAACGGATAAACGAACTTTTCTACCATATTAAATTAATAAGAAGGAATACAAATGCATCGAAATCCAATACTATTATGTACAATTAAACAAGTAGACTTGTAACAGAAACTGTTTCGAAGAGTCTTCACACGAAATCCCCCCTTCCTCTCCAATGCGGTGTCTAAAAAAGCGCCAAAACACAGCATTGAGTTAGGGATTAACCTTATAAACGTCAAAATTAAATTATTTTTTTAATCTCAAATTTACTAATTATAACTTATCGTTTCCCTTAATATTATTTGCACTTTATTTGCATTTCAAGAAATACATATGTAAAATTGCCAAAACTAAATTATTTAATAATTTCAGATCAACATACAACATTGAAACATTCGTTCACCTTCAAAATATAATTAAACGAATTTATTTTCAAATAGCATTTAGAATAAAATGAAAATTATTAAAAGTATAGTATTAGTAAACGTAGAAAATTAGTATTGGTATATAAACAAAAAGAATAATTAGAATTAAAACGTCAGTATTCATTAATAAATGTAAATGAAAAATTGCATCTGCTTTTTCAATAAAGAAATAGGCCTTCCAAAAAAATCAAATAAATGTGAAAGTAAAATGTCGTCCGGTAATATAATTATTATGATAAACATTGAAAATAGTGAAGCCACTTGTCAAAAATTTAGTATCGCTTTAGGACTTAAAAAATGAAATTCTACTAAGATTATCTTTTTTTCTTTAAATGAGTTTAGTGTTGCTGTTATTACCATTTTCATGCCTGGTGAAAAAAGCCTACAGATTCTTCGACAGATCTTAGGATTTCCAAAAATAATGCGTTGGGCGACTGACCATCCCTCTTCAATTGCGTTTAATGTTCCCTCGAGCAATTAACTGGGCCGTTTCCCTTACAGCCCATTTCATTTTAATTAGTTCGTAATGCATCCGCAGTGTACATGTCTCGTTATTTACACTGCTATAAACTAATCCCTTCTAGCATTCTGTACTTAAAACGAAATATTTGCACATCGAAACCAGCCAAGGCACGGGTAGATATGCGCCAAAGACAATTGGCGTGAAATAAATGAATTCAAATGAAATTCAATTCGATACATGAATTTAAATGAAGATCTTTAAGATCATACTACTCTGAGGAATAAACAAATTGGTAACAAAGTGGAAACGTGTTTCACAGCATGCAATTTTAAATTTTTGACTGAAAGTTTTATTTTGTGAAATGTTTTTTATTTTTTCTGTTACAGCTGGTTATAAATGGTCTCATCTCTCCGTACTTTAATTTTAAAATTTAATAAAATTATACAATATATGAATTTTTAAGTTGCGTTGCTGGGAAAATTGGCAGTCGGGTGGCGGATTTTTTTACGTTTCCTTCGTCAGAGAGTTTTTTTTTTAATTATATATAGCAGGGCGTATTCTGTCACTGACTGACGAGACATAAAAGAAAAAAGTGAAATTATTATCTATGAAATATTAAAAAAGAGTTAAATTAAAAAAAATTAACTAAAAGTTTCTATTTTTGTTTCAAAATCGTACTAAATAACTGTTTCTCAGTCTCGCTTGAAGATTTGCAACCATGCCAAAAAAATAATTCAAATCCTCATTTAAAATACTTCCTATATATAGTTTCTAGAATGTTCCATCTATTCTAAAAATAGGAATCCTTGTGGGATGCAAACAATCCGTTAAAAACAAAACATTTCGGGTTACATTAATGGAATTATAATGTCTACCGTTCAAAGGTTTCGCTGTACCAGTCCAAATGAAACAAAATTGAAAAAACCGGATGCACCATTGTTTAAATTAAATATTTATGTGCTAGACGCATTCTTATTTACTGAATCCAACTGGCTTCCCCTCTAAGGGAAGTCATGGAGGTAAGAATGAAATAGAGATGTTTGACATCCACGAAATATTAAACGGTCTGGAAATCGCTGAATAGATGTGATACAAACCAGACTCGTTGCTTGTTATATCTATACGAAAAATCAACTTATTTTTCTTTTAAATTGGTAACTAAAACTCAAATAGGACAATGTGTGCGGTTGTAAGATGTAATATGAGATTAAAATAAAGGCAATTCCCCCAAAATATTTTTTCTATATTATTTTATGCATTCTAGCTTGACGTTGGAGTCGGTATATATATATATAATTACGATTCATTATATATACCAACTTATATATTAATTTAAAATTTTAGTTCAGTGGAATCAATAAAAGTCTTTGCAAGTTTAACGTATTAACGGACGTCGTCATTTAGAACCACAGTCAAATGACAAGCCGATGCCTGAATAGGAGCCCAACGCCACTTTTAAGGACAATATCGGACTCGGGACTTGGTAGCCTATTAAACGTACACTTTTGCCACATGGCTGTTTTGGCTTTGCAGATCGTTTTTAGGTCGGCAGTTATTTCGGCAATGCCCGGTCCTAAACCTGGTACCTTTCGCGTACAAGGGAAGCGACTGGGCTTATTGAGGAGGATATGAATAGCTTCAATTGTCAAAATGGCTGTTCTTTTGGTCTTATAAATATGCAACAACTCACTCTTATTCTCACCTCCTTAGTGGTGCGATTCTCTCTTTGCGCGCATCTATTTCAATTACCCGCAGTACTAACAGGGGGGCGCCATAAGTTCAACCCCCCGTTCAAAACAATGCCCCTAGTTTGGGGCTTTTGTGCATTTCTAAACTTCCGCAAAAATGGCGCCGCCATTGTTGTGCTTCCTCAGAGGCAAACGGGTGCAGATAGTCATTTAAACTGATATCTATTTCGATGTATTCTTATATACTCACGTCGAAACTTGGGGCCAGAGGTCTTTGAGTTCGCGCTGATATAGAATAAGGAAGTGTTATACACATGAATGTGTCACAAAAGAAATATATATAGACTGTAAAAAGGGTTGATTTTAATGCGATTCAACTTTTGGTAAGTAATATCATGCCCAATAAATGCTATTTCTCAATCAATAGGTATTATTACATCAAGATCCTTTTGTCTTAAACAAAATCCTTTGCCATTATTTCGTCCAAGCAAAGAATTTCGATTTAAAAGCTCTATCGTTTTAATAAATAACAGAAAAAGCAAAAGAATTATAGTTTAATGGATTGATTAGTACAGTTAAAACTTCGTTTCCCCAAAAATATTTAAAATAAAACATTTTCTCTTGATTTTACAACAAGAATAGATTTTCCATCAATCTTTTCTGTCAAACTACTTACAACCCCCAATACTTTTTTTTAAGAAATAAATTTCAATTAAAAATGTTTTCATCAAAGGCTGTTTATGATGAGTTTAGAAAAACTAAATACAAACTATTATTTTATATTTTTTTATAACCTTTCAGATACATTGTATTTTTATGAGTCGGTTATCCTTTTTTTTTACTTATCTTTATACTCAAAGAAAATGAATCTTTGTCTGAGCATTAAGTTTGATAACCCCCATCTAAACTAGCTGATACATCCACAAATTCTACAGAAAATAAATTAAATAAAACGAAAAACCAAACTTGCTCGTCCTTTGTCCTCAATTCCCCAGTGCTGTAAAAAGAGGAGCGTTTTGTGGCGAAACGTGATTAGATTATTATCGCGCAATAAATGGGCCTTTTGTTTGTTATCGTGGTTGATGCTATTTCGAAACAGCCTTTTGCGGTCATGTATTTTACCTTGCGGTTTTAGAAGCAATTAACTGTTGGCGCTTTCAATAGGAGAAACAGAGAGGTCTTTGCCAAGGATGTGGTTTTTGGAAAAAGAACTGGTTCATGCGGCCTTCATTGGAACTGGTTAAGGTTTAAAAGTTAAACGGTCATTAAAAACAGAATCATTGTGTCAAACAGGTTCAAGTTGTTTAACATTAATAAAACATTTTAATAAAAAAAGTTAATTAATAAATTGGAATATTGGGGAAAATGGATGAAAATGGAAAACTGGAACTTAATTTACTTAAAAAGAATGTTAGGAAAACAGGAGTTCAATTTGCCAAAATATCATGAAAAAAATGATCATGAAATCAAACCCAAGCATAATTAAAAAAGCACTGAAACCTATTTGAAAATGTGGAATAGAAATTACACATCCCTCCGGTTTTAATCTAAAGAAACTGTTTTTGCCATTTGAACTAAAGCCGGCCATCCGGTTACCATCCCCAGCCTGCTAGCTACAATGGAATGGGTTGCCTGCACGTTTTAGTTTCCATACGTGATTAGATCACGTTTAAATGGAAAAAGCGTTTTCTTTGTTATTGGGGTTGCTATTTCGGGGCGCTCCTTTGTTGACGCTTGCTTTGTTGATATTCATCTGGTGGTTTTCGGTGCAATTAACCGGAGTTTGCTGCAAAATAAACAAAAAAGTCTTTTGGAGGATTTCCATCAGCGCTTCTTTCTTTCGACATTTTAGTGGAAGCAGAAGCGTGCACGGTCATTTCTCTGTGAACACGACCCCCATGGAGCGTTTCAGATCGGAAATGCTTATTGCTGTGTAGGAAGCGGCGAGAATGAGTCGCCCGATCATTCAAAACACGTTTTATTCCTTTTGCCTTTCCCCCCACCCCACCCTGTTTCGGAATATGAAGGTCTCATTTGGTGGCAGTGGTTTTTGACAAACTTGTATACTAAGTTGAAACTGTACAAGTTTAAAGCTAGTTTCTTTTTTACGTAGTTCGTGGGTGTTATTCACGAATAAGTTTGGCTATAAAAGTATATGTGCATGGAGTAATGGCTCATTTGAATTTCAGATTTTCGTGGGTGAATGCTTGAATTTTTAAGGTCCAGCGAGTCCCATGTATCAATGGAATCTAAAACTAAGAATAAAATTGTCCATGAAAGATAGACTTTCTTCAGCTAAAATTAGCAAAGTAGTTTAGTAGTTATTCGAAATTGGTTTTAAGCATAGGTCACGGCCTAACTAGATTTCGTGTACAAAAAACAGACTGTAATCCACACATAAATTTGCGATTCCATTTCGTTTTTTAATTCCTTACTTTTTCTTAGTCTTCATAGAGCAGTATTTTTTTGTTTAGACAAATGTCAGTTGCATCCTTTTCAAAATGCGAATGAAAAAAACTATTTTCTCGCTAAACGAACGTAATTATATATTTTAAGCGGTATACAAACAATTGTGTGCAGCGTTTATGCTGCCTAACCACGCAAGCCTAAAATAGGCACCGCAAAAGGCGACTTTATAAAAATACTCTTTCGAGGCCGAAAATCATCTAAAATAGATTAATGAATTTCACCGAGCATAAGAATTACTTTTGTTTGTACTAAATACGGTCACATTGCATGAGTACTCAAATTAACGTCCAAATAAAACTTCCATTTTTCGTAATAGAGCAGTATATTTATAGCTTCGACCAAAGTAAAGATAGATAGGACACATTTAGAGCTAAACCTTTCATTTCACGCTGCCTTCATCGCTAAATTAAGACACTAAACTTATATCATTATTTAAGTTTGCATTTTATCATCGATTCATTTTGAGCCCTTCTCACGAACAAGCTGGTTTAAGTGGCATTTTTGTAATTATAAAAGGAAGCCAAGTGACTTATTTGAAACCAAACACAATTAGTATTCAGGTTATGCACGCAAATTTTTTCTTTATTGGATATACTCGAAATTGCAGACAAACATTTAAAAAAAATAGATTTCTATAATAGGACTGTTATATACGCGTTAATATTTAAAAACTGCATTAATGTACAATTGCTTCAAGGAAATAAAAAAGGAAAAGAGGAAATATGTTAGACAGATTTTGTAAAACTTGACGTTCTCCTTACGGTGTGATTTTCTTCTATTGAGCTTCGACCTATTCAGATTCTACTATCTATCTTATTTTATTCTATTGATTGCTTCCTCTATTGAGCTTTTACCATGAGATACCTCAATACATTCAAATATTTCTCTATTTATTGCCTTTGATTTGGAATATATTGTTAAAACGTTGATGCCGAACAAAATAAAGATTCTAATCCGCTTACAGAAATTCGATGTCAGAAGATTAAAAAAATCCTGCATTAAAGTTGCAACCTGTTGGCTCCATAAGGCGCGGAATTAAATTCTTCGCTCAAATTAAGGCTACAAAAACCATCGACGTGGAAGAAGCGGGCCCATAATCCCATAGCAATAATACCAATGAAGAAAAGGGAATACCAACAAAAACATGTCTGTAAAAAAAGTTTTTACAAAAATGCTACTTCCCTCTAAAAAGAAGAGAAATTTAAAAAAAGGACTAAGTACCAAGTGGAATGAAACTTGCTGAAGTAATCATTACATTTTTAGATCAGCCTAAAACGTGACACATTGTTTGTGTCACTTCCCCATTACTCATTGTAAATATTTTGAGTATAACCCTTAGGAGCTGGAATTTTACCGGTTGAAAGAAACCAATATTCGATTTATTTTCATTTGATAGACCCTCGACTGTCGAGTTCAATTTGCTCAATGAATGGTCAATGATTTGCACTTTATGTTCTATATAAATGTATTTACATGCAAACGAAGATTTTTAAATACACGAAGGAAATTTCTGTTAAAGCCACGTTTACCTCTACGTTACGATGTTCTTAGTTTAAAATTAAGGTCAAAGCTTCATAGTTCTAGGGGAAACTTTTTACTCCTTCATTGCACATGTGGTACTAATCAACTGCCAGTTCATTGATAAAAAGTGCATAAGCTAAATTACACAAACTAATAATAAGAAAGCATTATTTGATGGAGTTTAATACCTCGGCAAATTTTATATAACTTGGTATCTTTTTTATTTGACTTTTTTTTAAGAGTCATGCCTTTTTTGTGAGAACTACAGAAATGTTTTTACAGAGTTGTTTTTGTTGGGATTTCTCTTATTTTTTGGTAGTTTAAAAATGGATAATGGAATGAATATGGATTTAAAATAATTATAATGGATTTAAAAATACGATAAACGCCACATATAGGCCACTAGCCCTAGTGCGACGGTTTTTCAACCAACACCAAGCAAAATGTGGCTAGTGTAAATCATTGGTTTCAATTGTGACTCACATGTAGCCCTTGTGCGATGTAAATACTGCTATCAAAATCCATTTAAAATATGGGTGCCTGTTGCCAGCTCAGGTGTTTCACTTGAAAACCATCCTATTTAATCATAATGCTGAATTGAAAGAGTTATCGTGTGCCGTTTAGGCGAATTTTTCTCGTCCCAGATCCACCTCCCATTCGTTTCGCCAAACCCCAGACACTTGGGAAGTTGGCCACTTTTAGGTTTACCCATTCCCAACCTATTCTTACAGCCATTGATAAAAAATATATTCGACGAATAGAATCTATTCTATATATTTCTTCCTATAGATCCCGATTCCTCATCGTGTTTAAATGCGTGTGTCAAAAAAGCGCGGGAAGTCATCAAAGGAGGACTCATCCTCTTCGAAACGAGTGACAACTCCGATGGTGCGAATTTAATAAAAGCGTCAAGTGACACTTGACTCATCGAAATAGGCTGGGAAGACGCATTGCCGAGATTTTTTGTATGGAATGTCACTCTTTGATTGTGTCAGTGTCAGAAGAGAGTACGGCTGTAGATTTATTCTTAAGGGATATTTTAATAGTAGACCAGACTATACAGAGCTCTTTGATGACTTACAGAGGAAATTTTAAATTGCTAAATAAAATAATGAAAATGACGGCAATTTTGAACTTATCTTGCGAGTCTGATTAAATTTTTTTTGTCAGACCTTCGTAATGCTAAAAATTGTGAGTCACCTGCTGAGTTGTAAAACAGAACAGAAATGGCTGAATTTCGAATTGCTTTATCAAATAATTCAGCATAAAAGATTTATTAAAGATACAGAACCTTTTAAATATAAAAGCATTTGAACTTGTTTGCTTGAAATTACAAAATAATTTCATGTACATCAAAGAATCACAAAATCAATAAGCATTAACTGTTGATTTAGTCAATGAACAGTGTTCCCTCTCAAACGATAATCAATAACAAGGTTTTAAATGATGAGGCCAGTTATTCATATTGCATGGGTAGAGTTGAACTGCTTGTTTTCAAATGGCATTAAGTAAAATTTACAAAAAAAATGAATATTATGTACAAAGTTCTAAGCACATGTACAAGAATGTCTGGGAGCTCTACTAGTTGAAATTGCAGAGATAGGACGAAATATCATTTTGTTGAAATTTATAACAAAATTACGTTTTTTGAGAAATGGTATAAAAAACAACAAGCAACCCCAATGGAAATAAGTTATTTAATTTAACCAAATCCACTCTCCCAACGTACATAGCCCTAGTGTATAGCTCTACTTCAACAGTGATTCAACCCAACACCCATTTTTCTAAAGAATCCGCAGCTCAGTGAAATCCGTACGTACTATAAGGACGTTAAAGGGAAAATGACCGCGGGTCTGAAAACCAAGGTGCCTCTGCGTTAATCTAATAAGAAAAACTAGATTTTCTAAGTGTCACATTTCTCCGGCCATATTAAATATTTTAACAAGCGTTTTTGTTTTTTTACATGATGCATGTAACTGACTTACAGGGCTTTATAATACCTCTTTCTGAAATTGGTTCGCATAATTTGTTGTAAAATTATGTAATGAAAATTTAGAAAAAAATATTGAACCAATTTCAAAAAAGTGATGATAGAGCTCTGTTAGTTAGCTACATGTATCATATAAAGAAACGCTTATACAAATATTTTCCCATTGGATTAACACAGAGGCACTTAACACGGAGGCCCACGGTCTTTCCACTTCAGTTCAAAATCTTGCGTATTCCTCAAGATATCTCTCCAAGGACACCCTTTCTTGAGATGGCCACAGTTCGAAAAAAAAGATAAACTAAGGTCTCCAGTGCAGCAGCATTTTAAGTCAACACCCCTCTTGGAGGAGATCCCGGCTGCTGCTCAGTTTGGCCCGAATCAATACGAGGTTCGGTTTATCCAATTAAACACGTCGTCCATCACGGTCGCGGTTACCGGGAATAATTCATGCGAGTGTTGCCTTTCCTCATTAACCAGAGAGCTAAGAAGGAGATGCTTGGATCGAAATGAAGTGAAGTAACCATTGTAAGCCCAAACAAACCGATCATGCTGAAACGCATCATTTTATTCTTTAAAAGATTAAAAAATATGACTGCAGTTGAAGGGGGTTGGTGTGTGGCGTATCCATGGGAAGAACGATAGATATCCACGAGTGTGCCAAACACAGCCGGCAATCTACTTGATGTAGTAGCATTCACGACATATCTAGAATGATCGCCCATGGACAATGGGTTGCCATTGTCTCCGAGGAGGTTGGGACTTCTGCCTGTTGGTCCGAGAAAGGTATTTTTTTCCCCCTTCTACCACCCAGAGGAAAATCCAATAGGAGTATTTGCGAAGGTTAGTAAAATGCGTTGTAATTATAGTTTTTAGGAGAGAGTCAGACATCACCTATTCAATGTAGTAACTCAACGTAGAATAACACACTGTAAAAAAAATTGTTGTTTTTACAGTTAAATACATTATTTTTTACAGTTAAAACTGTTTTTTAGAAAACAGTTAATAACTGTATTATCTTCGTTAACGTGACGTCACACTCACATCCATCAATGCACCTGCCCGCGGGGAAATTTGAAGACGAGCAAGAGTCCGTGATTGAGATCATCGTTCAGCACAATACCCAATTCTTGCCCTCGCGACCGAGTAATGACTTTGTCGCAGACGGTTCAGTATTGGGCTCGCACGCAGAGTTCCTGGATCAAACCGGCCCGGTCCATACCTCTTCCAGGAACTTCTTGCGTGCGAGCCCAATACTGAACCTTCTGCGACTAAGTAATTACTCGGTCGCGAGGCTAGTATTGGTATTTTTTAGCAGGAGAAACTGTTAATTTACAGGAAAACATTGATTAAGAGTTTTTCCCTGCTAAATTAACAGTTTTTCTCTGTTAAAATTACAGTTTTCCTGTAAAGAATTACAGTTTTAACTGTAAAAAAAACAGTTATTAACTGGCGTCTAAGTTGACAGTTTTTAACTGTAAAAACAACAGGTTTTTTTACAGTGCACCAAATACTTCGCCGAGAGCGATGGATGGCTGTACTTGGCGAACCGGGCTTTGTATAGTTATTATTCCCGGCAGCATCTCCATCTTCGTCCTCACTTTTGCACCATTTTTCTTTGCACCATTTCACACACAACGAGTTGGGTATTTTTTTCACCGTACTTATAATGCTATAAGGTCCCGGAAAGGGGAGCATACACACGGGACCAAAAATATATAAATCGTTCTTAAGGTTTAACCAACAATTTTCACTTAAGTACGGATGCTCGCTTATTGAGGGCTTTCACATTACAAATGTGGTAAATTTTGACATGAACGATACACTTTGTTGCCGTACACTGCCACTATTTGATTTTGGGTATCTGAAGTATGATTTCCCCCGTCCGTCGGCCTCTTGTAAAAACTCCGATTGGACTGAACTTAATGCGGAGCCTTTCATAGTTAAAAGCACAAGATTTCTCTGTTATTATGTCCTTTAAAGAAACTTAACTATTCTTTAAATTCCAAAAATAGTGTTGGAAATGTGCCTAATTATATATAAAGGTATTTAATGTAATGTAATCGTCTCCGGCTGCTTCATTCTAGCCTCCTTTAGGAGCTTTAACACAGCCAATTAGGCCTCGTCATTTAGAACCCTGGTCAAGGGTATTTAATTATTAAGTGATAGTTAAAAGTTGTGTGGTTTTTTTCACACCTTGAATTTTGTTTAATTGTAATATTTTACTAGCAGTTATACCCATCGGCTCAAAAATATTTACTTGGCAAGTTTGACCTGCAAAAGATAGAGTTCAATAATTAAAATGGAGGCTCGTTATTAATAAGACATTCTAAGAAACCAGACGAATCTAGAAACTGCGTTCTAAATTAATTCAAACGCCCTGTTGTATAAATGCATTCATTATGGTCCGTACCAATTAAGGTATAGTTAGGATATTTCAATGGAAATGATGCATTTATAAAAGGTCTTTAGGTTAAATTGTATTTTGGTTTTGTTTTGTTAAATCGTATTCAATTATTATCGACATTCTTTCGTTAATACTTTTTGAATTGGAATGTATTTGATTATAATTAAAGCAATTAATTATAAATTGTAATACGAAACATCACTCGTGGTTAGAGTTAATGAATGCCTCAATCTTAAAGCGCACACACGCATTAAAAGCTATTGTACGTTAATGAACTAGGCTTCGCAAAACAGGTTCAGTGACTAACGAAGCTTGAATTTTACTCTTCTTGACAACACAAGATTGAGAATAAGAGCTGTTGGTAAACCGATTCTGCTGCAAGTTGTAATAATTATAGAGTCTTTAATTAAAAGGAATTATCATTCATTAACGTAATTTAATTATTAAAAATGATGGATTCCTTGAATGACTCATCGATGTCGGGAAGAATATTCAGTTAATTTGATGTGTTATGCTTCTGTTAACCCTTTCAGTCCCAGTGATGCTATTTGGCATCATCATTTTTCTGAGCATAAATAATAGATCTGACATCTATTGGGATTAATAAAAAATATTTTCTTATAGAAAAAAGTTTGAAGAATCGAATGATGTGCTTTTTGATATCATAAATGGCTATAGACGATCAGAATTTTTTTTTTCTAAAATGATGATGCCAAATTGTCATTGGGACTGAAAAGGTTAATATTTTTCAAGTGACTTCAATTCAGTCCAATCTGTTGAAATTGCGTTTTGTTTCATTCAATTAATTCCAAATAAATTCAATGCAGCATGTTGCATAAAAAAATAATTAGAATTGAAGGAAAGGCCGCAATTCCTGCTTCAATCATTCCTATCAGGTCATTTACACATCGGAAGGTCTTATATAAAAATTGAACGAAGCTTTGTAAAACAGAAACCATGACAAATGATGAAGCTTGGCATACTTGTTTACTTGGAAACAACAACGAATCTGTACATAATGCTGACGTTTGTTGTTGTTGTTACTAATGCCACTTGGGAAATCCAAGCTCTGCCCGCGGAGCGGGCAAGGATTAAGGCAAATGGGTGCGGTTCCTGAGGAGAGATGCCCGTGTAGAGACTACACGGTAGGAATCCGTCTTGGCTGACAGATGCTGCCTTCTATCGCCACCTCCGCAATTTAGACATGTCCCTGAAGGGGAGGGAAATAGTCTCCACCCGTGGGAAACTGCGCCATGACCGCCCACGGGACTTTCGGACCCACAGATTTAACGAGCACGTACTCCGCATATACTCGGTGGGTCTTCAGTGGTATCGGGACTCGATCGCGGGACCTTCCGATTCCAAGAACGAGGCCTTAACTACTAGGCTATCCACGGCCATGCTGACGTTTAAAGTGTATAACCGGGTGATTTTCTCAAAACGTTAAGTTTTCTCAACACACAAAAAATTTAAAATGTATCTTCATATTTCACCAAAAGTGCTGTTCATTATATTTACACAATGTATCTAAGTATTCAATTGCAATAAAATAACTTCAACAGAAAACAATTAAATGTCTATTTTTATATTTTAAAAGAATGGGAAAATTAAACGGGAAACTGTAATATATAAAAAAGGCTTTATATTTTATATTTATTTTACATTTAGTCACATATACGGGGTTTCTTTAACCCCCTTATGACGAGCAAAATTTTTTTCTGTAATGTTTGTTTTGTGTAAATAAAGTGTTTGTTTGTTAAAAAAAAAATATTTAAAATATATTTTAACTACACTTAAATGTCATGAAACTTCTGTCGCGTAGTTTCTGAGCCTTCGCTTTATGAATAAAATGTTTTACTGGTGGGTAGCCGTATATTGTTTTTTTTTAAAAAGTAAATGATTGCATTTTAGTCCCCAAATGAATCAAATAACTGATTTCTCTGACGTATATTTCAAGTGATGGGTTCCATTTACTCAAAAATTGCGTGTTCCTTCACATGTGTCGTAAATGGTCCACGGGGTCGAGAAAAACTCAAATCGTTCGAGAGTAATCTGGAACTATTTGGTATAAATTGATATATAAAAAAGGGTTTTGAACACTTAATGGTATTTTCTATAGGACACAAGAATTGGAAAGTTGCTTGTTTTTTCACAATCTGTATTCATGAGTTCAATTTCCGTTCATTTTTGTTTAGAAAATCTTAAAATGAGTTGCGGCTGAAAATTCAGCAAATAATGTCCTGAAAGCATTTCTTCATTTTGGCCCATTTGTGAAGACCGGTGTATAACATCCACTTGGCGAAGATTGCTTCCCCTTTTTTGTCGCCAAGCATCTGTCTTATTCTGAACTCCTTGGCTATCTAAGCTCCGGTGGACGGATATGAAAGAGGGCTGATTACCCAAGATCCCCTCAGTTGACTCAGTATTATTTGTGTTTATACTTTGATTCCCCTTTGTGTTGCATTCATACTTTCTCTAGTTATATTGATTCTTTTTTGTATTCTTGTCTTTTGTTGTATCTAACGTGTCTGGTACCAATATTCTCAGTAGTAAAAAAAAACGAATGGAAGTGATCACATATCTCTCGGTTTATAAATGTTCACTCCCTTTGTTTATGTGACATGGAAAATTGGTTATTTTCAGAAGGGATAATAATAGATGGTTGGTGTGTACAAGTTATAAAAACAAACTAGTAAGGTAAATAAAACTAATTATTCTTCAAGTTTAAAAAAAATGGTGGTCCGTTTTGTAATCCAAATAATGTGACATGGAAAATTGGTTTGGTGGTTGTTGTATCAGCTGTTAAGCAATGTTGTTTAACACTTTCGCTGTGTTAGATTTTGTTGTGTTAAAATATATTTTAACTACACTTAAATGTCATGAAACTTCTGTCGCGTAGTTTCTGAGCCTTCGCTTTATGAATAAAATGTTTTACTGGTGGGTAGCCGTGTTAAAAATTTAATTTTAAGTATTGTTTAACCGTTAAAGGGTTGTTTGGTTTAATTTGGTTTGTTATTGTAACTGAATTGGTATTATATTGGAATTTGTAATGCAGTTTTTTCTTTTATACGAACGTACGCTGAAGCTTATACTATAAAGTTACCCCTCGTATTTCTCTAGAGCGACGTTAATTCACCATATCCCTAAGTATAGACTAGAACCGCCCTCCCTCAATCTAGTTCGTTCCATAAAAGGAATTTAATATTTTCATAGATACAAATGTTAAAATACCACGAATGGTATATTTTATTTATAGTATTTGTATCTTATTTGCCGATATGTACTCTAAACTCATTCCATAGACTACAATCCCTCTCCCCCCCCCCCCCCCTAGCGTATATTAATGCGGTAATCTATATGCTGGCGTTGGGTCGCTCCCTTGAATCCGGATCCCGAATGTGGGAGATAATTCCCGTTTTCCCTCTCTCAGGATAACTGGAATAGACGGAGATAGAGATCCCGGTTTTTATCCCTTTCAGGAAATGGATAAACGGATGCTGACGTTATTTATGTTTTCCGACATTTAAAACCCGACGAGGCGATAAGCAAGTGGGTGAAAGAGTTCATCTTGGCATCACTGTATTAGATTGAAATGTAAAAGGTTTAGCACAATAAACTAAACATATTTGTTAGATTTTACTCTTATTAAGTTGCTTGAAAAGGACACAATTTAAAGAATTATTAAACTCTAAACAATCTTAGGATATCATTGGATAAGCATGTAACTAACCCATGACTCACTCTACGCGACGGTTACGTTTTCCCTAAATGTTGTGGATAAATTAAAATAGCCCACTTTTCATTTTTTTAACAGTACGCAAGTAGATTCGTATAGAACAACCACACATAAAAGGATAAAATATGGGTTTCTAATGACCTTTCAAACAAAAGCAATTTTGGAAAAAAAATTAACGGAAGCAGTTGATAGGGGGTATGTACAATTTCATTTGTATTATAACAAGTCTTTGTATTGTAATCAAAATAAATTATAAGATTAAGATTTAAATAGCTTACTTTCCTGTTTCTTAAATACTCACAGAATTTCTTATAGAAAGGACAGATGGACGGACCATAAGTAAGAAAAAAGTCTTTAATATGTTCTTCAAAAAAAATAATAATAATAATAATTAGACGTTTGGAAAGGAAATTAAAGGTACAAACGGACATTTATGTCGACGATGTCAATACCTACTATCACTTTTATTTAAAATTCTTTCAAATTAAAAAAATAACAGAAAGGAAGCTGAACAGGTTTAAAACACAAGGAAATGTGTCAAAAACGAAACGACAGAGCAAATCTTACAACAAAACCATTAAAGGATAAAGTCCGAGTTATAAGTCTTAAGTAATCAGTCCTGACTTTGAACCTCTTCTTCGAAGATCACTGCTGACAAAGTGATAGACCTTTTGTTTCCTTTCAAGAAGGCCCGTTACATGCAATGGGTCCGTTTTTTTTATTCTGTACTTACAGATTAAGTCCGTTAAGAGCTTCCACACCTAACTGAAGAAAGTAGCTTACGTACGGCTTTATTAATATTCTATCGAATTCGAGCTCTTTAATAACAAGTGCGTCCTTTTTGAGTAAAATGAGATATACACATGAGCGAATATTTTTAAAAATCGCAAGTACAATTTTTCTTTGGCGTGTAAAAAGTTTGTGTTAACATTTTTATGTGATCTCATCACCGTAAGTAGAGCAAAATTTCCAGTAAATACAGCATTAATCACATGATTTAATTATGATGGTATTTTGACCCCTTCCTCTTCGGTGTGATATTTTGGGATATTTGTGCTAGCCCCCTCCCCCCCTTCGCGGTATCTCATGTGGAGATTTTTAAAATTCTTAGTTTTTGTTTGGTATCTTTTTTAGTGAATTCCAAATAGTTTTTTTTTATAACTTCCAACATTTTAAATTATGTTTCTTAAAGTCATGATAAATATCATGTAAGCTTTTGCCACATTTAAGTCAAGAAACATATTGTACTGGAATTAAACTATAGTTTCTTTCTACTAGTAGTAGATTTTTTACGGGAAAAATGACGTCATATTTGACGAGACTTCTCTTTCCCCCCTACGTGATATTTGGTAATATTCGGCTCGACCCTCTCTCCCCCCCCCAACGCTTCACATAATTTATGGTCATGCATCTGAACACATAATTCGACAGTTAATAATTAAAAATAGATAATACGTCAATACTTTGTATAAGAGACAGAACAAACTAAAGGACCAATACAGCAGATCTATCAATGTCACTAAGACACAGTCATTAAGTCATCGGTCTTCCTTTTTGTGCCCATGACGATCATTGTTGACATGGACCAAAAGGGATTGACTTTTTTTCTTCCCAACAGCATTAGGGCCGTTTCACACAACACGGTTCCTGCTGTTGTTTTGGTCGTACTTCACTTCTGCGCTGTGGATCATCATGCGGCATGCTGGAGCTTTCACATGCAAAGAGATGCATTCACCCGACTTTGTGAACACTATTCACGCCTTTATTTCCCAATAAAAATGTTTTTCAATTCGTTTTTCGTGTCAATAAATGTGTCCTCCATAAATTGTTCAAGACTTCCATTTGTCTTATATTTTGTTTACTAAGATAAACTTAAGCTCACTCTCGCGTGGCAATTTTTTTTTACCAACTGTCGGTAATTAGATTTTATCAACTCTATCCTCTGCCGGTGTATGGTAAAAAAAAGTGTACTTCGTTGATGCATAAATTTACCGTACTTGCAATGTAAAAGCATTATTTTACACCTCCATTGATAAACATCTTTGAAAAAACAGTAATTACGATAAGTTACCTACTGATAAAACAGAGTCAATCGTGTTAAGTACGGGAAAAATAACCCAAACCGCTGTGAGTGAAACAGACTTAAGTAATAAATAAACGACCCATGCAGTGCAAAACAATAACCACAATAAGTCTTAATTCTCCCTTTTGTACGAAAATCCTTGTTGACATTAGCAAAGGGATTGACCTTTTTTTTTTGTCTTCTTTCGAGTAGGCTTAAGTTATAGAATAAGCGACATCGGCCGTGTTTGTTCTATTTCTTCCGTTAATGCTTGAATTGATAGATGTACGAGGGTTTTATTCATTCACTCCGTTGTTAGAAGGACGTCTTAACATTTTAATCTTTTGTGGAGTTTTGGTGACTTTTGCAAACAATGCTGTATTTGTAAAGGTAGCCTAAGAGCCATTTTCAAAAGCAATTCACTGGACGGCAACCTTTATCATTTACAGAACCAAAATGTTGTGAGTTTTTTTTTTTCAAAACTTTGATGAAATTAAAATTGCCGTACCGATTTTTTTTTACCGTTTGGGGTAAGAGGGGGAAGAGTTGATCTTAAAATACCCAATATATAAAAATTGAATCCTAATAACTTAAGAATATTTATGATCATAAAAGGTTTTTTTTATATTTTAAACCAAAATTTTTTTTAGATAAGTAGATTAAAATTTACAGATTGCAATAAACAACAAAATAAGTTTATCATACTCGTTTTTAACAGAAAAAAAATTCATGAAGTGACAGGTTTTTAAATATATATACGCTCTTAAAACAAAAGAGTGAAATCCACTCCTTTAGGGGAAGTGCATTTTCGGCACGGAAAGGAGTGGAAATTAACTCAGACTGAGTTAAAACCGCTCGTTTGTTTTAGGAGTGTATATTGACTGAGCCACAAATAACACTAGCAGCGAAGAAATTCTTAAGAATCCATTCACAACACTGGATATCACAACTATCAGCTATTCTATTAGTGTTACACAATGCCCAGAAATTTTAAAATCCAATGCATAAAGACAAAGTTTGGAAAGAAACGGAACGGGTTCTAAAAATAGTTCTTCAAAAGCTTAACCCACAAAAATATTTTTGTAAAAATCAGGAAATTCCTTTATTTGTGCCCAAATTTGGTTATTTTTTCAAACTTATAACCCGAATATTTTTAAAGTTACGGTCGAACTCGTTAATACGAACTCGAAGAGAACACCGAAACATTTCGTGTTAACCGAATTTCATGTTAACACCATCGGGAATGTGTTTCACATGGAACCAGTGAACAATTTAAAAAAATAACATCTAAAAATTATTCTAATTTTACAATGTAACACACTGTATAGAACTAGTAATTCAATGAATAAGGTTCAGTTGGACTAGTTCATACAATAGAAAATTTAGGAAAATTTTTAAGGAACAGCAACTGGATTAAAACTGACGAATCATGGGAGATCTTGCGATTTTACCAGAAAGAGAAAACAAATTATTTTTATAATTTCCACTTTCCGCTTTTTTTAAAGTTTTGCTTCATGTGTTCTTCATAACTTTGAATCACCAAGAAAAAAGTCAAAACCTAACCTCACCTAACAAATTTGATAGGAAATTAACATCCGGTTATTTAATGATGAATGGATAAAGTTTAAAAATAGTATCGCCCTCTTCAGAATAAAGCGGAGTAGTTAAAACGTACATTAATCATTTAATAACCACACACAGATCATATTGTCAATCGATGGTGACGTTGAATTTAGTTTGAAATTAAAATAGAGTTTACTTTTCCATGGAGAAAATCCGCCCCATTTCGAGGTTCACCGCATCCGGCTGTGTTAAGCCAAATGGCGGCGAGCCGGTGCCAAGCCAAGCCGAAAGTGCTTCATAAATTGCGGCCGGCTCCGGATAACAATTCCGGCGGCGGCCCACAATGGCCGCGATTAGCACGTAATTAATTGCGAAATAAATTTCACTCACCCCCCCCCTTATTCCAAAACACCTTCTCACCCGCGTTTCCTCATTTACTGGAGGGAACTTCCTTAAACTGCCTCAACTCCACCATCACAGACTTGGAGAGATGCGACGAGAAGGGATTTGCAGACCTGTTGTTTCGTATTGCCAATCGATTTGGCAAATTGCAGCAAAGGGCTGCCTGTGCACCTTTGCCCGGTTTTTAGTGACTCTAGGATCTCTTTGAAAAACGTTAAAAATGATTTTGTGTTTAATGATTTAAAATAACAAACAGTTCTATAAATCAAAGACATAATTCCTTAAAAGCTTAATTTTGTTTAAAAAATGGGGAAAATTGAGGATTTAATTTGGGCAAGCAAACAAGACTAAAAAAGCGTCTAATGCACTTCCACTCGGGTGATAGAATTTATTTAGTTAAAAGTTAAAAACAATACTCGATAGTAGCTGTTTATATAGGAACAGTTTGCTTCAAAATGTTATTTGAAAATATAACAGATTGTTGCTTGCCTATTCATCCCTCACATCTTCGAGAATTCAACAGCCCCCCCCCCTTCTACTCCCCCGCATTTTGGGGTTGGACACCCAGCACAACAGCAGAAGGGAGTTGATCAAGCGACCAGTTGCAACTTAACAATTTTGATGCAACTGGTCACTTGATCAAGAGTTCCGAACAAACTAAAGAAACGGTAAAATGGGGTGACTTGGATCACTTGTGGCGATCTAAATGTTCTTGCTAATGACAACATCACTCAAGATCACTCAAAGTCCCCAAATGTGCGAAAAATGTTTTTTAAATGTTTAATATACAGGTTGGTCAATTACAATTATTATGGGCTTTTTGTCCAAATTGTGTGGCTTGTAATGGATCTTAATTTTATTAATAAATTTATCATCAAAATCACGCCAAATTGTTACCATATAACGGGCCAATTATTCAAAATAGGTTTTTTTTAAAAACACATAATGAAGACGTTGACGTGCACATGGATGAACAGACAGGACTGAACGATTATAATACCTGTCACTTTTTGCGCGTTACAAACGTACTGTGGAATCTAAAATTTTAAAAATAGGTTTAAAATAAATTCTTGCCGGTAATCAAATGATCAAGTTATGCTTTTAGAAATAATAAAAAAATATTTACTTAAAAGCGAAAACGTGCCAAAACTAGGGCCTTTTCCAGCCTCGTAGCATGATGTACGACCTCGGCCTCTGAAAGGGGAATGGGGGGGGAGAGGCTTCTGGTCTTGGAATGAAAGAGATTAATTTCCACCCCCCCCCCCCTCAAAACTTCGAACCTTACTCCCGCACTGGAAGTATGCACGGAATTTCCGGGAGCAGACCCCCTTTTCCCGTTTTCTCCTGGCAATTCACAACGAGCCTTGGTTTGCCAGAGATGCAACTAACATATTTGGGTCGGTGAGGCATATCACGGAAGTGACATTCGCAGGTTCTGGTCTAATCTTACCAACGGTTCCTAAAGGGCAGCACATAGCGCCGTACATAGTAAGGGTACATTTCTAATATCATAGTCATTCTCTGCCACCGGCAATGGCAGAGGATTACATTGATATTTACAATTGTATAGTTGGTTTGCTCTCGTGAAAGTAAAACACATTTTTTTAAAAATTAAATCAGGGCATAAAATGATACGAGTTAGAAATCAAGTGACCAACATTTTTGTATTTCATACTATCAACATTGAACAAAGCATAATGAACAAATAATAAGGAAATTTTACAATTAAAATCCTTGGTGGGGGACTTTTTCCTTAAAAATAATAATTTTCATTAAGATAACAAAACACGAGATAAAATTGAATTTAATTGAATGGCAAAAGAAATTCCATTGCAAACAAGAGGAACAATTTCTTTATAGATTTTTCAAAGGATTATTTAATTCCACACAACGAAAATAAGAGCTAAGGAATAGAAAGGAATTTAAAAGACTCAACTGAGAAAATAGAAAAAAAAATTCCAAGCTGTATTAAAAATAATTTTCATGAACACGAGTTTTAAAAAGACTGCATGATTTCAAAATTCGACAGTGTCAGTCCAAAGCAGCGAATTCTCGGCCGCTCTAGATGAAAGGAGGGGGGGGGGGGCGGTATATTGCGGACTCCCTCCCTCCACTTGTGGATGAAGTTTTCCTTACTTTATTTTTTTTTTAATCTCGGAGTTCTGGGCATGAGAAATCGGCGGCAGAGAGGGTCAAGGTGGAGATGGATGGAGATTGAGATTAGAGAACCCGGATGGGAAGGATTATTGATTGGCGAGAGGATGAGAAGGATCTTGGTATAAATGATGATTTTTCGCGCCATATTTAGGTTTAAAATGGACAATTTTACAAAACTAACTTACAACTTCTTTTGCCTCGGGCCCTTCACTAAAACTACGACATTGTTCTGCAAGTCGCACATGGAGTAACTTTAGATCAAACCAGAATTTTAAAAAAGAAGGATTTTCCCCCCAGCCGCAATAAATCTTTTTCGTAATCACTCTTCTCTTCCCAAAGTGAAAAAGACTTCTTTGACGGGATTGTGTGATTTTTGATGAGTGACGACACTCCTCAAACGTTCTTTTTCGAACGACCAGAGTGTTCTTTTTATCCTCCTGAGTGACACGTGATCATCTCCAAAGGAAGAGGACGATTAATGACCAGCCACTCGGAGAGGGGAAAAAAAGGAAAGTGGAGGAATGGAAAAATTTTATTTGAAGAGCTCGTCGATATTTTGCCCCATTTTAAATGATGTCGAAAAATAGTGCAAAAATACATCTCTGTTAAAAGTGTTGGAGCAAGATTGCACCAGAATCTCGGAACTCTTTCACCACTATTACAATGTGAACAGCATGAATTCACCGCTTCTGCAGTGCGTTTTCTCCTCCAAAGCATCGAATTCGCGCTCCAAACAGTGATGCTAGCTAGACAGTTAATCTTGCAACAGAACTTTTGGCATGGAAGCTTTTTTTAAATGAAAACCTTCTACAACTATATTAAGGTAGATAACAAAAATAAGATTATTGATTACGTAAAAACGTAATAACAATTTTCCCACAATGTATATCTATATAAAGCTGTGTAAAATTTGTTTTAATCGGCTTCTTTACGAATTTTAAAATGTGTACAGTCAAGTTTCGAAATTCTTTTTCCTTTTAAATTCAGAAAAAATCTTTGGGTATCATGATTATTAAGTAAGAACTATCATATTTCATTGTAATTTGTGATTAATGACCATGAATAAATGTGGACATCCAATTTTGTCCTTATTTCAAAAATATTTCAGTAACTACAAAAACTGAGTCTCATTTGATGCGATGAAACCAATACTAGTAATAAACCAATACTTCTAGACTTGAATGGAAGTTCTTACTATCACGGCGTTAAATATACCAATTAGTTTTCACGTTTCGAAAAATTAATTTAATTTCCAAACAAACACAAACATTAAGAGCATCTTTCAAACGGAATAATCTGTCGCCGGTTTTTTACACTAAAATGTTAATGGTTGTTTAGAACTCAGCGCCTGTGTTTTCCCAGTTTGAAAAAGCTCCTTCGCAAATGAGCCAATCAAAGAGTTTGTTGAAAACACTTTTTTAACTCAATTAGTTTCGGAGTGAAATCCCAGTTTATTCACTTGAAAGGGAAAACCCGCTTTTCGAATCACGGCAATCAGAAAAGAGACCCAAATCGCATTTTGTCGATATAAATCTACAAACTAAGAATTTTTTCGGAAAACCAAGCAGCTTAAAATTAAACTTTTTTCCTTTACTAACGGTGTGTGTGCAACTAAATTATTTCGTTAGGTACCGTCGAAGCGGATATCTTTGGCCATGGAGGGTAACTTTGGTCCACGCGTCGGAAAAATATTTGTTTCTTAATTTCTCTTCATAAAATGATCCCATCTTAAATTGTTTTACATTTTTGGAAAGGTGAAAACATTGCCTTTTATTTCAAGTAAAAAAAATCTCATTCTAATTTCGGAAATACTACAAATGGTGTTTGTATTCTTACGACCATTTAATGACAAAAATCTATTTCTTCCAACTTTTGTCTGGGACACCTAAAAAATATTAAAATAGCTAAATAAAACACTCTATGCTATTCTTTTATTTATCGGGATGAATATTACATCATTTGTTTTAATATAAGTTGAATACTCTTTATGCTGTATTTAATTATTGGTCACTGGGAAACTTTTGCTAATGAATGCGGGTAACTTTGGTCCAAGATGTAAGGATTTCTTTATGGAAATTTACACTGTCAAAAATGTATGTAAAAGAGTATTCTGTTTAACTATTTTTGAAGAAGTCTTACTTTTATGATTACCCATTATTGATTTTTTAAAAAAAATTAAACGATTTTAAACATTAAAATGATAAAGATGAAATGCGTGAAACATTCAACATTGAAACGTACAACATTCAAAATCGCTTATGTCGAAATGTAAACATTTTCAAATTCTTAATTACGAATATATTATTTTTTTCCTTTCATAATCAAATTGTTTGTGCTTTTTATAAAATATTTATTATGAAATATTGCTTCCAAAAATAAGTTATTTTCCCTTATTAAAATTGAAGTTTTCTTTTAAGCTACAATCAATACTGGTATTCATAGTGTCATTCTAGATGCATTGCAATGTAAAGATGCAATGCAATGTTTTATACCATTCTTAATAACTATGTATCTTATAACTTTGTTGTTTTTATGTTTAAACAGTTTAATATTACTATTTAGTTCGGTAACACACCTTTAAGGATGTTAAAAAGTATGTTTCTTATGTATTTATGTTGGACCAAAGTTACCCGCCAGGATCCTAAATGTCCATTTTTAAACACAACACAACTTTTTTATTTATAAAATTTAACAAAAATCCTTGGAAATATTCCAATAAAAACAAATTTAAACATTAATGATTTTTAAGTGTTTAATCGTTTTTGTAGTTTAAGTTTTCTTCTTTTGTAAAAAACCATATGATTTTGAACCAAAGTTACCCGCACGGACGGTACTAATGGTATTATTTTTATTCTGATAACTGGGCTAGCGGCCATAGTTTAAAATTAAGTGACGCACTTTTATAAAATATTAGAGGGAACATTTTTATGTTCGAGTTGTATGAAATGATTGTATGCGCTGGTACTTTTAATAAAAAAAAACGATGATTGACCCTGGGATATAGTCCGGGACCCATCTTGTTGGGCTTCATGGCTGTTATGGGTCCTCTCTCCTTTTGTATTTTAATATGGGGCATTTTCACGCGTGACTTACACTACATCGGACGATTTAACAAATTTCGTTTGCGTAGTTCATAATTATTTTCTACTTATTCAAAAAATATATACGCCAGTTTACCCCTGAACATATACTATTTTTAGAAATCATAAAACCATTTCATTTAGTATTTCACTAAAAATAATAAAATGTCATACTGTGACTTACACTACATGAAAGGAAGTCGAGTTTTGGTTATCATTTAAACTCTAATTTCTTCTTCATAGTGCAGTAAATCAACATTCTACAGTGCTTAATTTAAGTACAAGGTTTAAAGCTAAATAATATATTGCAAAAAAATGTGGAAATATCATAGGAAATAATTTATTAACAGTTTTGTGCGTGACTTACACTACATTCAATTGTGACTTACACTACATCATGTGAATTGTATCACAGATATGGAAATTTAGGCAATAATAACATAACATATGTAAATAATTTTGAACATGGTAAGTTAAGAATTGCATACATGGTAAAATCATAGTTAAAAAAAGTTACACAACGTCCCTAAGTTGGTTTCAGGTAATTCTTAATTCTTTCTTCAATAGAATTGTCTGAAAAACCTTCCTTCTCAGGCCACGCAAAAAGACTTCCTACATCATGTGAATTGTATCACGATATGGAATTTAGGCAATAATAACATAACATATGTAATAATTTTGCAACAGTAAAGTTAAAATTGCATACAGGTAAATCATAGTTAAAAAAAGTTACACAACGTCCTAGTTGGTTTCGGTATTTTGTAATTCTTTCTTCAATAGAATGTCTGAAAAACCTTCCTTCTCAGGCACGCAAAAGACTTCCTACATCATGTGAATTGTATCACAGATATGGAAATTTAGGCAATAATAACATAACATATGTAAATAATTTTGAACATGGTAAGTTAAGAATTGCATACATGGTAAAATCATAGTTAAAAAAAGTTACACAACGTCCCCTAAAGTTGGTTTCAGGTAATTTCTTAATTCTTTCTTCAATAGAATTGTCTGAAAAACCTTCCTTCTCAGGCCACGCAAAAAAACTTCCTGACCATTGCAGATGTTTCAGTTTTATTGAATAAGCATCTATACTTAACATTTGCCCCACAAAATATTTAACGATAATTTTCCTACAAAAGGAACTAAAACTCTTCTTTCAGCATCAAATTCATTTTCAGAATTTTGCTGAGAGGTATTTCCTTTTACAACATTTCCATTTGTTTAATCAGCAGTGTTGTTTTTGGGGGGATTTAATGAAATATTGGCAGTTTTAAGTAAGTATTTGTTCAATTTTAAAAAGCAGAGAAATTTTTGAGTGTCGGGAATTGGAAATATTTATTTTCCTTTGATGAGCAAATATCATTTAATCTACCTATTTCGCTATTTCGACCTTTATTACAATTGTCAGAAATGTATAATAGTGATATGTTTGGGCAGATTTCTTATGCAAAGTGAAAAAATCTTTAGCAGAATGTGGGTCAATTTCCTGGAAGGTGTGGCTCCTTTTATCCCCTCCTCACTGTATCACCAAGTCCATCAAATGGTCCTTTTTCATGACTAAAGGTAAAGATGACCAACATTGGTAGTAGAGAAATGCCATTCAATGTTGTCTAACGGTTGGAACATTGCAATAGAGGTGGTGTATTTTTAGTTAAAAAGTTGTCCGTAAAGTCGTTTTTGCTTTCCTTTTCTAGGTTTGGTCTAAAGGTTTGAAATTTTCCACATGCTTAAAGTCTTTCCCTTTGCTCTTTTTTTTCTTTTAACTGTTGATTTAGCCATCTTAAATTAAAATTATCAAAATATAAGAAATCTACAAATAAGCTAATCTATAATAGCTAATCTATAATAGATAAATCAAACAGAAGCTGTGACTGACACTACATTGTGACTTGCACTACAAAGCTAAAATGTGTTATAAATAGAGAAAATGCTTTTTATTTTAAAATTAAAAAGGTGTGGAATTACGCAGAGGTTACTATAGAAAGAAAATATCGTAAAAACTTTGAAGTAAAGCTTTATTTTAAAAAGTTATAGCAATTTTTATATCTTTTCGTGACTTACACTACAGTCAAAAATGAGATTTTTATCTTTCTAATTAAGTATCTTTTAGTAATAAATGCCGATTAATAATGTGTTTTTAAGATAGTTCTGATAATCTATTTTAATTATTTTTCCAAAAAATCTGATAAAATGTGTTTCTTACCTTAAAATTCCTGGGTTCAAAATGATGAAAAAACACGAGACCATGCTTTCAAAACAAAGCAGCCATTTTGAAGCTGCTGTGTTGCCAAAGGTGAAACAATAATACTTGTTGATACAAAAAAAAATAAAATTCAAACTTTTCTAAAGCACATATAAAAGTTACAACTGTAGAAAAAAATATTTTTTTTTTCAGTTGTGGTATCATTTTAAGTGGAATTACCCTATGTACAAAAAGAGTCATAGGCATAACTTCAAGTTGTTGCGTGTCTGATGTGTACGTACTCAATGCGTTGCATATGCAATTATACACTGAAATAACGTTAAATTGTTAGTTTAATGAACTTTTACATGAAATATCCGAAAGTTTTTCGTCGAATTTATTGACATTTCGCACATTGATATAAATACGTAAGCTTTTATGTGGGTTCCAATTTCTCTTTGACATTGAACAGGTAAAGAAGTAAAGTAAACTGGATAAGACTAACAAACGAGTAGTTGTATTTTCATACAAACATAGTACGTATGCATACAGACGAGTCACAGGCGACGTGCACCTTTTCGGTCATGCAATCCCACCTAGTCTCGGTGAGAGTCACGACTCTGCCTGTGCTTGTTGAGCCAATATCTAGCACCTCTAGTTTCATGCATGTGCTACTGTTCATGTTCCCCGGACATACACTGAAACATATCTAATCACTTTTAAACAAAAAAGACTATTTCCAAGGAAAGCTAATTAGATGGACTCCTGTTCCTTCCTGAATCTCAGCCAAGTCCGCCAGGGCCGAAAATGATAGCCTTGCTTCGACATCGATCCTGTCAACAACCTGTTCGAACTCCGGAAGGAAGTGTTCGATGAAGAGAACACCTGCGCCCCGCCCCCCGCGGAATCGAATGCGGAAAGTGGCACACTTAAATATTAATCCCTTCATCAGATACCTCCCCTCCCCCATCCCCCAACAATGAACAACAATTTAGAATGCTGTCCTGCATTTTTATGCAGGATAGTATTCTTAGAACAGAGTTATTCCATGTTCCAGTTTTGTTCGAAATATTAAAACTAGTACGCAATATACTTTGATAACATTTCGACATCTTATCCAAATCATTTTTAAATTACAATATGAAGAGCTGCGAACAGAACAGAAAGCGTGAAGTAACGGAGAGAAGCTCTGGCCTTAAAGATGAGAAGGCCGTGCATGTACCATACATGAGTCGTTGTCGTTTTACACGTCCTTTTAGATTTTCTATTGCTTTTAAAATATTGTAAATTCGCCATCAACTTTTCAAGCAAAGAAGGCAAAAGCACTACCGTAGTATAATTAGTTTAATTTGATTAAAATAATCTTGTCATATTTAAGTTTTAACGATCATTAACGAAAACAAAAATTCCGAGATAATGCGATAATGATCCTAACAAATTTTAAACATATTTTTTTAAGAAGTTGTACGCATTTTTCGTCAATTTTAGAATACTCGTTTTTTTTAACTCGTACGTGTTTTAAAACAAATGCTTATTAGACAATCACATCATGTAGCTTTACACCCGTCTGTCTGAACTCTCTCGAAACTCCGCTGTAACTGTCCAATATTTTAAAAAAAGTTACTATGGTACGACATCAGATACCTATACATTATACGTGTGTCTGATTGGAATATAAGAAATTGTATTAGGTGTAATAGTAAAGTAGTCTTTCCAGAACTCCTTGTGCTGATTGTGTTTCCCCAGAACAATTCGTTCCTCTTGAGCGTGTGATGAAGAACGTGTCGTCCCTGTGTGTGGGGGGGGGGGGATTTGTTTAATTAGCGGCGGGGCGTTTTGTCTCACGCCAGAATTCATTATCGTCTGCTGTTCGATACCGTAATCGAGTTTCGCTGCAGCTCCGTGAGGAAGCGAAATGAAGACAGTCACGCGACAACAAAGGGAGGTGAGAGAAAGAAGAGATGCCGCAAAGTCGCCAAATCAATGCACCCAAACTACAGCAACTCAATAACAACTTGTCATGGCATGTATCAAATGTGAGCCGAAGTATTTACAAGTTGGTGAATGCATTTGGTCATTTCGCTAAATTGAACGAATCTGTCTGCGTTAGCACAGTCAGTACTTTAGTTTCCAAACAAATCTATGCACTCGTATTTCCAATTTAAATAGCTTCACTTTGTTCTCGAAAAATCTATCGTAACAATTCGAAAGATGGCGTCCAGGATCCTTCTTTATAGTTGCCCAATAATGATTTGTACTAACAGCAGAAGGAAAGTCAAGCTGTAGATTTTGCAAGTTGGCGAACTACGCATTACCTGAAATGTTCAATTTGAAATATCTTATTTCGCTCTAAAAAACAATAATAAAATAATAAAAAAAGACATTAAATGGCAAATTTTAAAATAAGATCTAATGGAAAACGAACTCTTAATAGGAAATATTTAAATTGTTGTTTGTTAGTTTAATTGTATTCAACGTAGCGCAAAATAATGAGCTACGCTTTTGAATGGGCGTATCACGAAAGCGATGATGGCTTCACGTGGAAAACCTGTTTTTGCACTCAATTTGGATACGGCAGCAGCTCCATCTCCTTCTAACCCCCACCTTATTCTGTTCCCTTACTAAACCCTATTACGTTATTGTTATTAGATAGTGACATTAAAATGGTTAATCACCCGATGATATCTATTACTTGTAAAACGATAACATTTTACTAGTCAAACTAATTGAAGTTACACTAACATTTAGAACCGCTTTAATGAAAATCGACCATTCTATAAATCATTTCATTTATAATTCGCACCATTCAACTTTAAATTAACCAACAGTCAAAATTATGAACAGATTTTTTTTTGCTGTACAGAGACATAAGGACTCGTATATTTAACTTTACTACGTCTTTAGTTTTATACGACATTCGGGTTATTTTTAATGAACTTCTCTCATACTTTAAGATACTTTCGCTCAAATATCTCAGGCTGAACAAAGCAAAATATAAAGCGACTTGTTTACTGTATTGGAGCTCATTAGACTATACTTTGGAACAAAAAAATACTCGAGATAATTTTATCTCCAATTTAAGTTGTTTGCTTCGGAATGATCAAAAGACACATTTCTTGCATATCAAAGCCAAAATACTTATCCCAATTTTATGATGCATAAAATATTAAAGTAATTGCACAAAAAATAATCAATATTACATAACAATGAGAATTTATAATTACTTTTAGACCCTCTTTGAATATTTAATATCTGCGTTTTGCATAAAAAATATGAATGGTAGGAATATAAAATAGAATAAATAGATTTCTCCTTCTGAAATATCACAGTTAAAGTAATCACTGATCACATAAAAATTTAAATTATTTAACTGTTCATTAACTTTCCAAATAAAAGCATACTCTTTAATTTTATTTTTAACAATGTTTGATGATTATTAAAAGTTTTACTTAAGAATTTGATACGATTTAAAGTAAATAAAATCATAAAAGGCACATATCAATAAACAAAATATACTTTGAATTTAAAACTATGATTTAACGTTTGGAGAATCCAATTTTGATATTATTTTTAGTCTTTGTTAGGAAAATGATTTAACATAAAAATTTTTTTAAACAAACAACAATTTTTTCCCAACTGAATAAAGTGTTTTACTTTGAGTAAACGCCAGTTTAACGCCAGAAATGTCAAAACTTTTATCCTAAATTTTATTTTCCAATAACAAAAGAATTTATTTCATTTAAAATCATTCCGAATATATAAAATAAATATAAAATAAACAATTGACGTTTATTATTACATACAGAAATTTAAATTGAATAAAAGATTTTTTCTACTTATTTTCAGTAAAACGATGTCATTACATGCGAAATTTTAGGAAATACAATAGCACAATTCTTATTTCATTTATGATTAAAGTCTGTTTTTTTATAAGATTTTTTTTTAGTCTGAAGAATTGTAATGAAGTTTAATGACTGATAATTGTAAAATAGTGAATGTTTGGTTTTATAAAACACTTCTAGAATGACTTTATTTTGTGTTGTTCCCTTTGATATCCGCATAATTAGTTTATGCATTATAGTTATTTTTGCAACTAGTGCCTACAATTGAGTGGTAGTACTGATGCATTCATTTGAAAATCCCAATTTCTACGAAAGTATAGCTCTGATATGTAAGAAATTTTGCACCACGTGTAAAAACCCCAATAACTGTCAAATAACACACATTTGGAAGGAATATATCATATGTGGATATTAAGTTACTAAACTTAAAGTCTTAAAATGCTCCAAAAGATTTTGAAGACCAGTTTTAAAATTTATAAATTTGTAAATAACCTGATGTTATTTTCCTTTAAAATTTGTTTTATTTTGGATGTATATATAGCGAAAAAATGTTTAGACGGCTTTCGCAGACTTTCTTTTGACTTTCGCCGATATTGGAATTCCGAATCTAATGAATGAGCTGCTTGGGACTGACCAACGACTGAACATTCCTCTTTTTTTATAAAGTAGAAAATAATGATAATTGCGCAAACTTCACTACGTGCGTGTAAAAAAATATTTTACACTATAAAGCAGTTCAATTATGATGCATGTGCTTCATGACATAGTGAAAAGGGTTTTTTTTTTCAATACCATTGTTTAAAACAATTATTTACACAATGTTGCATTGGTAAAAGTTTCACTTAAAAAAACTTTTAAA
Organism: Oedothorax gibbosus; assembly: GCA_019343175.1. NCBI lineage: Eukaryota > Metazoa > Arthropoda > Arachnida > Araneae > Linyphiidae > Oedothorax > Oedothorax gibbosus. The sequence goes on from CM033275.1 coordinate 31,326,344, forward strand.
CACAATTAATTCGAAAAGTGGGATTGTTTGCACTGTATTGTAAAAGTATAAGAACAGTTTTGGTGCGGAAAAAAACAAATAATTTTCTCAACTAAATAAAAGGATTTACTTTAAGTTAATGACATTTTTTAACGTTGAAAACCTTTCAAAACTTTTATCTCAAACTCAATTTTCAGATCACAAAATAGGTTATTTCAAAATTTATCAATCACTGTAGACTTTTATAAAATTATAAAAGACTTTTGGGTATGCAAGCAAACCAGTATGACACATTAAAAGTAAAATTTCGTATTATTTCTTAACTACACGTACACAGAGGTAGTGTGAACTCATCTATGAAGTTCTTTGAAAAACTAATCAACTTGTTAAGATGGGAATGGAAACTACAAAAATGGGGAAGTTCCCAAATCCGAAAAAGTTAATACTTTAGAAAAATTTATCAACCCAATTATCATTTCGATATTTTGGAGTTATTGCGTAAAAAAGTTTATCAACTTCTTCTAGTTTAAAGTTTTCTCCCATTATATTTCAAATCATTTTAATGGAAAATATTTAAATTCTCACTCACTCATTCCAATTCGTCTTCATATTTGTTCACGGAGAAAAAAACGAAACTAATTTGAATTTCATTTACAATTTTCTTCAGTGCAGCAAAAAAAAACCCGTTCTTTGGAGCGCTAGTCTAAATTAACTCCCATTTTTCGCGCTCTCCGCATTTTACAGAAATAACAAACCTCAAAAAACGATTTTACGCTTTCAACTTATTGGACGCGGGGGGACAATTTCTATACTTCTGCACAAAAATGGTGTATATTTATGTGATACAAATAGATTTATAATTCTTCTGAAAATATAAAAGTTTAATTGTAGGTATATGAAAGTAAACTATGACTTTAGATTCCTCTCATTACAAAATGAATCTGTTTACACAAATTATAACTTTGGACAAAAATGAGCAAGTTTTAGCTTGTGGCACATATTCTTATAAATATTAGTATTTGAAAAAACTTTGTTAATAAAAAAACGGGCCCTCAATTTGCTTTGCTTTTTAATAATTATATATTATATAATTATATATATATATATATAATATATATATATATATATATATATATATATATATATATATATATATATATATAATATATATATATATATTATATATATATTATATATTATAATAATATATATATATATAAATATATATATATATATATATATATAATATATATATATATTTAATTCTAAAAGCATAAAAAATGCAAAAATTGAGAATATGTAGTTGGAACTTGCAATTGTATTTATAATAATTAAATTTTTAGAAGAAGAAAAAAAACTTAAGTGTTTCATTGTAAAGTAAAATATTGAAAAGAGCTTATTTACATCATGCACGTGACATTTATTTGACGATATTCAGTTACCAAACCAAAAACACATTTACTTCAGTCGGTTATAGAGACGCACCCTGCTGATATATACATGTAAGGTTCGAAAATCAAGACTTGTGTCTTTCTGGATCTAGGGCACAAAAATCTGATTTTTGCGAAAAAAAACTTCCACGTAATCGCACGGAACACTTTATAAAAGTGAAGCTCATATTTTTAAAAAAAGATTCTTTAAAACTTCTTTTTTATCCCAAAATGGCGCAACGACTTTCTCTTCTACATAAGGAAGCGCATTAAAACATTTCCCATCTAAATTCTGGAAGCGGGAGGATGGGAAGGGGGGGGAGGGTAGAGAACTTTTTCTTCTGCCAGATTTCTCCCAACTTTGGTGCCGGGGATGAAATATCCCGAATATTTCCCGCCATTTCGCCTCAACGTGTGGAACTTTTTAATAAAGAACTTTTTCGCGAAAACGAGTGTTAGGAAAGGGAGATGCGAAAGAATGTCACTGCAGCTCATTTCTATCCGACTTCATGGATCAAGGCATTTTGAAGAAAATCAATATTTTAAATTCTGAGAATTTTCATAAGTCAATTTTAAAAGCAATAATTTAATAACTAATGAAAAATTAAAAAAAAAATAATTATTATATATTCTAAGGAATCAATCTATTGAGAAAAATTAATAATACTTAAAAATATGCATTTCTTTTAATACTTAAATAATATAAAATAATAAAATATTTACGCCTTCGCGATCTACTCCAACTTTGTTTTTTGCAAATAAATCTTCATCAAATAAGAAACAAACTTGTGAACTGCCTCGGAATCATCGGAAGCTACCACGTTTAATAACAGTAAAATTATATATTCATATTTACGAAAAAAATGCAAAATAAAGTTATAAAGTGAATTCTTCCTGGGTCCAAGTATGTTTGCATTGAAAGGGTTAAACATACAAAGTACACACATACAAGTAAGTAGAAGAAGCAACTATTCTGCAAACATTTGTAAAAGAAAACAAATTGGGAAATATCGGAACTAAGATGAACCGTTCACCCAAAAAGAGCACATCTTATTCTTTTTTAGCCGTGTGTGAAGCAGTGCGTAAGAATACACTGCATCCTCGCATCACCCGAATCAAAGTTTGGGCCCAAAACTTTTTAATATAGAAGTTGGAGGGGAAAAATCGCCTCCATTACTGTCGAATAAAAATTCGTTTGTTTTGCGTTAAGTAGAGGATGGGATTTCCCAATAAGAGTGATGTAATCCATTAAGATATTTCTAGATAGTGTTTATTTTTTAAAAAAAAAAGCATATAAAATTCTGAAATTTATTTAGTATTTCTGTTTGTGACAACATTCGATTGAATAGTATAGGGTAGTTTTCAAGGATTTTGCCTATTTTGAAACCATGTGACGACATGTTGCTTTTATGTTTTCAAAATCAGCAACAGATAGCAGCAGCCATTTGTGGCATCCCTTCATACCACAGAATGTCGGAATGCGAATCTATTCCAGCCGGGCATACTCGAGCCCCGAAATGTTGACACTTTATTAAAATGGCTCACGAACCACAAGTCACGAAAGGGGGAGATGGATGATTTATAGAGGTGGGAATGAAGTGGAGATGCTTGGCGAGATGAAAGCGAAGCCGTTAAATCGATGGGATGCACCCAAACAAACTGCGTATCAAACCACATGTTAAACGTCTCATTTTATTCTTTAAGAATTCGAACAATTACAATCTGTGCAGTTGCATATTTATATTAATAAGGTTAATAAGGCTCCCAGATAATATGCATCTGCTCCTAGTTTTTAAGTTGGTAGCACAAATTGCTTGCCATTTTTTTCAACCAATTTCTAAAACTGATATCAATACAGGCTTATTACTTCCCTTCGGCACTTTTCCATGTCACCCATCAAAGAATCGGACTGATTCTTTTCTTGTTCGATGCGAAATTTCGAATTCTCGTAGTTTTCATTCGTGATGTTTCCCGATAAAAAAAAGTTTATCAATTCCTCCGGGGAAATGGTGAAAGTACCATAAAATAATGTGTATGATTCAATTGTTATTATTTATATTATTGCATGCGTTCCACCCCCCCCCCCCCCGGTACTGTGCGTTTTACAGATTAAGTAAATGAATGTGGAAGCTATCCATGGCAGTTGACATTACAATGTCCTTGACGTACTTTTCATGACTTCATCATTAGCAAAGGAATAGTTTTATTGTTTAACTAGCTGTTATACCCGACGTTGCACGGGTAGAGGTGGAAAAATAATTTAACAGTCAATTTAACAATTTTTTTTCTTTCATTTTAGTTACATAAGATATGAAGATTACCCAGTAATTTTCCATTTAATTACCCAACTTGGATATAGTAATGATTAATATTAATTTCGAAAATACCTTTGATAAGAAGCTCAAATTAAAAAGAATACATATTTAATAGATTAAAATGACAGAAAAAATGCGTTCAGGACAAAGATTGGTATAATCTGTTCTTCCAAAATAGTTAAAATTTAAATCTCACTTTAAACTGATCACTCTTGGTCTGCGTGCAGAAAATAAAATATTCTTAATGAAAGCTAATTACATGATCTAAATGTTTAGATGTTATAAAGCTACTCCGGCAAACAGCAAACGATTTGCATTTTTTATATTTATTTGTATTTTTTTAAACTGTGATAAAGATACTAAAGCAAACGATTTTTGTTTTAGATGTTTATTTCTAATTTTTTAGCTGTAACTAAACTAAATATACTTAAAAATCGTTTTAAAAAAATATGTAAAATAAAACTAAATAAACAATTCTTGAAAACGTGCTGTTGAAGGAGCAATAAACCTCTAAGGTCTTCAATGCATTGGATGGGAGACATAAAAACGTTCGAAAACGATAGAAGGAATAGTCTGATTCGAAAAATTCTTAGCCTATGTTTGTTCCGGAGATGAGATGAATTTTTGTGCCAAATTTCGTGACGATCTGTTGCGTGGTTCTTTAGATCTCGTGTCTTATACAAACAGACAAACGGAAGTCGCCTTTTATGTATATAGATAACCGATTATTAGAACACAGAGCTTAATTTCAAAGTATCTATCTTGTTTCATAAGAACGTGTTAACTATACTCGTAATTTAATATTTATTCTATTTATAAGCTTTCATGTATGTAGTTAATAAATAATAAAACTAGCAATGAAAAACTTTGGTTAAACGTTTGCTACGTATACTCTGTGAGCTAACGGTGCACTGTTAGCGCGCTAACAGTTCAGTTTTTACAATGTTCTCTCAAAACCTAAGAATAAAATGATATTTCAACTATTTAATGTTCTAACGTGGGCAATTGGGAACCCACTAGTGAATAGGTATATTTTAATTTATTCTTTTCTGAAGCAAAACATTAAATTTAGGTTACTATTTCCATAAAAATAGTTATCACCCGTTTTTCAATATTTATACGAAACTTTTACAGTGCCACACGCATATACCCAAACATGTGAAAACTGCCGCCAAATAATTATCCGAAGGCTCGTTAGGGATGGTCCTTACTTCACTTGGGAAATTGAATTCCGCGCTGTTTTCGAGCCGCCACAAGGAAGCTGCGCCACGAGGAGACTGTATCAAAGGAAAAACAACTTGTACAGGGGCAAAGGGACGATCATAAAAGAACACATTGGTGTGACAAAAATGTAAATGGCAATTATTTACGAATAATTGTATTAGTATCAAAACTTAAACAGTTTATATTCTAGGTGTAAAATACCAGTATTTTAAGGTTATTTTTTCCATTGCGTTGTTTTAGTTAAAGGGCAATTCCATATGTGACTGAATGACATTTTGAATTGTAGAATTGAAGTATAACAATTACCACGAAACTATTTTCAAAGGAAAATTGGTTTTTCAGTTTATACGTTACTGTTAATGATTAAAAGATAATAAAAAGAGTTGATTTTTTTAAAAAGTATTTTATCATTTCATTTTTGACTAACTTCTTTTTGTGTGCCTTAATGACATTTTTGCGACCACGACTGCATCCTGGTACTTAAAAATAATAAAATGTTAAACTAATGCACATCTTAAATATGATATATAAGCTATGTTTAATTATAATTTAGAGCAACCTACCTGTAACATGGTTTAAGTTATTAACTGTCATTTGACGTGACGGAATGACTAAAAGTTTCATAAACATATATTAAATTAAAAGTGTGTAACGTAATAAATTTAATATTTTTTATTATCTAGAATACTCATAGGATATTAAATATTACATTATATACATTTATTCACATGTGAAAGGTTTTTCAAATACGTATCGAGGACGATTTCGAACTAGTTGAAATGCTGGCGGAATTTGCAGAGCCAACAATTATTTTTTTTTGTCCACTAGATATCGATCTTCTTTTTCGGGAAATGTGAATACATGTCCTTTATCGTCCTGCTTTCTTAAACCATAATTTCAAAACTTGGAATATATTTTTTAACTTAATTTGTAAAAAATTTTTAAAAAATTTATTTATCGAAGTTGACATTTTTATGGAATTGCCCTAAATCGACGTCGCACTGGAGTTACGCGATTATTCTTTAAGAGAGGGAAGAGGGCGATAAAACGCGCAATAGAGCTGACTGCTTACGGAAGAATGACCTTCTTTGCGCAAACCATCACTATGGTGATTAATTATTATAGATTCATTTGCTTACTTTTGATTCCAGGTTAAATTATTTTCCCAGAAAATTAATATTTCTTTCTTGTTTTTTAGGTAAGCCTTGTTTGAACGAATACTGTTCTTCAATATTCCATATTTTAGGTATGTTTTTTAATTAAAGTGTATTCTTGTTATCCATTTATATAAAGTAAGTAAAAAGTAAGGGAAAATCTTGTGTATTGTAAGATTGGTATATACAGTTATAATCATAATCACACAAGTAACAGAATTGGATCAATCATCAGGATCAAGCATAATGTGTAACTTCCCCTTTTCTGTCGAAACTAATTACGAACTAATTACTACTAATGTCGAAAATCACCTGCGCTGACGTTTGATGAGATTGCTTCCCCTTTTTTATAGCCAGTCATTGACTCTAAACTTTAGGGGCAAATTGACGCATTCTTATTTTACAGTTCAAATATTCACGAGAATATTTAAGCTCTAGGATACATTTTTGCATCCATTCCTGAGAGAGCGAGCGTACAAGAGCGACGTATATTCTTCAGAATAGTATCAGTTCTATCATTTTTATTACTATGTAGACAGTTTTTAATAGAGAATTTTTTTTTTGGCATTTACAAATTAATATGTGGTTTTATTACTTGATCATATATTTAAAAAAATTAGAAGATGTTTAAATTATTTAGATAGCAAATGCACAGTTACTTAGAGAGAGAAACTACCTTTTAATATACGCAATGATAAATTTGTAAGTTCAATAAAAGTACATCTCATTTAGGTTGTTAGAATGTAAGCATTCTAAGGTTAGAATGTAGGCATTAGAAGTTACTAAACGTTGACAGAAATCACAAAAACAGCTCTAACAGCTGTGTTATGTAAATGGGATTACCTTGTGTAAATTCAACAATATGTTAATTTTTTATTTTTAACGCCTTTTCAACAAAAAAAACTCAAAATGATGCGTTTCCCATTGAACTAAGCGGTTTGATGAAGGTTGCTGGGCAACTTTATGACGGCTTCAGTTCTGTTTTTTTCGCTCTTCTTCTGCACTCTCTGATCTCATCCGTGTCACGTGACACCCTTATGGCTCCCTCACGTGACGGCCCCGGAATTTCCGATAAACTGAGTTGAGTTGTTCTCTTCCTGCAGGACAGATAAATTCCACCGAGTTTCCGTCTGATTGGGGAAGTCGTAGTAGAATGAAATGATCGACTTGGGGCATCATTCCTGGTATTTGTACAAAAAAAATATAATAAATTCTAGATGCAACGTTTGATTTATATTACGAAAATAATTGCATTTTGCATTGATGGTTATTCAAAAATGCATTACTTGAAAAATTTTGTCGGTGCCATTTCTTTCATAAAACCTTCAACGAGAATTGTATTAAATGTCCTTTTAACGTTTTACTGAAATGAGTGACGAAAACACGAAACATTTATTTCGAAATATTTTAGAGAAATTAGAGAGTGGTTTACAGAGTAGTTGAGTTATTATTAAATCAGTGATTCTAACTATGTTTTATTCATACTTCCGAATCAAATGAATTATATATTATTGTTAAATGTATTGTAATAAAATGGATGTAACTACTAATTACAGCAGATACATTTTAAATGAGCTTTTATCAGAACTTAATAATATAACTACCGGATGTGAATACATTTTTAAAAAATCGCAATGCAATACTTTTATAAAATGACAGCAATCGAAATACAGGTCAACAGTAAATTAAATATTTGAAAATTTACTATTGCATATGTATGTAAAACAGACGCCTGACTTCACTGCCTGACAAAAACTTAATTGTTTCTTGAAACAACCATATCAGTTCCAACCAAACCGTCCTTTTCTGTAGCTCAGCAACGGCATTTCCTAAGTCTGTACTTCACTCGAATTCCTTCGTCAGTATTTGCGTCATTTTAACCTACTTTCTATTCGAGAGAATTAAAAAAAAATAAAAAAATGTTGGTTATTGTCATGGTGGGGATTTCCGTCTGTCTGTACCCACAACCCCTCCTTTTAAATTCGGATCTAACTGTCCGATTTTAACATTTATTTTTTGTTTGAAAGGTGACATCGCAGACCATTTTTTTAATACTTCTGTCCATCTGTCTCTCCTCTTAGCATCAATGGAGAAGAAAGGAAGTGCTGAGACAATCAGTTGCTTTGATATCAGTATTTTTGGAAGTTTACCACAGAATAGTTTCTATGAATAGGGTTGTTGGGGTGCGCTCACACCTTAGGACTTTTCAGGTCTTACTATTGGATGCCTATGATTACTAAAAACCAGATTTTTAAAATATATATTTTTCTACTTATTAATGCTTTTTTTTATCTTATTGAAATGTACTATGATGTGCTATTGGTTCTTAGAAGTAAATGACCCATCGCTCATTAATGACGTATGAGTCAAAGTGCCGCTGAAGAAGAAAAAAAAAGCGTTTATCGCCCATCACCCATGGAGAGAGAAGTGCTGAGACCACAAGATGGTGGAGGTCCGTCCGCGAACTCTACATGACGCTAATACTGGCGGCTATTGGCGCCATGTAGTGTTCGCGGACGCCACACTCACTGCACCCAAAGACCAATCGCCACATCGACTCCATTACGAAGAAGAAGAAAAAAGAAACAGATGGATAAGATGGATGTTTTCATTCCCCTTCCAATAGATTGCTGTTGCGCTTGTGCTGCTATAAATTACATTTGTAAATTGGTATGAAACGCCGGCATTCAGGATGTTAAAAATTTTGACGCAAGATTGCACTGAAATCCTGGAACTTTCTAGCTGCCATTACTATTTGGAGCGGAAATTTACCAATTTTTTGGTAAAACCGTAACTTTGATATACCGCAAAAGTGGTGAATCAACTCTCCAAATAGTGGTGGCAGCTAGAAAGTTCCAGGATTACGGTGCAATCTCGAGCTAAAATTTTTAACAGTGTATGTGGGCTGACTTTTTTCAATTTAATAATCCAGCCAGTCTGTCCATTTTTTGTAGCTTATTGGCAAATATGGGACCAAAAAGCATGCCACGATTTCTTGGAAAAGATCAGGGAGCTTCAAAATAGTATTTTTCAAGTAGGAATTTTAAGTTTCTTGGGGAAAAAAATCCCTATACACAACTTCCAAATATAAAGGATTAAAATATTAAATAATTTTATATATTTACCAATTGTTTATTACCACCTATATTTACCCATTTTTACCTTAATATAATAATGAAATGTTCATGTTAGATATATATTATATATTTTTGATACATTGCCGTAAGTTTCAATAATTTTACAATTATTCTTTTTACTTAGCGGTAATATAAAATTGTAAAAGTATTCCTCTAAGAATTGATTCTGAAATCCTTATGGCATGCTGTATTCATTTGGGAATTTTTTACAGAACATTCCCAGAATCATTTATTGTGTTAATTAACTTCGAAAGTGACGCTAATCATTTGGCTCAGTCTATTTTAAGTGATTCCTTATAAAAAGCCACTTTAAATGGATTGTAAGTCAAGTTCTTCATTTAAAGTAGCGAGACATGTTTCCGGCCGTACTTGAAGTGAATATGTGATGTGATTTGCGCTTGCAAAACAAGCTTTTTTTTAACGATTTCCATCAAAAACAAATGATGTCAGTTTACCTAACAAGCTAAGATTTATGTCCCTCATGATCCGATCTACAAAATGTGGGGCTTTGATAATTAGCGTATTTAAAATATAAAAAGTGTCCTTTATTGTGTTTTCCTTTTAATACTGTCTTATCAATATAGTAAAATAAAGTATATTTATTGGGTCTCTAGAGATTACAATTATGTTCGAACTAAACTAGGGACGTGACAGCGACTGTCACGTCAGCAGAGCGGAAATCACAGCCAACAAATAAAAAGAAGCCAAGAGATGTGGCGAAATGACTTGATTCAACGAAAGAAAAAATAATAGAAATATATATGACACCCTTTCTCTTCTTGCCCCTTGGCGGGAAGAGTGGCACAACTCAGATCTTTTTTTTTCCATTGTTTATCAATAAACACTTAGCGTAGTAATAAAACTTAGGATTTTTATAAGATAATTATAATAAATAGAGAATATATTAAAAATATTTTTTGTTATTTAATATATATCGATATATATGATAATGTATTGCGTCCATTTATAAATTGTTTACCAATGACAACGGTTCCCCACAGAAAGTTACACTGCCAAAGAGTCATTTTTGCTGACCCAAAACTGTATTTACTGGTGATCTATATGGATATAGCATTTTGAATAGATTACAATAAAATTAAGCATTATTTAAAAATTTGAAATTCTAATTTCTGACTCGAAATTGCAGCTGCGTGTGAAATAGCAATTTCTGTGTTTTATATTTTATTGACACTTCTGCATGGATGAAAAAACTGAACAAATGAACAAGAAGTTATGAAAAAACTAGAATCGCCTACTTTCATCTTCACCAAGTTGTAGTACAGACTGACAAACAAAAACGTATGTTTTTCTGTCTGTACCAAAAGATGAAAAAATCAAACTCTTCTCAAACAGAACGATATAACGTTTGAACGAGGGGTTACAAACTGATGGGCGGTTAAATCTCCACGTTGGCAATCTTTCCATTTTTTTAAAAAAATTCTTTGGAATGAAAAAAAAAGGAGAGTAGGATACAAATACATAACTTTCTAACAATTATTGTATGTTTCTCGTTTTATACTAATTAACAATTTCAATGGAAATTAAAAAAAATTAAATTAATAAAAAATCCTTCTAATGGTATATAATCATTTTCAGTTCGAATCTTCAAATGAGTTTCGAAATTAACTTAAAAGACGTTTTATACATATTTATGTCTGACAAGGGCTGTGAAAGTGGGCACTGGGGGGGGGACGCTATTGTAAATTTAAAAAAACAACTGCGGAACGTCAACCAATAGTTGACCAAGGCTTTCTGTGCCCATTTCTGCTTCCAAAGGCTCTGCGCGTTCCGGTCAGTCCTCACGTGGAAACCTCAATAACTAATTCCCGAGCATGCTGTCATTTTGTCAAAGCATGAAAGGATGGGGTGAACCTCAACCCATCCAGGATTCGAACCACGGACCTGCGTCACGACAGTGAGAAGATCTGCCTCGTCAGCCACTGGACATGAACCCTTTAACTACTGACGGTACTTAAAAGTACCACTTTTTAGACATCAGTTTAACTTCATTGTTCGTTAAAGAGAAAATATATGGTAATGGGGATTTTATGAAGGCAGTATTTGTTTTCAAAACATTATAGACTAAAATGATCATTCATCAAAATTTCGTTGCTGGACTCTGTAATTTAGTTATTAAGAAAATAAACTCATCATGAAATGCATTTTATGCTCCAACAATTTTTGTGCCGTAATTGTTATTATTAATTCCACAGCTAACATTAATATAGACAAAGGCAATGGATTAAAATTAGATCATTAGATCAATTAAAATGAGAGATTCAATGCACAAAAAGTGAAAGCTATGTAGTTCTCTCATTTTTCAGTCATACATGAAACGTGAAAGCGGAAATGTTATTTTTCCATGTGTGTCACTTGTCCCTGTAAGCCTGTCCCGTTTTTATGATTGTCTCCTTCATCTCTTCCTGTTTTATTCCTACTCCGGGGATTAGGAGTGTGCCTCGATATTACTTTTGCGATGTCCTCCTCTATTATTATTCTGTCCGTGAATGTCAAGAGTTACACGGACCGAGAAAACGTTCGAATCACTTACAGAAGCAAGTTTATCCATAAGTAAAGAAAACGTTGTTAAGAAAGAACATTAAGCGTAAAGTGTATTTGACCTAAAAGGTCAAATGCAGTAAGTACAAAAAAGAAATGGGATTATTTTTGTTCCGATTCAGTTCATCAGTTAAGGGAAAATGGTGCCTTATATTCTGACTGTACAAAGGGAATTGTTTATTTTCGATGCCCTTTCGGACCGGGAAGGTCAAGGGAAGGTACACAATCCCCAAACAAATTAAATGAGTTACAGAATTTTTTTCAGGAGTGAAGAAAACGTCAAGAAAAATAAAGGTCGAATACGTTTGGATTTCCTATGGTAGGCCAGTACTTTAAAAAAAACTGCACTGTGTTCTGGAACACTTATTTACTTTTTCGGTTGTAAGAATTCAGATATAAATGTTTGACGTTAATTTACTAACAGAAAAAGAAATAATTTTTTTAAAAATTTAATCAACTATTATTATTATGTTCGTAATGGCAAGTGTTACGCGAACCTAAAATCATTTAAAAAAGTTACAGAAGTCAATTTATAAGTAAAGAAAACGTTGTTAGAGAAGAAGATTAAAGCTGGAGTATATTTGACCTATTATGTCACGAGCAGGTTAAATGCAGTAAGTACAAAAAGGAGCAAGAAAAGGTTTTGTTGTTCCAGAAACTTTATTCTTTACCGGTTGCAATAGTAAGAAGAAAAATGGTGGCAAATGGTGGTTTTATTTTTTCTGCAGGCAAAGAAATTTTTCGATTTTTTTTTAATGAAATGAAAAATTTAGAGAGTAAGTTTGGCGTATAAACAAAGTTTTGTTTTTGGAAGCAACTTTAATCAGGAACCAAAGAAACATTCTATGCAAATCTGGCATATTAACATAATGTTAATTAGGTAGTGATAACTGCGCAGTTAATTATTTTGTGCTTGAACAACTATCGTTTTAACTAAGTGTGCACAACTTCATCTAAATCAAAACAAAAAGTAATTACTTTAACGATATTTTGATTGCATGAAAATGTTGAAGCAAATATACTCCATACAAGATAAAAAAACTTGTTCTTTTTCGGAACGAGAACAGCGTGTGCGTGCAATTCCCAAAAGAAATTGAAATGGGCGTCGCACGCTCACTTGTTGAGACGTGCATTGTCACCCATTCAGCGCACCCAATTCATCAGTGCCACGAACAAAACCCGAAGAGTTCTTTATTCCCCAAATTTATCTAAATTAAAGTGTCCTTCTGTTTATATGCTTTTCAAATGTTAGCCTGCGGAATTAATAAATAAATAGAATGGTAAGTATATTAAGTCTGCCCAGAAAAGATAATTTTTTTTGTCGCGAATTTATTAAACTCTTTTTCGCCCTTTTATTGATTAGATTCACGCAGATCAGCCCAAAAAGGGTTTCTGAATAAATCGGGTTTAGTTTTGTTATTCTAAAACTAAATTCAAATTAAAAGTATTGCACCATAATTTATTTTCCCTGGTCATTAATCACCAGTAAAAGTTTGTGAGAATTATAGGAACTGATTTGTCCTAAAAAGATTAACAACTACTCTTTATATCCTTCAAAGAAAAATAACATTTGAAAGCTATTGTTATGCACCTCCACAAAGCACCTCCTTATTGTACCATATTTATCAATATTGAAATGAATTCAAAATTATTCTAAAATAATTGAGGTATTTTCTTTTGTGATATAAAAACAAGAAAAAGAAACCAGCTGTCAAATCCCCTTTCTAACAAGATATTGGGGAAAAAAACTCGAATAATCTACTTTCCATTTACCTTTAATGGTTACACAAATTCTTATTCTGGTTCATACAGATAAAAAATATAAAAGGTAATCGAAAGCGGTATGCATAGAGACGGACGGACAAAAAGAAGGACGTACAGACAGATGAACAAAATGTAATATCTTAAATTAGACGACTAGAACTAAATGTGGTAAAGGGGGTGGGAAGGGTACAGACAGGCGGACTAACTCCATCATATCAGTATTATTATTCTTTCGAATTTTAAAAAAAAGTATGGAAACAAATTCATACTTAACAGGTTAAGAAACTACTTTTTTTTTCCAATCCATCGATTATTTGCGAGAAGGCCCACCCACATTTCACATCCTGTAATGCAACGTTTCCGAGGCACGAATAATTGCCACAAAAGATCAAATATAACGACAGAAAAGGAAATTTTTTTTTCTTGGCCTTAGTAGAAAATAGACTCAAGCACACTCCGACTTGAAAGGACATCGGTTCTTCTCCTATGAAGAGTGCAGGCTGTGTTTCCCTTTCTTTTCGGCCTGATGGAATGTTTTGTGGGTCGGGAGTTGGGAAGGAGTATGGAGAGGCTTGGCGAGGAAAAAGTCAAGCCGACTCGAAAGTCGAAAAGTGGATGTGCTAGGCCTCCCAAAAAAGCCACAAACTTAGTGAGATAAGAAATTCGAAACGTATAATTTTGTTCTTTAGGAATTGAAAATTAAAATTACGAAAAATGACATCTTGGTATGATGATCAAGATCTGAATTAAAACTACATTTTAATATTTACCAACATACGAAAAATTGAAATATTTCGTAAATAATTATTTAAACAGACGCTTGCATCACACCTTGATTATCTACAAAAATTATCAACCACCAATGTGTTTGTATGTCTACTCTTGTACGGGGGTCTGAAACAAGGTTCTAATGTTTTGTGTTTCCATTTATAATTATAGATAATACATAAATTCAGGTTAAAAAAATATTGTGTGCAGCATAGTTCAGTTATTTGATGAAAAGAAATATTCCCCAAGTATTTAGAAGCCAAACTTTTGCCAGTGTGGCGTGCGGGCTAAGCGTCATGCCACTAGCGCACAACCTTCTGGGGTTCTGTATTCATTAGCCTTTCAATGAACTGGATCATGCAAAGCAAAACAAATCCTGACAAAAAAATAGCGCCATCTAGCGCCATCTATAATGGTGCACGTCAAATCCGTGGTCCAAAGTTCAGACTTCGCGTACGATGTGGCAACAAATTGGGTACCAGCTCAAGTGTCAGCCTCGTCTCTTGAGTGCGGTCTAACACGACAAGGCCAGTCGCCCAATAGCTGTTCATTACCCCGAAAAGAAATTCCATTTTTCGTTGGGCCTATTGAACATATTACGGAAGCGATCAACACCTTCACTTGGTGACACTATTTTGCAATAGTCATTCCACCAGGCAGGCATCTCAGCCCCATTCCCACCTCCGCGATCCCTTGACCATTCTCTCCTCTGTTAAAGGGAGTGATGGATGGACGGAATAGAAATCGCCAGCAACACAAAACTGTTTCAGTAAAACAGGTTGGCTCTCGTTTCCGGCGGACTGTTTCTGCTTCAGTTAAGTCGGCCTTGACAAAGACGAAATGCGCCTCGTAGTATTTCCGAGTTTCTGGTCAGGTGGGGTTGACACACGAGCTGTCACGAATGCTAAGGTTTGCCGATCGTTGATTTTCTCGTAGACCTAATTCTTTTCATATTTAAGCATTTTGTAAAAACTTGATTTCACGGTCTCGGTTTAGTGCGGAGCTGTTCCGGCGACTGATTGGTTCGTTAGCGAGTTAAAACCTTCAAACTAACCAATCAGTTGCCACTTGCCATAAAAGTTGTCCACGTCTGCACTGCAGGGACAGGGCAATCAAGCCTTAAGAAGACAACATTTTCAAAAGTAAAAATATATTTTCGGTTTAATCTGTAGAATAAAGATTAATTACGAAAAGGAAAAGGTTGAATTTCCCTTTTAAGGACCGAACATCGCCAAGTACTTTAACTGGTATGAGTATAAAAAGTTACCAGCTCTACTATTACCTTGTGGCATGCTTGAATTTGTGAAATAAAACAACCGTTATTTAAAAAATAAGGCATTTAAAATGAAAAACCGTTATTAAAAAATACGACATTAAAATCTTCTCTTCGCGGTCCACAGAAGCTCTTCATGACGCAAAATTCATTTGACAATTAATGGTTAGGAATTATTTATTTTGTGTGTGTCGCTTGCGTTAACTCTTAAAAATGTGTTCGGGGCTTAACTTTTCAATTGAATTTCCCATTTAAGTTTCGTTTGCTGCCATTCCATTTAAACTCCACTTCACAACAGGGTTGCCTGCCTTTGCATATTTTCAGCCATTTTGGCTTATTTTGCAGAGAAAGAAAATTAATTGGCTAAAATAAAATGTATTTTTTTTTGCTAAAACTGTATTGCTTGACGATTTGCTAGTAATAAAAAAATTATCTTTTTTCAATATTTTTTTTTTCAGTGTTTAATAATTTTCTTTAAAATGTATTTTTTAAAGACAAAATCCACTTCTTCGTGGTAGGGCGTACTAGTACATTGCAATATGGTTCACACGGTCCTGTAACTCGAAACGAATCCGCAAATTCTAATTGTACACAATACAAACACAAGTGAATAATTTTCAAAAAGTAGTTTATCTTTTCCGCAAAAAAGACATGCTATAACTAGCAGTTTTATTAGTATTTAAACCGTAACCAAAAAAAACATTGTATTCTAATTTATTTTCGCTGCCCAAAGGGACGGACAATTCACCTGTTAGACGCTGATAAAGATAAAAAAGCTTGAATTTGTGAACTAAGCTATTTGATGGTGGTTCAATTATGCTCTGTCGATAATGTGACTACAGAAAGCTACATTTGGCGAATTTTCATGCGAACTTGGCTTAGAAATTCCATCTGGCAACCCTGCTCCGCAAACCAACACCTTGAATGGCTGGGTTGTGTGCTCGAAAAGGTATGCATGCGTCAATATTTGACTTTTAATTCCACTCTCTTTATCGTCTAGCGCTAATTACTCTCCGACATGAAGTGAAAAGAGCGGTTTCATTTCCCCATTAGCTCAGTATTTAAAGGCGGAAAAACAGCCAAGTACATTTTCTAAGTATGGAATTCAAATGTTTCATCGACAATTATAACTGGCGCTTTCATTTGAAAGATAGCGTACATTTAAGTTTAATTCTGTCATTTGGGATATTTCAGTTTTACTAGCCTATTACGACTTTAAATGAAGATTTTTTTTAATTAATATAGCCATATAAAAGTGGCATATTTTGGCTGCACAAAAGGTTTATAGTAAAGAAAATAATACAAAGGGAAAATTATTCTTAATTTTTAGTTACCGTTATATGTAGTCATGTATCATCAACCTAGGTTATCAATCTTGTAACCTATGTTAGTTTTAAATGCTAAAAACTAATAATTTCTTTAAAAAAATATTCTGAGAGTAGTCTTCTTGCTATATATTTTTCAGTCAAATTATTTGATAGTGATGCTATATGGGCAGTTCTACCATAATTTTTAATTTCAGGTATAAAAAAAACTTGTGAAATTTATTTTTTCAAATTCACTTTAAATATTTGTAAAAGTTTTATAAGGGTTCTAGAATTACAAAAAAAAAAATGTTCAGCAAGGCTCATTTGAATTTTTTTTACAAAGAATTTAGGGATGGCAGTTTTTTTGTTTAAAAACTAGCCTTATGAAAATAACTAATTTTCAATGAAACCGAAGTCACGAACAAACCGGTCAGTCTTAAAACAGGTTTCGGTTTTCCATCCCTAGATCATTGTGACGGTTAGGAACGGAAGGTAAAGAACGGATGGTGAGGAAATTCACAATGTTTTCCGGTCTTTTTTGTGTTGAAACTAACTCCAGTTTAATAAAAAATGGATTTTTTGACTCCTACTTAAACATATTTATAGAAAAAAATTCCAATTATTAATCAAAAATTAAACTTAACCATGGAGGATTGTAAGGAAAGTAATAAGCTCATTTTACGGGTTTTTTTTTTTAACTTTTGGGATTATTGGTGAGTATAGCAAAACAATGCGGCACTGAAATGTGAGTTTTCTGCAATACAGTTTTCATGGTTGAAGAATCACTGTAGCTCCATTCAGTGCCTCTCTTCGCCACTTTAGGAATGAGGTCAGTGAATGTACCAAAACCCAGGGACAAAATTAGGAGAAGAGAAATGCACTTTATAAATATTAAAAGCCAAAATTTTATGGAAGGAATTTGTTAAGATATAGTAATAGTTCAATTTAAATCCAAATGAATGTAATTTTTAGCTCAAAAATGTGTTAGTTTGAACCCTAAACTAAAAATTTAACATTCGGGACATGGGTAGGTAAGGAATTTTTTGCATTGTTTTGTGTCCTAAATTTTTTTAGAGTTTCTTTGCTTTAAAATTCCGCTTTGGAGGACCAGTCTATTAGTATAATAAGAAAAAATTGAAAAGAAATATTAATTTTTTTTAAATTATGCCAAAGGGACATAAAATTAAAAAATTATGGTAGAATTGCCTATATATGCACCAATGGGTAAATTTTAGATCTCGAGTTATTGCCTGTGGGAGTAAAAGTAATGTTCCGTGAAAGCACACACATAATTTTTAAATACATAAACATCAAATTACTATTTTCCTAAGTGATGAAATAGCAAAATAATTTTCTATCAAGCAATAATGGCCATAATATAAGCATAAGTATTCCATAAGTATTGCATAACATGAGAATGGGTCTATGGTGCAACCAACAAAACCAACCAGCAGATCCCAGAGTGCAGCCGAGTCAATTAGTGTGAGTGTTGATCGCATTATCTCGTTTGAATCAGATCGGGGCTGATAATCACCCCTCTTAATGAGCTACTAATAACTCGCCCAATTGCATCACGAGACGTTTTTACTTTCCTTTTATGAATCCCTGCTCTGAATGCGGCGTTTCTTACGTTCCATAGAGAGAACAGTTCCTCTGCAACATATTCGGATATTTTGGAATGGTGTTTCTTTTCTTTCAAGGTTTGAGATTTCAATTGCACGATATATTTTTAATCATAAAAATCGGTCAAAGAGTAAAAAGCTTGTCGGAGAACGAGTACTTATTCATTTTAAATAATTAATAATGGGAAACAGTGCTCACTATTGGTAACTTTTTGAATTTTGAAACTTACGTAAAAAAATTTCAAGGCTTACTCAAGCCTGCATTTTGTCTTATTCTCTCTACCTATGTTACTGCTTATGTTACTACCTTATACTGTAAAGATAATAACGAATAAAAAATATTTAGGCTTTTTTTTTTAAATTTTACATAAAAAGCCATGTCCCTTCATGTCTGCTTGGCGTATTAAATTTTTAAAAAGCCTTTTTAATTAAAAAAGGGCAATTTAAATGTATTTTCTAATTAATAAAATATTTATAATTAATATTTTTAATCATTACTTTTGACATTCAATTCAACAGGATTCTTAAGAATTTGGTTTAATTTCTTTCTTTAGTAAATAAAAAATTACAAATTGTCCTTCTTTTGATACTATGCGAATTTTCATTTGATAGTTGAACTTAACTTTTTTATATTTATCTGGTAAATGTTTTTACAAAAACAATCCTTAATCAAATTTAA
This sequence comes from Oedothorax gibbosus, assembly GCA_019343175.1. Taxonomy (NCBI): domain Eukaryota; kingdom Metazoa; phylum Arthropoda; class Arachnida; order Araneae; family Linyphiidae; genus Oedothorax; species Oedothorax gibbosus. The sequence continues at coordinate 31,345,555 of CM033275.1, forward strand.
CTTAATAATAATAAATGCTGATAGAGCTTGATAATGCTTTATGAGATGGTTTTATTTAGCATAAACTTTTCATTTAAGTTAATGGGAATATTTTATTCAATGGCGTATTTTTACCTTATAAATATTGTTTTAAAAGGTAAATATTTTAATGTATATTTAAATTAATACATTAAAAAAAATAATTTTCATATTTGACTTTGGAAAGGAACGGTTTGCATTGAATCAGAAACTGTTAAGATTTTTCAATTGATTGGGAAGTCCTAAACTACGATTTTTCGATCGACTCAAATCCACCCGAAATCACGAGTCTTACCCTCGGACCGCGAGGAAAGAGCCAAAGGAGAAACCATTACACAAGTTTAGCTGATGTGACTCGCTAAGCAGACCTGATACGGGCAGATATCCAGTCGATGAATAGTTTTATAGCTCTTCATCTACACAAATACTATTTCAAGGTATCGATTGAAATAGGATGAAACCAACTAATTATCCAAACCAATTTATCCAAAATCATTAATAGTATGCACATAATTAGTCATTAATTACTAATTTGTCAATTTTATATGTGTATGTTTTAACAGTGACGTTCCCTGAACCATACCATCGTAGCAATAACAGGGGAACAAATAACGTCGATTATCTTTTGTTATTTTCCTCATGCATGCAAAAAGAGTGCGGGCGACCATTTTTAATTATCGTTTGGCTAATGAAGTGGCGAGACACTTCATTAGCTGCTGCCGCGCAAGGAATAAATGAGGGAGGCGCTTGGCGAGAAAAAAAAAGGCTATCTGTCTGATAGTCGCCAAATAGGATCTTCAAATACAAACCATTCCTTCCTAAGTATTGGCACAAAGAAACTAAACGCTCAAATACATTTCAAGGGTATTCACCCTTCAAACATTGAAAAGGACCAAGTCGCAAACTCTAGTATGAAATCTAAATTGATTTGGGTTACTACAATTTTCAGCACGTTCAAATAATGATTCTTACACTTTGACAAGTTACTGCTCTGTTTCCATCACCTTAGTGAGACAAGCTTTGCTTAAGCTGACAAGCTTCGGTACAAGCTTCCCTTAATAAATACTCCTCATTAAATGCATTTCATTATGTGTCGAAATGAGCACTTAGTGAATGAAAACACTGCTTTGATTATTAAGAGTAAAAAATAAGTAGAAAGTCTTATGGACCCAAGTCGTCTTCATCGACGCTACGCATAAAATACAGCACCGTATCATTTTCAAAGCACTTGTTTGGGCCTATTACAGAATGCATGAGTAGCTTCACTTGGCAAACCACATTGGTTTCGGAACAGGCAGCATTTTCTTACCTCCATGAAGAGCACCACACACGAGTATTGAGGGACGAGGATGCGTTTCACTGCGGCTCTGCTATTTGTATAGCAAAATTAAATCGTTAATGGACTGGGAATCTTTCAGCAAAGGTAACACTTTGGCACTTGCTAATAAAGAATTAAGGTCTTTACTCTTTTGAATCAGTTGTGGTCTTAATGGTGTTCAATTTCTTATGACATTACTAATGGCTTGTTTTTCTAATTCAAAAATCTAGGTAATAGGTTATTTTGTTTCATTTATTATTATTTAAAAGTATTTTGCTCTTTTATAGGAGGCCAATAATCAGTTTTCCATATTTTATGAGAATGAGAGCATTTTCCCTTCACAAATCTTTACTTAATCCCGAGTCCTTTATTGACCATATTTACCCATTTGATTTACCGAACAATTTTAAATAAGCTATTACACACGTATCTCAGAGCCAAAAAAAAGTCATTATAAATTAGTTTGAATTCGTACGTCATATTTTTTTTTATTTATTTGCGAATTAAAAAAAAATGGGGGTTTTACTTTATTGGTCAGTTTTAAGTGTTTTTCCTGATAATGATTTAAAAAAAATTCATTTATTCATCAACTTTAACCACATTGGTCAATGGCAGTAACGTACACTGAAATATAAGGGGGGAATAAATTATGCGATGCGATTTTGACGATTTGTTTTTGGCATATAAGAAAATTAAGAAAGAGAAGCGTTAAGTTGGCGTTAAGAAATTTTTTTTACTTAAATGTAACTAAATATTTTGCTTCAAAAAATTACGCATGATTTGATGAGACTTTCTCCCCCCCACGGGCTGTTTCATTTTACAAACATGAAGTCGATCCTGTTTAACAGTTTAAAAAATAACGTTTCGCCCAATAAATTTCTATAACTATTAAAGACAATTCAGCAACTTCTTTAAAAGAGAAGGGCCATTGGCCCTAAAGTTACAAACCATTATTTAAAAAGCCTAAAATCTGTTAAAATATTGCTTGGTATTTTTCCACCAGGCGTGAAAAGAGTAAAATAAAACAAATTTAAATAACTCTAGACTACCTAAAATTGAAATAAACTCGACGATATTCTATTTAAATTTGTTTATTTTGTCGTTATGACTGTCTGCATGTCAGGTGGAAAAAGTGCTAACACATATGAGCAATACTTTTACAGAAAATTTCCAAACGAATGCATTTGAGGTCTATGGACCTGATCATCTCTCTCCATGTTGAGAGGCATTCACGTTGATGTGTTCCATTTCGCCAGAATGGATTCCACCATCGGAATGCGTCACGTGATATCCCATTGACGGGCGGCCATGATGAATGGGGGCCGTTTATGAGAATCTCCATTAATGAGAATCCTGCGGAGGAGAGAGGCTCAGCTAAAAGGGAACGAATGCCCCCATTTCTGTACTCTGAGTAACTTGTATTGCAAAAGGACTTTTTTAGAAAGACTGCCCATGTTAATGAAACTTTCGTAGGGCCTAGTAATAGAGAGTAAAGACAAAAACTAGGAGTTCCGAAAGAACTAAAACAGCCTACTTTCCTGTTACTTAAATACTTGCTGAAACACTTATCGAAAAACAAAAAAATTTGTAACAGAGTTACTTACTGTCACCTAAAATAGCTTCTACACAAGATTTATGCGCCTTAGAAAAATAAATCGCCAAATACATCATCCAGTTGAAAATTAAACTTTAAAGGCAAAATTAACTGTTTTCATTAAGTTTCTATCGAATATTAAATTAATATTCTTTGTATTTTGCTAAAAGTTGTTGAAGTTTGAAGAATAATTCTGTAAAATGGCTTTGGTCAAATCCTACCATTAGTTCTCACGACATTTGGAGAACTCGCAAAATGTCACCAACAACATAATGACGCGAGCTTTTTTTTAAAAAAATGATAACTATCAACATAAAAAAAATTTAAAAACCCGATACGTTCTAAATATTTAATAATAACAAAACATTAAGCAATTCCAATTTTCATTAATAAATGGGAAAACATCTTTGTATACAACAAAAAAAATTGAAACGCCTTGTCACTTTCTTAATAATAAATCATAAACAATCAAAGTATCACATTGTACCACATTTTAAGACGTCATTTTAGACTGATATTCATGACAAAAATAATGTTTCCTTCAAACACATTTTAAATAATTTTCTCATGCTATTTTTGATGTGGCAAAAACGATTTAAATGCCTGAAATAGAAAAAAGAAATTACATTCGGCGGATGGAACCTATTTTGAAGATATGGGTGGACTGACGGGCATCTTCAGCAGGTCACTATACCTACTTTTCCAATTTTTAATTATTTCGAACCTATTAGCCCAAGTATTTTAAACAAGATATAGAGAAACAGAGTGAGGTGAAACATATCTAGACGGCGACAGAGGATGTTTGCTTCGGAACATGCTGTTCCGAGCCAGTTAAAATTGAGATTCGAACCCGTTGAAGTTAGAACAGGGACCAAAAAATCGACAGGCCACCTTCCTCTCATGGAATGAGGGAAAAAAAGGTTGTGCGAAGGATGGTCAGGCGACCGCGGAGGAATGGATGGATGGCGGAAAATAGCCCCCAGGAATGCGGCTGAAAGGCGTTTATTAAAAAGAGCCCCTTCCTGCTGATCCCTTTACCCGGAGAAGGGCTCCTCCATCAGTGATGGGACAAAGCTGCAACTGACACGATTGCCTTATTGACGTTACGATTCACGTTATTTTAATAAAGATATCAAAGTGAAATATTATGAAAGCGAAATGTGAATCAAGTCGAAATTTGTTGGATTAACTATAAGCAACTTAATATTTCACAAAAACCGAATTTCATTTGGAGCATCCACATTTTATTCCCATTTTTGTGTGCTAGCTTTGTTACGCGAGAATTCCTTTCGAATTTAAAGTCATCGAACCTTACATAATTACCTTGAAATGTGCTTTATTGAACGGAAAGTTGCGTAGTGTTACACACTCCTAGTTTTTAGTGTCAGCCGAGTCCCATTGTGTGACTCTTTAAATATCATATGTACCCTAGTGATGTCTTTTATCCGTTTTGGAATTTTTACCATTTAACTGCGACCATCCCCAGAGTCATCCGGATCGAAAGGAGAATGGAATCACTCCATAGGGATCAAGTCCAATGACTCATTTCCTTTTCTCTCTTTAACATTTGAGTGAAAGAAGGGTGTGTAAGGAAATCTTTCTGTGGACTTGACCCTTTTTTACATTTAGCGATTCCATTGAAAGGGGAATTTATCTCCTAATTCCTTTTAATTAAAGGCTTTGGGAGGAACAAATGAAGGGATTTTACTCGATTCCAAATCCTCTTAGCAATCGAAAGGTTGAATGAGCATCAAGATTCTTTTCTTTTGTGGAAATGACATTGAATGACATTTGTTATACATTTCCTACTCAATTTTAATATAGCAATTTGTGTAAACCCGTTAAAGACGATTGGCAAGTGTCACAACACATTGGACTTAGATCTATCTCAAGAAACAAAATATAAAACAACTGAAGACTATAGTCCTGATCCATTCATGTCAAACGTTTTTTTTTTTTTTTTAAACTTTAGGTTAACGCATTCATTTGGTAATGAAGGTGTTAATGGTATTTACATCTATATATGTAAAAGAAAGTCGTGTTAGTAAGACCATTTATAACTCGAGAAGGGCTAAACGGAATTGGCTGAGAATTGGTGGTGAGATAGCTTAGAGCCAGGAATAGGCTATAGGATACTTTTTATTCGAACCCAAACGGTTGTAGGAGTGCAAAACGTGAGTTGATTTCTCCATAGGAATAGCATTGTAAGATTAGAATTTATACTTTTTAATTCAATTTAAAGATATTTCAGCGCGTTCAGCGTGAACGAAAATTAAGAAAAGAAAAAAAGAGCACGTTTGTTTAATTTCCTGGATTGTTATTTGAATATCAGTATTTTATTTTATTTGTTGATTTTAAATCTTTTGATTTTTTTTATGGTGGATCAGATTTCCTCAACTAGATTTTAATTATGTTTCCGAATTTAATTTAATTGATGTTTACAAATGGTAAGAAATGATGATATGGAGGAATATGGGGTAACCTAAAGAATCGTGGCCGGATTTGGCGAATTTTCAAAAATGTCGCCAAGTCGAAGTGATAACAAACACTCGGCACTTGCCGAGATGGTTACCATCTAGAAATGACCAAAAATACTACCATGGCCGACTTAAAACAGCGGAAAAATTCATTGAATTGCAGACCAGATTTATAAAAAAAAAGTGGAACTTTAAAATGCTGAATAATTGATTTAAAAAAAGTAAATAATTATTTAAAATCATTAAGCATCTAATAAAATATTAGAATAAGAAAACTTCAGAATAAATTATAGGCGTTTAAGATTTAAATAGATTAACATTTAGAAATTGTCAATGCAATTGCTAATTTCGCCAAAGGTTGCCATTGGGGTTACCAGATTTGGCGTAAAGTTGGCGGCCATGATTCTTTAGGTTAACCGTAATATATTCGGCATAAATAAGGAATTTGTACTTTATCTATAAAACTTTTCCAACCTTACAAGAGAAGGAATGTCTGTTTTGTTTTCTGATGTTAAGATGGCGTAATGGTCGATTGAATTTTGGCATTGGCGGCTTTTGGCGATGTTGAAAATTTAACGTAGGGTAGCTATTCCCATAAAGTTGTATGGGTTAGGGTTAGTTTGAATTATCGTCGCATTAAAGCTACACACGAGTACTAATAGAAACGGGAGTCGTAATTTAGAACCACAGTCAAGTTACGAGCCGACACGTGAGTAGGTACCGAATGCAACTTTTAAGGGTGACATCGTACGCCGCGTTGGGAATTTGGAGGATATTTAAAGTTCCCTTCCTCTATACGGGGTATTATTCGTCGGACATTTTTTGGCTGCACTGCACGAGCCGTTCATAGGTCTGCAGTTATTTTGGCGATGCCCGGACCTGAACCTGGGACCTACCGCATGCAAGACGAAAGTCTTTACCGACTGGGCCCCCAACCCTGTCGAGTTGTATGAAATAGGAAGTGGAATGTTTACCACAATGGGCAGTTTCGTTTTGCGCTAATTGTGAAATTGAAACAGGCCATTATATCATGTAGCTGTTCTGGCAATTTGAATAGGGGCCTATGGGAAAGCCATCAAACTCCGGAAGGGTCTGGATAAAATCAGCCCCTCTTATCAGAATGGGAGGAGATTATAATATCCTGATGGAGTGGACCACAGTGGAGGGATCAATTGGTATAAAATAAAAGTTTACATAAAAAAAACCTCTTATTTAGGGTTATTAAGGGTGCACCCGTGCAACGCAAGGTTTATAAAGCTAGTAGTTAATAAAATAATTGTCGCGAGTTTTTTAAATGTTTTTTAAAGTATATTATTCGATTTAACGGCTTACTAGTACACGTCATTTTGAAGCCAGGGGTGGATAATCCAACGCTACCTAAAAGACAAACACTTGCTAATTTTTCAACGTTTTCACAATTGTATTCTTAACTTAAAAATTAGTATTGAAGAATATTTTACAAGAGAATATTTTAATGAATTATCTTAAAATAATTTTAATCTCATGCAGTGAAAACCAGTTGACACTTTGGCCGATTTTCTTATTCCTTTTGAAAAAAAAAAAGAATATTAAATGACTCACTCATTTTAACAGTTAAATGAAAATTTTTATGACCGGCAAAGCACATGAAAACATGCACACCCAAAATCAATCCAATTTTTTCTGGGTCTCGAGGTATAGGTGAAAAAGTTATGAATGAACAATTTATATTGATAATTACTATAAAGGAGCCTGACTCAATTGAACAATATTCAGTGAAATAAAAAATTTACTTTCATTTCTTTAAATGTTTATAAGAATGCTGAAGTAGACTTTCGAAGAGAATATAAGTTATGCTGAAGAAAATAAAAAATTGAATACAAACTTCCATAATGCTCATTCAAATATTTACTTTAAACTAAAATAGAATTTTTTTAAAACTCATTATGTAGGAAATATAAAACATATATTTAAAAATTTGCGTAACCTACATTGTTATAGTACTGAAAAGCAAAAAGAAACCTTTTTTTTTAGCAAAATACACGCACTTAAAGTCCTTTAAAAAAATTCTATAAAAAACAGTATATAAGCCAGCAAGTAAATATCGAATATTTTTTTTAATTAAATAAAAATTGAATCAATTATTGAGCTATTAAATAAATCGATTAAAATATATTAGTTTCTAGAATCCTTGGACTAAAATAAGCAGATTTGAATGCTACAAAAAGCGTAAAAATATATGTTTTCTCTTATAAGAAAATGACTCCTTCTTTTGTCTATAAAATTGTATTAAGATTTTTTTTAAAGGAATGAGATAATAGAAAGTATCGCATAATTTGGTTTAATAGGCTTAACCTAATTATTTTTATTTTCTCCCTCTCTTTAAGTCATGAAAAAGCTCCATTAAGAACTGAGTACTCCTCTCATAGCAGACCCGACTCATTAAACTTTTTTAAGGACAAACATAGCTGCGTAAAGCACAAAAAATGAATCCTTGAATTTACATCTTTTGTCCCATTATATTAAATCTTTTTATCCTCTATGTTAGAAAACAGATATTAAGAAGGAAATAATGCTAGTACTTTTTTGCTTGAGAGTTAGGTGCAAAAAAGTCAATGTTTTGAAATACTCCTATTTAGCAAGACTAAGTCATGTTTAAGTCATAACTTATTTTTTAACAATCATCAAACTAGAACACGTATAAACTATAAGTTAAAAAAAATAATGCGATAACTCCACAGGCGATTGAACTGCCTGAACGAAACAAACGCAAGAACTTGTCGAAGATCTACCAGACCTACTACAAAAACAATTTTCCAAATTTATAATGTACTATAATTATTTTAAAATTTTATATTGAACAGTCTTAAAATCCAGAAATGTCAAACATCTACTTTTAGATGACCGGAGTTTGGATTTTAAATCTCATGCAGTGAAAATAAGCTTAACACTCTCGACGTCATCCCTCTGAGGATCCGAACGAACGACTCCGATTCAGAATATTCTAGTGCTTACCTTATTTAAAAAAAAAAGATTAATCACCCCAAATAAGATAGAACCATCCATTCGAAATTGGGATTATTTTATGCATCCAATTTTCCCATATTTACATAATGCAATTATGCCTATACAAAGCAGAGTATTCCACTGAAGAGTTTTTAAATAAATATTTAATGAGTAGAATTAATGAAACGGATGAATTAAAGATCTGTTGTGGTACTTGCATGTAACAAGAGCCACAAATTGGATTTCCATACAATCAGTAAGTAGACTTAGTACTTATCATAATTCTTTCATAATTAAAACTTTAATAACTAATATCTCCTAAACAACTCAAATCAATAGGATTATAATGATCAAAAGAGTATTTGTTTTACTTATTATGGTTCGTGCCAGGGATGTCCCTAATGGATAAACAATTTACTTCGTCTCAGTATAATTCATTAGAATTCAGCATTCGTGGGGGAATTCACGACGCCGCACAGTGGTCGGAAAAGGCTGAAAAACGGTCAAAATTAATTTATTTTTTTGTGGTTTGACAAAAATGCATAAAAATTCGGTTTTGTAGGTTTTTGACCCATCTGAGTCGATATAGGACACAATCAAGTTTGTAAAACCTATAGATTTTAAGTTACAGTTAATGCAAAAAAAAATAGTATGTGAAGATGTAATGTGAAATTGCGTATAAAGAATAACGCTTTAATCAACATGTATTGTGCAAATGCATATGCGTATGTTTAGGTCATGGTAATACGTAATCGTACGTCAAGTAGTCACAAAAAGCCAAAACACTAACAAAATCTTTTAAAAATGAAACGTTGAGCTAAAAAAAAATTACACTATTTTCAATATTTTCTGCTCTCAATTTAGCTTATAAAATTAATTGAAACCAAAGTTTTTTAATGTGAATATTTTTTTACTAATTTTGGAACACATGAATTATATAATCTCAAACATTTAAGTTTGTGAAATAATTATAAAATATTTAACATTAAAATTGTGGAATAATTATATAATATTAAACATTTAAGTTTGTGGAATAATATCAAGTTTAATATCAAAATATCGTACAAAAATATGAATACACAGAACATATACTTTCAAATTAACCGTCAACAGTTTTTTAAGATCATATTAATTAACAGCATTTTATTATTGAAGATGTTAAGGCCAAATATGGTATTAATATTCATCTAAAGACTTTTTAATGAATTTTAAATGAATTTTCGTTTAATTTTAATAAGATGATAATAAGATAATTTTAATAAGATGATTAATTTTAATAATTAATTTAAGTAAGATTACAATATTAATATAATAGTTTTTTTTTTAGTCTTCGTGTAGCTCTAATTTGTTGGTTGTTTTAGGCTTTGCGCGAAAGGTATTTATGTAAGGGTTCGATGAAATAGTAAGGAAGTTAAACACATCTTCATTTGTATTTTTCCTTGAACTTTTTCTCGAGTGTTCTCGTCTGTACCTTTGTTTCTGGCTTCTTGGGCTTCTTCGGTCAAAGCTCCAATTGGTAACATATATGATGAAATCACTTCCCCTCCATGAAACAATACCTTATGAACAGTGTTTGGCATGTAGTACCAGGGGTATAAATCAACATATAAAATTGCGGTTTCTCTACAGTAGTTTTGAAATTTTAGAGGATCAATTTCAGCACTACTATTGATTGTATCCAAGATAATTTTAAATCTATGAATTAGATTTCTATCAACTTTGGTAATTTCGAAGTAATAGTAGGATCCTTAAAAAATCTTCGAGATGTATTACCATCGTTGGAAGTGCCCATTCCTTGTAGGACCACATCGACATTTAATCCTAAAACCTTTTTTAATTTTTCTTGGATTTGCTTTTTTGCATTTAGTTTTATTTCTATGGTTTCTTGCGTAGTTTTCCACTTTTTAAAACTCATGTTGTAGGCAATGTAAAGAATACACTCCATAAATTTTATACGAGCATGAAGTGGTGAGAGACCAAGCTTAATTGATTCCTCATAAATGATTTTAGTATCCAAAAGTTGTAGATTGTTCATTTCTGAAGGCTTAGCTTTGCATATTGGGCATACTGCCATTGATGGCGTATTTGTCAAATATTGGGTAACTTTTCCATTGATCATGGATAGCACTAAACAATGTTTTACGTGTATTGTTTTGTTATTGTAGGTAAGTATTGTTACGTTCAATTTTTCGATATCTTCATGCATTTTACCAACTTCTTGTCGAACTAAATCTGGAGTTTCTTTTGCAAAAAGAAATCTAATTGGTCTGCAAAACTGTGTGGATGAGGGTCTTGGATTTTCCCAAACAAGAGTATCTTCATCTGTTGTTAAACACAATGGAACCAGGGTCGTCATAAAAAGATTGGCGTCGGTCTCTTTTTCGTTTTCAAACATCTGCTTATATTGGCTGTGACCAGCAGACCCATCACACTCCCACTTGCAAAATAGTTTAAATTTGTACACTGTTGGTTCGACTTCGAATTTTATGAGAAAAATATTCGTTTTATTGTGTGGTCCAGCAACGTTTGGATATTAACTGTCGCATGACTTTCTGATACTTCAATTTCAGTTGAGTAGCATAGCTTTTTCTGCTCTAAAACTTGATCGTAGGACGGGAAAATGTTGCTTCCTAGTTCCTTTGATGATTGTCTTAGAACGTTATAATCATGTTTAGATAAGGAGGCATCTATTAGTATAGCAAGAGCTTTTTCAGCACTGTAAAAGTCAGTATCATTTTGGTATTTCTTTGATGCAGCAGTTAATAGTTCTTTCGATACACTATCAAGAATTTGTTTAATTTTCCGACGCTTTGTTCGATCAGAACATTCGTCAAAAGGCTTTTCAGGTCGACCAGCTTGCGTGGAAGTAGATGGTTCTTGTTGATCTAGTGTGCTAGAGCTAGCCTGTGTGGAAAAAGATGGCTCTACTATTTCCATATAATGTGTGCTGTAAGCACCCGATGCAGAATTACTTGACTCTACGAGTTCTACGGAATAAGTGTTAGCAAGCCACTTCTTATACTTATTATAAAACCCTTTTTTGTTGCGACTACAATCAAGCCACCTTTTACGAAAATGGGGTACAAATATTTTGGATAAATACCTTTTTATTCCTTCTCGTTGATCTGGGTTATCAATGGGTAAGATACTTTCAAAGCGTCGATGCTTTTTTCGATATCAAATTGGCTCTTTAAAACAATTTCTACTAATTCACTATAACAACATTTAAAACTCGCCATTTCGTCCTTACCGATGAAACATTATCGAACGTCTGTGGTAAAAGAGGTTTGAAATTGTTTGGTCACCTTGTCGAAAAATTTTGTATAGGAACTGTTTATAAGAATGAATTTGGACTTCTCCCTCCCCCCCCCCCTCCGCCCCTCCTTCCCAAAAGCCAATGAGCATATCTTGAAAACATTATTATTGAAAACAAATCAGACCTTTTATCTCCTACAAAGATGACACCAGTATTTAAGTTCTTTTATTTGTTTATAATTAAACTCTTTGTAAGTGAAGTGGTCGAAACACCTGTCGTTTTTGCTACTTTGTTTCTAGATTAACAGCTGCCGTGGAGCAACGCGCAGCAGCGTTGTGCTTTTCGACGATTTTTGAACAGGTAGATTTTGACACTTCTGTTTGTAATTATGGTGTCCGTACGTTTCCGCAGCTGAAATTTAGATTTATCTTTTATATACGATTTGGAAAACTAGTTAATTTTAACGAGACTTTGGCGCATAGTAGCGCAAGAAAGTTGCACTCTTTCAAATATTTAAAAAACATAGTATTTCAGAAACTAAAGTCAAAAACTAATTAAAAAATTATTTTGTATTTTTAATCAGGTAAAATAAAAGAAAACCTTTTATAAAACTAAAAAACATGCAAAAAAATTGTGTAATAAAATTATAAATCGTGTATTTTGAATTCCATTGTATCGCATCAAAACGGGCTATTTTTTATTTGTTGACTTTTCGTAACTATAAATACAACAAAAAATTATTTTTAATGATTTATATTTGGTAATCTTACTATTCAATTATCTATTAATTTAAAAATCTATTCATTTTGCATTTTTCTAACACTTCGAAATTTGGCATTTTGGCCGCTCCCAGACCACTGTGCGCCGCGTTTAGGCTAACTTTTATGTGCTGCCCCCCCCCCCCCGCAGCCTATAGTTGAGATTTGCTACATAGTTTTGTATCATGCTGTAAAAGGATACATAAATAATGGAATTTTTATTCATTTTAACATAAAGTTTATTTACCTTTGATAAAAAAAACTACAATTTTAATCGTTTCCATAACTTAAACTTTAAAACGTGAATAAATTGCAAAATGGCCGCCCCTTCGAAATAAGCCAGCTGTAGGATTGCAGCCCACCTAGAAATATGGCCATGAGAACCATTCGACATGGAAGTGAAAAAAAAATGCAATAAAATCATTTTTATTGGAAGAATTCTAAACAAACGTTAAAAAAATCTTAGTAAAATACAAATGACCCATTAGGTATTTTCTTCATTACTCCAAAAAATAAAGTCCATAATTTAATAAATATCCAGCAGAATTTGTCCATCATATTAAGATTATCACAATTAGGTTTTTTTTCTTTCTTCCAAAGATCTTTTTTTCCACAAAAAACCTTTCCAGCAGCATTAAACCGATAATGGCCTTCGTATCATTAAAACCGTCTCCAGATAAAAGAACAGAATAACAACACAAACAATGCATGAAAAAGGACATTTTCGGTTTTTCTCGGCCTTTTTCTTGTCGACATTTTATTAAATCATTAGTCGCCACTTATCTGGCTGCTTCGGTTTGTCAAAATGTCAACTTTGAGTAAAAGGGATTAGAAAATAAAATTTATAATAGGGATATAGGTAGAAGCTGAAAAGTTTTTGTGTCGATTCCACAGATACAATTCAAGTACTTTTTTCCCGCTGGCTAACCGTATAGACAAGTACGTTTTCCATGTACAACCAAACTTGAATTTTTATGTGTTGGAGAATTTCTTTGGTGCTAAACTAATATCCCATGCAACGGTTCCCGTACTTCGGATGGTCGCTGTGGCAATCACATACGACGGAAGAGAACAACGCCTTTCAAACGAGTAACATTATTTACGTGTGTGGTCCTTCACATCTGTACTTCAAAACCCCTTAAAATGTCCACTACTTGATGGACTAACGCACCGTAAGTCGCTCGTGCCCAGTTGACTTGTCACTGCAAGCACCTTAACCGGAACCGTTGCATGTGGGAAACGAGCCTCACTCGGTAACAACTTTGTCAAACCACGGCCCTTTACGCATTCATAATCCTTGTCAAGACTTTTTTAATAATTCGCAGAAAATATTCTTAAAACAACGGAAGAGATATTGTTTAAGAAGAAAAGAAAAACAAGTCCTTGGTTATAGAAAGAAAGCATGAGAGATGCATGTCCGTTATTAAATTTTTTATACGCTGCTTTTTACCTAATCAATACCTTCTTTGGAGAAGGCGTCTCTACTCAAATATAGACGACTTCAAATGAGTTTTATGTGATCATAATGAACGACTTAAGGTACAGACTAGACATCCAATTTGTAAGTGTCAAAGTAGACAATGTCATCTCAACTATGTTCCATGAAACGTATAACCCGTGAAAATGATTTATTTACATTAAGTTTTAATGCGATTTCATTTTATTTCAAATAAAACAAGTAAAAACTTCACACTTCGAACCCACAAAGAGCAGGACAAGTCGTCCTTCCTCGGAAAAGCGTAAGAGAAAAACTTCATGATCAAAAGGCATTGAAAGAACTTAAACTACTTTTTTTAACGCTGACAAAAATTATTATATTATGGATTAATAGATAAAACATTATAAGATAGTTTTCTCTGTTGTTCGTTCAAACAAAAAAGAACGTCGAAAATTGGATGGTTTGAACGGAATTCTAAAAGAGTATGAACGTACAAAACAATTGAATGGAATGCATAAAATATGTCTTTGATAGGTATTTATAAGAAAACAAGGAAAGGTATAACATATGTTATACCTTTCAAACAAAAAAATTAAAATATGATAGTTAAAACGAAATTTAAGAATAATCGAATAAAAAATAGGTTATAAATTATTATTATTCTTAAAATATGGAGTGCGCCACTTTTCCCCGAGGGGCGTGACACCATAACGACGTTAACGATGATACCAAAAAAATGCCGCCATTTTTCATCCACTTGGGGTATTTGGAGTCGTTACAGAAGCTCATCTCGATATTTTTTCTCTTTGTTATAAATGAATGATAAAAATAAAAGAAGTGGACAATGGAAAACATCGTAAATGTAAGTAAAGGAGGGAGTTTTAATTTAATAAACGCGGACAGTTTTTTATACATTAAATTTATTTTGACGATGGGAAAAAAGTTTTCGTAGTTATCTTTGGAAAATGGTGCAACTGCTTTGCTTGCATTTAGGACATTGTTGCATTACTAGTTGTTGACAAGTACTCGTAAACGCACTTTTGTTTGTTTAATCAACAAAAAAACTTTGCCTTTTTGTTCTTAAAAACTGATTCTTTTTGCCTAATTTAAAATGGTTCCTATATACTTTTCTATAGCTATTTTATTACAGTTATCATATGTTTGAAAATAAAATCCCGAATACTGTGTTTTTTTAAATGAAAATACACATTTTTTGCCATTCAAGCAGCGATAATTTTTAAGATACCAATTTAAGTAGTTCAATCAAAGAATTTTAGGCGAAATTTTTTATAGATTTTTGTGATGAATAATGGATAAATTTTAAAATCCCATAAATTTTAATAACGTCTGAGTTTCTTCCCTAATTAAGTCAATGCATGGAGCGCTAAAACAGCATTTCACGGTCAATTTCATGAAAATTTAATTACTGAGTATTTAAAAATGAATTATTCATTTTAAGAAAAATTTCGTGTTAACCGGCTACTTATGTTACGAAGCACAGTTAAACCACTTTAAACAATAATAGTTGATTCTCATTAGCTGATTAATATATCATTCAACTCATTATGAGTATAAGCTTAACACATTAGAGTTTCAGATTATTTTTAAATGTTATGCTTTAACATTAAAATGCTTTAATATCCTCCATTTTTTAATAACTTTGAAACTGGGTTACAAAACTTTACCAAAATATTTGAGAGCTTTAAATTTGCCTTTAGGAAAGCACTATTAGAATGAAGGTAGGAAGATATTAATTTATTCACATGTAATGTCAAATATTCTTTTGGAATCTATTTTGACTTGCTTTGCGATATGAAGTTGAGCCACTTTCGCCATTTCTAATGCATTCTCTGAAGTAAAGATCATTTAATGCAATGATGATTTATAACACAGCCGAACACATTCTCCGAGCACCGGATTTTAGTTTTAATTATATTTCTGGCTCAGTTTCCCTCCTCAAAAGCTTGCGTAAATGGCATTTGGATTAAAATTATTCAAATCGGAGGAATTTTCACACGAGAGCGCATCTTTTGAAGAGGCGCATTTTTTCCTATCATAAATACAGAAAGGAGGCCTTATTCCAAACTCGATACACATTCTGTTAAATATGATTAATGGGATGGAATTTTCACTTCCGTCGCACGTGAAAGATTCAAATGAAGTGACACTGCTATGATCAAGAACCATATGTACCATTACCGAAGCCCCCGTATAACGGGATAAGCTGGTTATTGTGAGTGACGTGTTTGAACACGTCACTTATTTTCACTCCATATAGAGTCGAGCGTTCGGGTCTCGATTTTAATACATTGAGAGATGACAACCGGATCGCATCAATTAGCGAGCAGACTTCAAAAGGATGATTCTGGAAAAGAGGAAACGTTAACTCGCTGTCGCATGCCGCGAGCAAATTAAACTGTTTTAGAAATATATATACTCCCAATATAAAACTTTATACTCTCACTCTAAACTCTGCTAAATTATTAACTCGTAAAAAGGGAAATTCAATTAAGACATTGGAAATTTATTATTAAACGCGTGTTCCGGAATAGAAATAAAATTAGTGAAAGCTTTTCTATCAATAATTCAGAGCGTAGCGTGAGAGAATAGTAAATAGTTTATGAATAAAATTATTGATATGAAGACGTTAAGTTATAACAAAAAAATAAATAGGTTATAAAATTCTCCAAATAATTCATTTCCCACCTTTGATAATTTAAAATTAAAATTTTCTTATCCATGTAAACTTAAGTTTGTGCAATTTTTCATTATCAATTTTTAATGCATGCTAATTTTTGATTTATTAAAAAAAATATTCATTAGTTGTTGCTCATTATGCCAAACTAAAACACGAACATTGATTCAAGTAGTTTGAGAAATTGTAGTTAAAAATGTGTAAGGTAAACTTTCTTCAACGAAAACAAAGTATTTTTTAAGAACCTATTTTTAAATATTAAAACTGGAAAATAATTTTTTTTAGAAAAGCAATATGCTATTTATTTTTCAAAATATAAGTATTAATGTATTTGATAAAAATATCTTTTAATATATCCGAAGAAACTTCAAACCCCGTTTACGTCAAAACGATCATTAAAAAAAAGACATTTTATTGGATAGTCCCAACAAGAATTGGAAAACATTCTTTCTATTCTACTCTTAACAAAATGGATCATTTTCTTTTTTTTAAATATCTTTTGGATGAAATATTAATGGGTGACTATTGTCTTTTCAAACATGAAAAAAATTATGATTATTTATTGTTTGTATCTTCTTGAACAAGAAAACGAATCTTGCATAGCTAATAAAAAATTAAAAAGGTATGATGAAATGTTTCTCAAAGTATTATTATTGCCAAAAAATACTTGAAATATGAAAATAAAAGATTTTGAAATGTAATTTATTTTCGTTGGAGAATAGGAGCGGGTCTCCAAACCAAATTGTCTCTGTGTCAATGGGGGAAAAATTTATAAACCAGCTCATTACTCCTCCTGTATTGAATGTTTTTACAAACGGTTTTTGTATATGATAAATGCAGCTGGCTTACAGGGCTTTACTATTCCACTTTTTGAAATTGGTTCTAATATTTTGTTGCAAAATTATTTATTGAAAATTATGTAAAATATTAGAACCCATTTCAAAAAGTGGAATCATAGATTCCTGTAAGCCAGCTACATTTATCCTTTAATTTTTTTTAACTATTCCTTAAAGCCCAAGTAAATTGGCTTACAAAATTATTTTTCCATTGGATTAACAGACACACTTTGGTTTGGAGACTCGCTCCAGTTCAACCTTAAGTGTCATGAACTATATTTCAAAACTAATATTTTTAAAATGTGCTTGAACTTAGCACTTTCTCTGTTGCTAAGTGAAACTTTCGATAAAACGAAGAGCACTAAGGCGATAAAAAGGAAATTATATATTTTGAGAGTAAATCTTCAAAGTGACACGTTTCTTTTTTTAAGGGATGAAAATGCGAAACTCAGATAACAGTGAATCAAGTGGATTTCATATATATTTCGTATCAGAGCATTCATTAATATGAATGAAAGAAATTCCTCTGCCATTCTTATCTACTTCCCTTCTTTTCCAATTTTCTTTTAAGGTCAGCTCATTGGAAAATGGTATCAAAACTGTTTTTCGCAAAGGAACAGCTTTGTATGTTTGCGCTAGTTTGGTTGAAGTAACACTGAGCTCAACAAGGTTCAATGGCAACGGATCAACACATTTAGAATCGCGATCAAGTGACACCCAACGCAACCTTATAACGACGTATAACCTTACCTTAACCAACCTTATAACAACAAATTTAACGTGCATCATTGCACCACAAAATATACAGAGTTATGTTATGTATCCTGGAAATACAGAACCATCCGTTTTAAACGAATCTGTTTCCTGGCCAAAATGAATACGTCAGTCGTGCCCTTTTTTATAAATCCCAATAATATGTTTAACAATAATCCCCAACGTATTTTACAAAGAAAATCAAAACCTTTTAGAAAACTTTGTAAAACAAAACAATTTTTTATAGCTAGCAGTTCGTTTTAATCACTGTGGTATTTAATTTACTTAGGGTGGAAATTGCCTGATAAAATTATACTTAATTGCTATAATGAATTCTTCAATGTTTTTGTAAAAAGAATAAACTTTTTTTAGGATTGCAATAAACTGCTTCTATAAATATTTCTTTACAAAATGCTATTTAATTAGAAGGTTTATAAAAATTTATTTCTCGCATGTAAACTCTTGGACATTTTTACAGTCAATTACGAAATGAAAGGGTCACCACATTTTTTTGGCTTGTTCATGTGATTTTTTAAAGTTTTTTTTAAGTAAATAAATGCAAACTTTATTCAGAATATGTGGAATGAATTGTATGCATATATTTGTAGCAGGGCCGTTTCTAAATGGGCAGTTCAGGGCAGTCAAAAATTAATATTTATACTTCTTAAAGAAGTTCTTGCTATACCACTTATATCCTGACGTGGAATGGAACTTAGTAAAAAGTAAATACTTCAGTTTCCTGAGACTTCACGCATTCAATTCGAATTCGAAATGTGATTAAAGCATGGAACGCAATTATGGCCTTTCGCAGCTTGAATAGGAGCAAATTCTTGCTAATAAAATGTGTGGAAAAATAAGATGTCTTATTAAACGGCAATGTTGTGAATAATATTTGTTTGGCTACTTGGAAGTGAGTATAAGGGGAAAAAGATTGCCACCCAAAGTTACAGAGCGGCGATGAACACGTTCATTTGGGAATTAAAATCGGGAAATACCAGAAAACACCTTACGAAATACACTTATCATTTCTCCCTTATCACCTATTTCTGTAAACAATGCTAATTCCTATAACAATGACACTCATTTCATCGAATTATATAGAATGTATATCACATAAGCATTTAATTTTAATAAACGAAGCAATATTAAATATGTGTAATGAATGCAAATTCTAATTATAACGGCATGGTTGAATATTTGACAAGGAGACAGGGCCTTCTGTGGTACTAATTATGACACATGATTATCCATAATTTACTTTAAAAAATCAGAATATATGTTTAAGAAATGGCTTTTACGAAATGAACTTACTATGAAAAAATAACACGAATTTATTTTCTTGACCATTTCTATTATTTGCTGAGCTGTGTTAAACTATAAGAAAAATGGGGATTTGATAAAAAAACAAAATTGAAGTAAAAATGGGTGCAGTGACATGTTCCTAAAGAAATAGACCAATCGCTGTTGATAGAAAAACCCTCTTAGGTGGCAAAACTTCAATTTTCTTATATCGATTATTATTTCGTGCCGTCGCTTCTTTTTATGTCTGCTGCGAGAAGAAAAAAAAACTTTTGCTATTGGCGAGTTTCTTTTGTGCTTACTTCTTTATTTAAATAAGAAAGAATTGAAAACAGGAATGCATATCTAAGAAGATTTCCGCTCGTCTGTGTGTGTCCGTCTACCTACGTTCTTATCTGTCTGATTTTCTTTTTATTTCTCAAGTTTTATATATGTAATCGGGGGTCTATACATCATTTTTTTGACCGTATGTTCTATAAGAATTTCTGTAAGTAAAAGGAAAGATATTGTTCTTTTATTTTAGTGTGCTGGTTTTTTTCCTGTGTTGTATAAATTCTTAATACTGACCTTTTCGCCTTATTTGATAAGTTACGATTCGTAATTTCTAAACTTGTATGTTAAAAAATAATTAATTTTTTTTTTAGATTCATGTTTTTGTTAATTAAACGGAGAGGGATTTTTAAGCAAAAATTATTTATTCTAAAGTAACATTATATTCTGTTTTAAGTTAATAATGTATTAGAGTTAAAATAATAAAAGATCGTTCCACAAAAACACATCTCCCCTCCCATACTACAAGAACTTGTAAAGATATGCTGTTGATATTAAGAACGTACGTGTGTACGAACGTACGATATTAAGAAGTACGTAGATGTTCTCTATGAATAAATATAGGCTAAAAAAAAAGGATTTGGTTTTCGTACAACAAAAGCTCGAATGTACTCGTTTATTTTTCTAACTATTTTGTTAGTAGGATTTGCGAATAAGTATGTACCATTTTATTTGGTATAGGAAAGCTGTAAACTTTTAACCTCTTGCGACCTGGCGTCCCCATTTGGGGACATTTTTTAAAACCTCCCCACAAACGCCCCATGTTAATTAGTTCCGAAATTGACCTGGTCCAATAGAAGAAGATACAAATATCAGTTTTCATCCTTTGATTATCATCAGTCATTTATTTCTATAAAAAAATGAAGTTGAACGAGGGTCAATGCGATATTAGAGTTCTTAAAAAATTTATTTAAACTTTTTTTTTTTCAAACTTTTCAAAAAGTTCTTTTAGTAGTTAATTTTAAAGGCATTTTGCATTAAAAACAATGTTAAAATAAACTGTTAACTACAAATAAGTGATATGGCCTTTTTTTGCATTTATAGCACAAAAAAATGTGTATTTTTAGAGCTTAAGGCGTGTCTCTCAGTAACTATTAAACATAATTTTTTTTAATTACTTTGCAAAACATACTTTTTAGCATACATTTGTATGAAAAGTATGTTTAGATTAAGAATATATGTGTAAGATTATGCTCGGGTCTTAAGAGGTTAAATATGATATAAAAAAATTAACTTCCTCAAAGTCCATTTTCTACCCTGAACCTATTATTGATTATTTTTCGCAGCAAGTTATAAATATTAAAGAAAAAGGTTTCGCTTAAATCCGAACGATAAATTGAATTTTCCTGATTTATTTGAATCATCCGGGAATAAAAGGGGAGGGGGGTCTTTTTTTCTCGTTTCAGCAAAAGAAACCTGTTTGAGGAAAGGAAACGGCAAATTTGAGGAAAGTTGTGGTTTTTTTAAGTAGTAAAAGCATCTTTGAGTAAATATATGTAGGAACGAAAATTAATTTTTTATGGTAAAAAGCGTTCATAACATGAAGCAACTTAAAAGCACTTTAACCCAACATTTATGCACCGCAGAAACACAAATAAAAAGAATATCGTTGGAGCGGAGCGGGTATCTTTGTCTATGGAGGGCAACTTTGGTCCACGCGTCGGAAAAATATGTGTTTCTTAATTTCTCTTCATAAATTGATTCCATCTTAAATTGTTTGAAATTTTTGAAAAAGTAGAAACATTGCCTTTCATGTAAAAAAAATCTCATTTTAATTTTGGCAGTACCACAAATGACATTTGTATTCTTACAAGCATTTAAGAACAAATTTATTTCTTCCAACTTTTATCTGGGACACCCAAAAATATTGAAAATAGCTAAATAAAACAGTCTATACTATTCTTTTATTTATGGAGATGAATATTACACCATTTGTTTTAATCTAAATTGAATACTTTTAATGCTATATTTAATTATTGGTCACTGGGAAACTTTTGCTAATGAATGCGGGTAACTTTGGTCCAAGATGTAAGGATTTCTTTATGGAACTTTACACTTTCAAAAATGTATGTAAAAGAGTATTCTGTTTAACTATTTTTGAAGAAGTCTTCTTTTATGATTACCCATTTTTTAGATGATTTTTTTAAAAAATTAAACGATTTTAAACATTAAAAAGATAGATAAAATGCAAGAAACGTACAACATTCAAAGTCGTGAATGTATCTCGCAAAATGTCGAAATGTAAACATTTTCAAATTCCTAATTACGAATATATTATCGTTTTTCTTTTAAAATAAAATCGTTTGCTTTTTATAAAGATATTTGTTATTAAATCTTCCTTCTAAAAATAAGTTTATTTTCCAATATTAAAATCGAAGTTTACATTTCTTCTTTTAACCGGCGATCAATCGTGTTATTCACAGTATAATATCAATCTACGATGCAATGCAAATGTTAAGCTATAAACCATTTTTAATAGCTTTATAACTTATATTTTTAATCATTTTTATGTTTACACATTTTAATATTACTATTTAATTCTGTAACACAGCCCATAAAGACGATAAAAGGTATGTTTCTTTATGTATTTCATGCTTGGACCAAAGTTACATGCCCGGATTCAAATCGAGTCCGAATTTTTTTAAACTAACAACATTTTTTTTAAAAATTATAACAAATTATATACAAATTTTTTCTAAAAGTTCAATACTTAAAATGCATGTTGGTTTCAAAGAGTTTAAATAGTTTTGGCAGCTTAATTTTCACTCCTCTTGTAAAAAAAAACCCTAGGATTTTGGACCAAAGTTACCCGCATTGGCGGTATTTCAGATACTTCTTCTCTTGCCTATCGAATCTCTTACATTCAAAAATTTAATTATAATGGATTCAAATGTATAGACTTTTTTTTCTTTATTAACGCTAAAAATCTAAGGCGCGGATATTGCAAAATCTCTTGAGGCCAATAAATGTATGCCGGGCATGGGACGACTCCTGAACTGGCACCCAACGCAATATCTTATAGCATATATACCTGCACAAATACCATATACTTGATGCTATTTATTGGCAGGATTTATTTTTAACTAATACTTGGATAAATACGAGGAACCAGGCAAAGTATCCTTGAAGGGACACGAAAGGTGTCTTCGTTTCACATTTGGCTTTTCGCTAACATCTTAAGAGATTACTCTTATTAAGAGTGCAGCCAAAGAATTAATTTTTGCTAATGACTCCACAATCAAAGCTCTCCGTTTCATTGTTACGAAATGGAACCCCCCCCCCCTTGAGTACCTTTTAAAACTCTCGACTTCATTTCCAAGGTTACGTTTGTTTGCCATTCATCGCCGAGTGCCCCGGGAGAATCGAAATAAATATTACGCGTGACAGTAATATTCTATTCAACTGCCCCAAAGAATCGAAGATCATACATAATGTTTGTACTTAACTTTCAAAACAATTATAATTGTAAAATCCCTTTATGTAACGAACTAACGTTTAATAATAGAAAATATTAAACTATCTAATTGTCCGCAGAATAACTTTAACAGATTTAATAATGAAAAGATAAACCAAAGAGTAATAGGCACCAAACCCAAAGAAAAGCGAATTGGATCAAATTTGATTTTGTACATTTTTTTTTAATAACAGCCTTCCTTTAATACAACTTAAAGGTTTCGACTATTGTGAAAATTGTGATGGACAAAAAAACGACGGAAAATTCGAAATTATTCACGATCCTATCTGAACTCCATGTCATTCAGATAACTTTAAAAAGGGCTTTTAACACTAGAAACGGCAAAACGATGTAAAATGGAGTAAGTGTAAATAGTTTTCGTATCACCCCCCTCTTAATAATAATGTTCTTCTCATTTTCAATCAAAAGACGCAATTTCATTTAATAATGGGATGATCGCGAAACGATTTATTTCATCACATTTAGATGAGCATTACTTTGATTTTATTTATCTAAATGTTTTAATTTTCAATCCAAATTCAAATAAAACTAGATAAGAGGAATAATAATATTAAATGAGTTGTGAGCAATTTGATTCCATTACTTGGTACCCCAAAATAAAACTTAGGAGAAGATCCATATTTTGAACTATTTCAAAATGCCAAAGACTTTTCAACTGTGGCACTTTAAACAGATTTCTCTACTTTTTTAGATACAAATTATATTTATAATGACAGTATGTATTCTTCTTGTTCATATTTGCCTTTGATTTTTTGTAAACAATGTTCATAGTTGAAAAATCCCTTTTTCATGAAAATTTCGGTATTATTTTAGCAAAAAAATAGTGTATTTTTTTTTAAATTTAAAAAATACCAAAATAAGTTTTTGATAACAAAAACATTAAAAAATTGAAAAGTAGAAATTTGAAAATTTTGAATTTTGACACTATATTCATATGGGTTGTTTAATAAAAGCTTTCTCGTATGAATGATTAAACTACGGTAGCCATTCAACAACAATCTAACCAATTTATCAGAAAAAAAATCAGTTTACAACCATAGGGTTGTAAACTGATTTTTTTTCTGATAAATTAGATTATTAAGATGTGGGGTTTTATTTTAGCACAATCATTCTGACAACCCCCTAACTCACTCATTCTTTCCAAACGGGACACAATTTAAAAAGAAACAACTCCCAGTTCGACCAAAAAAATGTTTTCGTGTCGGAAATCTCAATTCATTTTGGAGTCGAAAACTTTCTTCGATCCCCCCCCCTCCCCCCAAGCGGAATAGAAGTTTCTTTTTACACATTATGCAAATCTGCTCGAGCTGTTGTTTGGAATTTGATTAAGGGAAAGAATGTCTCGGGGGGCGGAGGGACTGGGGTTGTTGATTCTGCGATTGTTGAGGGATTTACGCAAATACTTTTGTATAAATTTTTATAGCACGATTTTTACACAGAACTCTTCAACCAAAAATATAATTTCATTCAATTTCACTGATTGTTCAGAGACTACAGCTCGGCGATATTTGTTTACACGTTCTAAACTTTTTAATTAAAATATAATCTCGCTTAATATCGCTCGTACATATAAAGAATATGTATATGTATATTATGAATTACCTTCTAACATGTACTTTTACGTGCAGAGAGCTTATTACTATGATTTAAGGTAGTCGTAATACAAATCATTATGTTTTATTGCTTAATATATAATCATGAAATCTTTATAAAAAGAATACAAACAATTCATAATTATCAAGACTTATTATTCGTAACATTTAATCAAAATAAATTTTCTTAATATTTAGACAAAAGAAAAAGAATTTTACGGTATTGTTTAATTTAATTTGAAATTAGAATTTCAAATTAAATTAAACAACTGCAAATCAAACCATTAATTGTGTTTTAAAAATAGTTTGTATTGATAAATATCATTAGTAAAGTGTTTTAAATAAATGTTACAAAAATATCAATTGGTGGTACTTTTAAAATCTTTGATAATATCGCACCGTATGCAGAAAAGTAAAGTGTCGGACAAATATGATTCAATTAAAATTTATATTCGAAATTTTCATGTATAGCGATTAAAGCAAAACTGAAATCTATATGAAGCATATTTAGTCTACAATATACAGATTTTTTTTATAATGGAATAAAACAGAAAAAAAAACTTTAGATGATTTTTCTGAAAACTAGCTTTTTGCTTTCACATTATCAATTTGAAGCGCGCATAGTGCGATATTCTGTGTCATTGTATAAGTTTATTGATCCCTGAACATGTGGCTAAGAAAAAGCATTGACTCAAATGGTTTTAAGTGTTTGTTGATTGTCGGAATATAAAGACAAAATGAGTGAGAGGTGGGGGCGGAAAATATACGTATTTCATTAGCATCTCAAATGCACTTTTTAGCCTACTTTTCTTTTTTTTTTAATTCGAAAGAATTAAAAAAAATGAAAAAGTAGGCATTGACATGCGGTCGATGTCCGTCTGTCTGTCTGTCCGTACCCCCCTTCCAAAATCGGTTATATACATTTGACCTTTAAAAATTTTTTTTTGTTAGAAAGCTATGACCTCAGAGACCCAACTTTCATACTTTTTGTCCACCTGTCTGTACGTCCGGACGGACATAAATCTACTATCTGTCGGCGAATTTCCCATTGAATTAGCATTGGAATTCAATTTTGAGTCATTTAAAATCACTGTTGCCAAATCAACAATGGCATGAGAAACTTTAAAAATATTTGAAGCAAAATAAATTTTTCATGAATCAGTTTGGAATGACGTCATAAAATGTAGTACAATGTGATTCTTTGATTATTCATTTATATTGTATATTTGCTTGTTATCTAAGAATATTAAGTTGTTATAAATAGTTGATTTTGGCTTTTAGAAGTTTATGTCATAGCTGGATGCTGTGTTTAGCGATTTTTTTCCTTAATGTGTATAAATCTAGTGTAGAAACGGTTGTTGATGATATTTACTGTTAAGAACCTAGTTGTTTCCCGATTAGAATTTCCGTATTTAAGTAACAAGAAATTAAGTAACAAGAAAGTAGGTTATTTTAGTTCTTTAAGAACTTCTTGTTTTTAATATGGAGCCGGTTTGTACATTTGCTTACATTCGGTAAATAGTTGGCGCGAGATCTTGTGCCGTCAAGTATACCTTATTAATCGTATCAAGTATGACCGACTCATTCCGATCATATTTTGTCTCCACTTTGTCTCCTATGCCGTGTTATTTTTAACAAGACTGCTGAGTGGCAAAGAATGCCGTCAACTTTGTAGACTAAGTCGTTATAATGGGATGCAGTCCGTTAAGTGTGTTTTCTTAATTGCCACATCACGTACGAGACAGGAAAGCAAAAGAAAAACATTTCTCACATCGCGGCCATTTAGGAGAGGAAACATTTATAGTAGACCAAACAAAATTTATCGAACCGTGCAGATTATGATTCATTTACAATGAAAGAATTGAAGTTTGTCTCATCTTTCCTGGCAGGACCGGTTTTAAAACATTGACATTCTTTCAATGGACATGAAAAGTAACAAAATTGAAGATGCATCCGGTTTTGTTGATCTCACTGTTTAGTCTCCCAGATTCGAAGTTGTATTGCAAAAGAGTAGCAGAATACGTGTGCCACTTTCTTTGTGGATACTGTAAAAAAAATGTCAAGAAAATAAACACTTTTAACGGACTATTTTCTTTAATGAAAAACAATCCGTGTTTATTTTCTAGAACCCAGGTGCCACTTCATATCCGAGTGAATGAACAGTTGGGTCCGAATGTCATGTTGCCACCACCTGTTATTTAGAAGAAAATTAAATTCACTATCGACAAAACATTTTTCACCACTCGTGCCTCAATGGATGGGAGTTACCGGCAATTTATGATTCTGCGCTGTTCCGTTGTTAAACATTTATAAATGTATGGCTGCATGGAGTGGTTCTTTCAAAAGAAAAATCAAGGGCAGAAAGAGACTTAAATAGTTGCTCTTTACACAATTTTTTGGAAAAATTCTAATGAAGGCTTGTCACAAAGCAAAATTATAATTGTTAATATAAGTTGTAATATAGTAAGAAGTTGACAGTTTAAAACATTTTTTAATAAAAAGTTCGGTTAAAACCACTGACACACAATTTCTAAAACGCATCTATTGCATTCTTCTTCTAATATTAGTATTTGCAATAATCGTCTCTTTAAATAATTGAACAAAAAGCATGAAAACAGAAGTGAACATTTTTAAAACTTATCAGATATCTAATTAAACTTAAATCCGTCACAAATGTCTAGAAAACATTTAAATCATTTTATTCCAATCAGAATAACCCTTCTCGAAAGACAAACATTAGTTTAACCGAAAATAAAATGGGGAAACATTTATTTCCGTTTCAAAATTCGCTCTAGTAAAAACTGTCGTGTATTTTTAATGAGTCGCTTGGAGGTTTATTTTTATAATAGCATAAGAGTAATTCCAGCGTGCTTTATTTCAACATTTTTTACTGCTCATAGGTAACGTGTAATTTTATTTTCTCAGCCGAGAAGAGAATGATTATTATCTGGTTGGGTGTCTGCTTGAAAGAAAGTATTTCGCCCCTGGGCCTATTTTCGTTTGGACATTTGAGATTCTTTTTCTCCGAGAAAGTCAGTTATTAAAAATTTAACGGACCCCATTTTCAGTGAAATTCAAAGGAGAGGTTTCGTACTGCCATTTTTGAAGTCTTATTAACTGTGGTAACTAAAATTCTTCGGTACAACTACAGCAACCATTCATTCTGTAATAATAGGGTTACCAGCCGTCCGTGATTAGCCGCACCGTTTATTCATTTAAATATCATATGGTAAAAATATGTCCAGGATTTTTAAAAAAATTGAAAAATAGAATTTTTTAAAACATACTTTTAAAAAAAAATCTACTTTTTAAAAAGAAATCTACTTTTTCTCGTCGAAAGAATTGTTGAAAGTAAAATAAATACTAATTTAAACTAAATGCTGTGTTTGGGCGATTTTGTTTCTAGGGTCTATATATCTTGTGTGGTAACGTTCAAAAATTACGGGATGCGATTTTGACTATTTTTTGACCCCCCTCCCCGCCTGGTGAGGTTACGTGGTATTTGGCTCGACCCCTTTCCCCGTAATATTTTTCGTGATATTTTTCAAAATTAGTATCTTTGAAAGTTTTGATTTGGACTTTTAACTGAATATTTTCTGCCGTAAACATAGCAGGCTTGAGCTCGTCTGTGACACTCGGCTCACACGCTCCATCACGTGAGCCTTTGGCGCTAAACTTTTCGACAAATACCTTAAACTAGGGTATTTTTTTATATTTCTTATAATAAGACTTAATATTTTAAAGCACCTTATGATAGTTGATTTTATGTAATAATAGAATAAAACATAAAACTAAACATAAGTGATTCTTTTTTTTATTTATTTTTCTTCTCGCTATCGCTCGCCAACCGAAGTCTTTTCGCCTCTACACCACACCCAAAGGGGGGATAAAAGTCAAAAAAGAGCCACGATAAATATTATCAGGTAAGATTTTGCCAATTTTAAGTCCAGAAAAAAAAATTAGAACTGGAATTTTGCGCCATCGCAATTTGACATTGATTTTTTTAAGGTGAAAACTACGTGATATTTGACCCTCCCCCCCCTCTCCCCAGTGATATTTGATGATATTCGGCTCGACCCCGCCCCCCCCTAAACAAGTCACGTAATTACTGGACGTCCCCTGACAGTCTTTTAAATCCCCATTGCCACTCACTCACCATACGAAAGAACTTTATTAAATATAAATATTAAAAAAACGGAAAATACATTTTTGTGATACAAGTCAGTTTGGAATGACATTATAATATCAGACTTGTCAACTCTCAGGATTTAATCAGGAAATACCGGACTTGTCACTATTTTCTGAATTTGCTTGTCATATGTACCAGTTACCGGATTTTTGAAGGGGGGGGGGGGGTAGACATTCATTACTGTATGACATTACAACATGATGGGCAACTAAATGGGCTCCTAAAAATAGACGAAAAGTTATAGTAGATACAAATACCATTAAAATATTAAAGTTAAAAGTGTAAAAAGTGTCGCAGTACTTTAACTGCACAGTCATATCAAAGGATGTCAAAGACCGTGTTGGGTACGATGATGTTGCGGTGATCGCCTCTAGCAAATGGCCGTGAAGTCATGACATAAATATTTTAAAAAGTTATTCCATAAACCTTAAAAATGAAAACTTAAATAAACCCGCGGAATCAAACTTTCTTATTTGAATATCAAAACACACATTGTGATAAGAATCTTCATCTTGGTAAAGATTTTTTCATTCCGAGTGAAGTGTCTGCCTTTATGGGGATGACATTCCTTTATGGGCGAGTGCAACTTTATGAAGAGTGCACCTGCCGATAGCCATAAAGGAGCCCCACACAACACCTTATCGATACATTTGGCAGAATAACATGTAAAGAGAAAAAAATGGGGAACGAAAGAAGCTATTTCCCTACACAACCTTTCCAATACAATATGCTGGGATGACATCATTTTAGCCGGCCGCTTTGTGGTGAATTCATTCATCAAACTTTTTCATAGTTAATTCATTCTAATTAAAGCATCCGCGTTGGTGTTTGAAGAGACAGTGACCATTTTTATAAAAATACATATTAACTATGTCAATGGAAAGACTAAGAAGTTTTCTTGCACATCTAACTCATTGTTTGACAAATGGCTCGTTACAATTTTATCAAATCAAAGCAGCCAACCCACAATATTTTCTCTTGCTGGGATAAAATAAACATGCGTAATCACGTTTTCGTATTCGTATAGTAGCAGTTGGTACTAGTTCCTGTCGTATTAACAAAAACCGATTACTTTAAGCTTTTAATTACACAGGATCCTATGATTAATTAGTTTTTAAAAATGTATAAATTTGTTTTGGTAATAAAACTACTGAAACTCGTGTTTTGCAAATAAAAACAGTCCATCTTTAAAACAATTATATATTTATCACAAGTCATCCATAAGTTTAATATCGTTATGTAAGTAATTATTCAAAATGAAACCTCTAAAAAATAGTGTCCTTTGAATTTCCTCAATTATTTAAACGAATTCCAATTGAGTTTAGAAATTTATGTAGTGCTCATTCAAAAAAGAACAAATGCTCAAGATAGAGTTGCTATTTTCCTACCTCATTGTGTGGCCCAAATAGCGAGAACGTTACAAAAAAAAATATATATATATATTCGTCTCTAGAAATGACGATTTCATTGATTCGGGAGGAGAAGGGACATCGTCATTACTTGAGTCGTGTGTTATACGGACGATAAAGTGTGCTAGGGGTTGCACAGAACATCTTCCATAAAAGGATAGAGTTAGGAAGGCGTTGCACTAGAGCTGTAAAATAAATGTTGGCCATGAAATTTGTTTTGTAACTATCAATTTAAATATAAAATTATAAGTAAAACTTCTAAAAACCGTTCTGTGTCACTGAAATTTAAGGCAAAAACTTAAACTTATATCGATAACTTTGTAGAGGTAGAATTATAGATATCACTGATTAGCATTTCTAAAACTGTGAGGAAAATCATGTCAGACATTCTAAATGCTTTTGTTTTTTTACGTGTCAGCAAAACACAAATTAAAATTGACGATTTCAACGAAACATTAAGAGATTGTTATTTAGATCGATTAAGGTAGCATAAGTATTTTAATCAAAATATATTAATTGCTGAAAAATTACAAAATAGTTTTTAGAAGAAACCTTATTTATCCGTTCAATTCACTATAATCTTCAGTATATTTTAAACTTTGAAAAGTAATCTACATATTTATTTAAATTGATGGATTATACAAGATTGCGTGTGTTTCAAAAAATATTTTATTTTCAAAAACTGGTATAACTAGAAGATACACTGAGATAAAAAAATTTTCATTGAAGATATTGAATAAAACAGAATTGGGTCTTTGCCGATTAAAAAAAAAATGTCTGCCTTGTTAACTAAGATTCGGTTTAAAAAAAATTGATTAAAAAATATAGTTTTTATAATTGCGTGAAAAAAATCCGATTTTTACACTATAATTTTAATATCAGACGCGTGCGAAAAGTTATACTATTTCGAAACAGTGATAAAAAATTACTTTTTTTCACCCAAAACCAGTGAAAAAAAGTACTTTTTTTCACTCTTCTCATAAGATGCAAACATTTAGTAAAGTTTCTATTTCATAATATTCATAAAATCCAGAAATTTATTAATCTGCTTTATTTATAAATATTATGCGCGTGAATGTATTATTTTTTTTTTTTTGAATACAGTACCATGTTCAAATGTTGACTTTAAACTAAAAAATAGTTTGCCTTTTGTAGTTCCAGAGATTTATCGATGCCGATCTTCTTACGTAAAAAAAATTAGCATGAAATTATTTTGAACCAATGAGATTTGATTTTTTTCACGTAATTATAAAAATAGGTATGAAACACGTGTGAAAAGTAAACTTTTTTAAAACACGTGTTATTATTTCACTCGCTCGTACCTCGCTCGTGAAATAAAATCAACTAATTTTAAAAAGTGTTACTTTTCACACTTGTTGCATAATAAATATTTTATTTTTATCATCGTAAAAACTATTAAAACATATCAGTAAACAAACGACATTTCAAATATGGAAGAAATAAGGTGTCTTAATCTGGAAACGAAATTTAAATGACACTCTTTACTTGCTTTTTGTTCAAAAGTTTGGTAGGGGCTCGTTTGCTTCATGATTTTTCGTAAGAATTACAAATTATTCCATTTTTACCATTGTCTGGTGATTAGTGCAAAATGAACCATTGTAAAGGAATTATGCCTGCTTTCACGCACGTCATTATTGATCATTTAAGTCTGGTTTCTGGAAAAATAAAACTTCCACTGATTCATTAACTAGAGCATTCAGATCCATTGTTCCATGAATGCAATCTATTTTCAAAACTACTAAAAATGGCGTGACCAAAGCGCACGGCAGTCAAATTAATTCATTTCACAACAATCTTTTTGAGGGACACACGCCGAGAAACAATCATAAAACTCAATCTTATCATCATAAAAACACAACACCTCGCGCATTACTAAGTACAACGACGACGCACCCTTCGTGATAGGATGAATCAATTGTATCTAACTCTTCGAATTTTGGGTAAAAGTTATGTGCAAATGACGTTTCGTTGGAACAAAAGGACCATAGCTTTTAACTGACGCTAATTTCGAAAATGTAAACGTTTTTTTTTTATGTCATGTCTCGATTTTTTGCGTAAGTGAATTTATTAAAAAATTTTTAAAATCGTGATTAGAAATTGCATTCCAAATGTCTAATTAATCCCAAGAGCTTTTTAAATGATTATTATGAAAAAAAATTACAAATAACTTGAAAAATATTTTGGTATGCCTAAAGCTTATGCAGAAGTATGACAAAGTCTGAAGAATAACGAAAATTGGCCAAAACTAGGCTATAAATTTTTTCCTCTTTTTCCATACTGAGAAATGAGTCATCCAAGGCATCCGCAGGCTAGAGTATTTGGATGGTATAAACGTTATACCATAGCTTAAAAATATCATGCTCAGTAAACATTCGGCGATTGGGTATTCAGTAGACATTTATTAGGCAAGTAAATGGATAGAGAGATATTTGCGAAATAATTTACCCTAACAAGGAATTTAAAGTTGTTTGCAAATAGAAGCAGACAAACTTATTTTAGGCAATACATTCGGCAGCAGTTATGTCAAACCCACCCATTGCAAAGAAAACCTTGCAAAATTATCAATCAACAGTTCTTTTTTCTCCCCTGTGCAGAGGGACATTTTGAGAGCGCCCTAAATTTAAAATGCTGACTTTAGTGTCCCTGTTTATGGGGGCAATGACAAACATTTACTTTGTTTTAATAACAGCTGTTTTGCGATCGTGTTACTTTCCAAATAAAAAGTTAACACTTTAAGAATAGTTTATCATAGGTTTAAAATAAGTTTTTTTAAAAAAAACCTTAAAATTTAAAGTATCTCGTATTATAAAAAACCAAAAAAAGCATTTTTGCTATTTGTGCAATTTTGTTATCAATAAAACGTACTTTTTTTATTGGTATAAAACCTGTCACAATTATTATTTTTTAATTTTCGAAGCAGAAGATTTTAATGACAAGAGCCAAGTTTTGAATGTATTCTTATCCAAAAACATTCATAACACAATTTTCCAGACATGATAAGTCAAAAAAAAATTGTAGAAGTAGTAATGAAATGAATGAAACCTAATGAGCTAATCTATGTTAAACATATTGAGGATAACCTCCTCAATAGGTTTAACATAGATTAGCTCATTAGGTTGGGGGCTCATGGGTTGTTTAACGAAAATGTTTCTTTTTAAAGAAAACTAAATTGAAATTTTTAAAAACTGTTTAAGGATATAGTGTTTTAAAAATTACTTAAAAAATAACTTGTAGTATTTGCTTGACAATATAAAGTATATAAATGCATTTTTAAAAACTTTGAAGACTTTAAGTTGTTTTAAGTTAAGTTTGATAAAAGTTACTTAGTGTTTTTTCTGTGTTTTGTCTTTCTCCTCTTTCAGAAACATATTATAATATTCACTACATATTTATAAAAAATAACAGTGTAAGAGAATTTAAGTTATTCATTTATCCATAGTCATAGCAAATTATTTCTTGAGTCGATATGGAGGCTAAAAAACTGATTTACATATAGAATAACGTTATTCACTTAAGGTTCCCGAAGAAATGTTCTACCGTTTGAGGAGAATGCAAGTTTAGATGTATGCAGAAGAGGGTTTGGGGTATTCAATAAGGAAACACACAAGACACAACTCGAAAAAGGTTCCATTGTTTTCAGGAGCGAAATTTATTAGAATAACGATCGAGAATAATTAACGTTGGGATAGCCTTTCTACCAAATGAATAGCGATTCCGAAAAAATGAGTTTGTTCCTCTACAGAGAGCTCCAAGTATCGTCAGTTTAATGACGGTCAAACATTGTACTTCCACCACCCCACATCCTTAAGGTTCCGATAGAATTATTTGTTAACCTAGAGAAAACCCGCAGAAAGAAACACACATTCTTTTTAAATTCGATCTATTTTCGGGTAGAAACAGGTTCTGTTTTTGACGGAAGTGCAAAGGAGTCAGATACGCCAAAAGTATCTAAAAGCGGCGCCTGGGATGTAGTTATCTTCGCAGAGAAAATGGGTTGATGCAGAGGAGCAAGACCAATGTGGCAGACCAGTCAAAAATATTTTATGGGTATGTATCGTACTAGAATTAGAATAGGGTTATTGGCGTTATAATTTACGAACCGCAGTCAAGAGGCGAGCGACACCCGAGTCGACACCCAACGCAACTTTTAAAGGCAACATCTAACTCGGGTTTAGGACAACGTGCACTCCCTCTACACGGGGCATTATCAGTCAGACTGTGCAAACCGTTTATAGCTCGTCTGTTATTTTGGAAATGCCTGGACCCGAACCTTAAAATCTCTCGCATGCAAAAGCAAGCGCCTTACCAACTGCGATCTCCAGCCCCATTGTGTTTGAGGACATCACTGCAGGCTGGTGAAATGCATATCTGTGTTCTCGTGTTGCGCATCCCTCGTTGAATGGGGGGGGGGGGGGTCGTTCCGGGTGTAAATGTCCTTCGGGTGTCGCTTGTTTTTACGGCCGCTCTTTTGGGGCGGCTCTCCCGAAAGCTCTCATTTGCAATTCGAATGGGAATGAAATGAGAGCTCTGGCTTTACACATAATAGTCCTGCTAAACTGGTGTGAATTACAGAATAAAAAAGAATCAATTGCGATATGTGTGAGCAAATTTATGTTTAAACATAAATTTGCTTCCTTTGAACTATTACAAGGTTTTGTTGCTTTCACTTCAGCATATATTTTTAAAATTCAATATAAGAGTTTGAAATAAATAACTTATTAGATAAATACTACAATCAAAATAATAAACTTATTTATGATTAGTTAGTATCGCGATAACGTCCATCTATAAAGTTCCTTAAAATTAAATTTATTAGTTTGTAATAAAAAAAAATATTTACTTCCGATTTATTCGCTGTATGCTATTACTTAACCCTTTGAGGCCCTTTGACCCCATAAAGTATTTAAAGTTGCTCAGCAACAACGACTACAGTAAAGTATAAAATATTGTACCCTCCTTCCTTGCTCCAATCTATTGTCGACCGTTTTCGTTTTTCAGACTACCAACCCATTATGTGTGTGTCCCGCGTACAATGGGAGCTCAACAAGAGACTTTATTTCTCCGGTTGTCCTGTTTTTTTCTCCTGCAGCGAGACGGCTCGTCCCCGGAGACCCGCAATAAATAACAGAAGGAGGAAGACAACTAAACTCATCCATCATCCGCTGTCACCTGCGTCCGGGTGGAAGTTTAATCAGAGCCCCTGGATCCAGGAGAAAGAGGAAGAAAGTCGCACGGAGGCTACGCATGGGTTGTTGGTGACAGTTCACTCCTGTGTTTCCTAATGTAGAAGTAGTTAGCAAACAATCACACTCTCGTTAAATCACAGAATTATTGTCATTTAGCGATACCTAAATAAAACCCATTTGCAGGAGGAGAATGGCTGCTCTTTTTTTAATTGTTTCAGCAAAATATTTTTTTAACCCTATCATTTTTACCCGACTTTCCTTTTTTTTGTAATTCAAAAGAATTAAAAGGAAAAGCAGGTTTTGACAGGCTGAAGATGTTCTCATCTTCCGTATTAACCTTTCAAAATCAGTTCTATCGATCGTATCTTAAAAATTCTCTTTTTTTTAGAAATGTATGACAACAGAGACCAAGTAAAACTGTCCAACTAACTAACTTGTCCAAGTAAAACTAAAAGTGTTAAGACCTACAATAGCAAACACAGTCTACGCGTATGTCCAAAGGTTAAGTATATGCACCTTCAAATACGATAAATTTGAATAGAACTTGCTTGTGCATCCTGCTTGTACACAGTTTTAGAAAAAATTAAGCAAAGTACAATAAAATTCTATACTAATTTTCACATAGCCCTGGTCGCCCAGTTCCTATGGTTAATAGAAAGTTTTCGTCAATAGAATTCGACTTCACAAAACATTATCGAAAAATAAAATAATAAATTCATAGATACACGAGCCCGTGAAAGGGGCGCATAAATGGCTCGTTGAAGAACCCAGTTGCCACCTGTCTTGCATGCGAATGCATCGAAGCCGCTCTTGGAACAGATTCTCTCTCTCTACAAGTGACTCGGGGGATGCGTCGGAACGAGATGAGCTCGCGTGGAGGTAAGAATGGGGTAGAGATGTTTGATGGGATAGAGGAATGGGGAGTTTTAGATGGAAGGGATTTGTTAATGTCTACCATAAAGGTTATAATTTAATCTATTATGTAAACTAATAAAACTGTAGTTTTATCTAAACAAAAGGAACTCCATGTTTAAAATAGTTGAAAACACCTATGAACTAAAGCCGGAGGCGTACCGAATGATAATTTCTCTTTTTTTCGGGGGGGGGGGGGGGGAAAAGATGAAACATTAGCCTACTGAAGCTTTAATCGACTATTGTCACTAATTATTAATATATTATCTTTTGATTGGTGTCTTTTTAATTTATTTAACTTTATTTGATTATTACTTTTACTGATAATTAATCTTCGACTTTCGAAAAATTTCGTACAACGGCAAAATATTCTTTTTCCAATAGCCTTCATTAAAACAGTTTGCCTGTCTTTAGGCTGACTGGAGTATTCTTCTTTCACTTTCGAGATGCAGGCTGCCTCTCCTGCCCCCGATCTTATATAGGGGCCGCCGCGAATAGTTCGCAGCAGCTACAGTCAGTGTAGCTGCTGTGAACTGTTCGCGGCGGCCCCGGTTATATCCACTTATAATGTAAAAGAAAGTATTTAGCAAGAGTGAGGGGCGTAAATGAACATGAGTCATTTTCCTTCATTCGGATCTATCTATATTAATGGAATGGGGTTGCAGATAAATGTTCCTGAAATCCTACATGAATTCAGATACAACGAATACTATCTACAATTGAAGAGCTTAGTGAAAAACCGTGCTAAGTGTCAAAAGGTGAAAACGAGAAAATTAGCTTCTTTGCACTTAGATGCGTTAAAAGCGACACATACAAAAGGCAAAAAATACACTTAAATTCTGAAAAGTGGGAATCCTGTTAAAGGAGGGAATAACACGTTTATTGACACAAAAATCTCAATTTTTTCAAAAATGTCACACGTTCTGCCACTAAGCTCTTCAATTGTCACCGAGTTTTAATACAAACATTCGAAAAATAAATGTAGAAGTACCATGACGATACGACATTGAGAGGGCAGTTTACTTGGATTTATCATACCGATGTGGTGTCATTAAAATGGCTTCAGTTTATTTCGCGCCCATCACCTCCACCTTATTCTAGCCCCCGTGCGTTCAATAGTTTAAAGGGCGAGTGCGCGGAATTTGGAAGGAAACTTCCCATGGGGGAGGAGAACACTCCGGACCGAGCAAACATTCGGAAGGTGTTTGGTCCACTGTAAAATTCTATTTCTCTCCTTGACTTCAGGGTTGCAAAAGATTGCTTGTCAGCAATTGAGTTTTAGAACAGAATAAAGTAGGTTTGGGGCATGACTTATGCATCTCGGCACAGGTGGACTCTTCCCCTGCACGAATGCACAAAAAACGAAACATTTTAGTTTCGGGCTTCTTTCCATTCAGATGTAGGTTCATCTGCTTTTGACCTGGAGTCTCGCCGTGTTATTTTAAGACAGAAAAGTTGCTTATTTCCACTGGGGTCTATAAAACCTGCATTAAAGAGCGGAAATACCTTTAGCTCCTCGTGGAAAAAATATCCTCTATGTTTACCACTTGACTGAAGTACTTGGCAACTTAGCACCTACGGCGTTACAATGCTGACTTATTAAAAAAAATAGGTAATTTCCTTATTAGGATTGTTCTATTCAAAGTTAAATTATCGTCATGTATACTAGAAATGAAAGGTTGTAGTAGAGGAGAAAATACCTCACTCGAGCAAACTAGGGTTACTCCGCATATACATATATTTCTTCTACAGACACAACTTGCTTACTTTTTTTCGGTGGTTTTGACGAATATTGTAAAATACAAAAAATAGATAGTTTATAAGTGGAGTCATTTCTGAACAAAGCTAACGTAATTTTATGATATTGGAATAACAACAAATGGAAAATGCCATATTTTGTCATAGAATGTTCAAACTCTCAACCCACTCCACCTAGTAGAGTAGTTTGAGGTAAATTAACGTCGCACTAGAACTACACGCGAGCGCTAGACAACGGGCATCGTCCTTTTGAAGCTTTGTTAGCTGCCGATACCTGAACTGGCACGAAACGCCAATAGGGAATCTGACACAAACCACCGACTGGAGGAATTCGGGGGAATAGAAGATGGAAAATAAAGATTTTTATCCTAAAAGAGATGGGGGAAAAATCCGAGTGAATGGAGCGACGATTGCCTCGGGTGTCAAGACCTGTCAAGAGCGCCACCTATGGGTAGAGATTACTTCCTCCGAGGGATAAGCTATTTGTATTCAATAAATATTATTATATTAGTATTATTATTATTATTCTAGTTAATATTTGTGTACTTTTTATTTGATAATTATGTTTGTGTAGAAAATAGTTTTTGAAGATTCATTAATACTTTGAATCTTAAAATTTAATAAAATATTTAAAAAAAATATGATTTGTTTAAAGTAAAGTGTTATTGCAAAAACTGACAGTAAGGATGAATTTATACGTGTGTATCCCTCAGAGGTTTAACTCTTTTATTCAGCACATTGAAGCTGCGAAGGACTATACTTATTCGATTGTGATCTTAATAAGGGGAAAAAAACTAAAATGTTCCATGTTTGTTATAAACCAGTTTTTAAAAATGAAAAAACTTTTAGTTCCCATTCCTTCATTCGTCCCCTCGATATAGGGTTTAGTCTTGTATAGAATCAAGGAACTGTGCTGTGTCTAGTAATTTCTAAGCTTAGCCGGATATGGTTTGGATTTTAACTGGCATGGATTAAAGCCTAGATATTTAATAACCGCAACGGAATATCTTTTGAGTTATTTATTTTAAACATGTTTTGTGAATTATTTAGAACCTCAGACTAGAAGGAAGTAGTTCTTAAGAAAGTGCTGAGGGGTTCCTCCAAACGGTTCTACGCGTAGTAGAGCTCCAGTAGTAAATAAAGAAAATGAGTTTACGATAATATTAGGGGGGGGGGGGGGGGAAATGAGGGTAAAATCAAGCATTTTTTAAATTATCTCATTAAAAACCTACTTTTTAACTAATTTTCATTGAATTTTTTTGTATATATAATGTACATTTGAATTGTTTGGATTTCAAATATATATTTATTTTTCATTTTTCCCACTATATGCTTTAATATCTGGCAATTTAGAGAACTTAGTTTCATTCCCTCATTTTCCCCCACGGTGGGGAAAAGGGGGGATAGCTTAAATTTAAGAATATAAGGGAATCAAAAACCATTCATATAAAGAACAAATTTAAACAAAATTATTCCTAATATTCATCTACACTTTTATTTCAGGAAAGTTAACTTTTAGAGGTAAAGAGTTACTCCTATAAAATTGAGCTCCTGTAAAACTTTACAGATTTCACTAAACTTTACAAAATAATCCTCATTTCTAGAAATGATTAATAGTTTCCCAGCTTTGATTTGGTTAAATATTTTATATGATAGTTCGTATCAATTAGTAAATTAAAAGCAAATAACTAATTGCAAATTAAACATTACACATGGCATGTTCTTCTGGGCATATTCTTAATCTGAATAAATTAATGGTGTTGCCAGATCCTAACAACCTAATCAAAATAATAGGAGATCATCTAAAAATAATATTTCAAAGAAAAAGTATAAAATCATTTAAATGTATAGTGGAAAATGTATATTTTTAACATACCCTCAATTTCCCCCATACCACCATTTTCCCCCACCCACCCTACCCAGTTTAACCTACATTATGTTAAATCGACAATTTTGAATCAACACTATCTAAACGAATGAAATCTTGTAGAAATTGTCCAATCGACACACTTATTTTAAAATAGGTAAACCGACAAATTAACAATTAAGTTTAAATAACAAGTTAAAAGCATTTTTATTTATGATACCCCATAATTTTGCTCTCGTTTTGGATAAGAGTAAATTTCCAGCGGTCTTTCTGTTCCCTCCTTTGCCAAATTTTGTTAAAAATCAACATATTTTTTAGTCAGAATTTAGATTCTCAACATTAAAATCGTAGATTTCATAGTCTTTAAAAAGGATAGAAACTTGAAATTAAGTAATTGTCAAAAAAAAAATGTTTAAACCAATTTTTCTTTCATTCAAGATCGTTGTAAATGTCTTGAATGCATGATAAATATAGTTCGAAGAAATATAAGTTGAATGCTTGGATATTTTGCAGGGGGCCCGAATTTTCTGAAGGCCAGGCCCCGAATTTTATAAGTATAGGACACTTTTTTTAAAAGGCACAGTAATTAATAGAGGACCCCTTCGAGAGAACGCATCGGAACGAACGTACGGCAATTGCACATAAACTGGTTGTACAATTGAATGCTTAAAATCTATTTTTTATGGTTCTAAACCATTGTATAGTGAAAATAAATACAATTTATAAGAAAATATGCAGTATTATACATAACATTTTATGATCATGATTAAATTTAAATCCTCCTTTCGAGGAGGGGTTCTTTAAATGGTTTTGCCTTTAGCCCTGTGCGAAAGCAAAAAGTTATTGCTTTCAACAGAAGTTAGTGACGTGTGATTAAAGGTTTCCTGTATAACCTGATGCACCTTGAATTGTAAGTCTTAAGTGGTAACTATTTTTGAATAATTTCTCATCATTGTTATTATGTGGTTACATTTTATAAAAATATTTTAAATAAGTTACAGTTTTCATAATTATATTTCATATCCCTAGGACTATTTATGACACAACGTAACACGTTAACTGGGGGGAATTCGCTAATGAAGAGGCCTATTGGTCATAAAATTAAGAAAAATAGGG
Source organism: Oedothorax gibbosus (assembly GCA_019343175.1). Lineage (NCBI taxonomy): Eukaryota > Metazoa > Arthropoda > Arachnida > Araneae > Linyphiidae > Oedothorax > Oedothorax gibbosus. The sequence goes on from CM033275.1 coordinate 31,386,837, forward strand.
GGCCCCGAATATGACCTGCCCACCCCTAAATCAGATCTTGGGTACGCCCTTGGACTTAAACATGTCTATGTAGGCTGAAACTAAATACACGATGTTACGTTTTATTTCGATTTGTTTTCATTGTGTACAAATTGAGTCTATAAGGTTCATGTGACAATACTAATTCATCGTTATGAAAAGTAACCAAAATTTAAAAATCAGTTATATTTCATTCAGCGAAATAAAATAACACTGAAGGTAAATGGTGCCACAAAAAAAAATGGCTCTCAGTTCTGGGGGAATATGCAGAGTCTGCAAAGGCTAGACCGCCAATATTGCAGCCCCATTAGAGAAAAAAAGGTACATTGCGAGAGGAGGGGGGGGGGAGGGGGATAAAAATTTGGTTTCTCTTATTCTGGAATCAGGCCCTTGTTGTTCCAGTAGGTAAAATTTTATAAATTGTATCATTAGTATTAAAATTTGCAACGAAATATTTAAAAATATTTTAAGCTAATTTATGTGGTCGAAATATTCATATATTTGCATGAAATTCAGTTAACGTAGGCACTCGCTTTGTATGAAGGTTTGCGATTTACCATTGCATTTGAATTACTAAATGTCAATTGAAGCAATAAGTCCACAAATTCCCTAAACGCTGCTCCTTTCACTAAAACGTTGAAAGGGAAGGAACATTAAAGAAATTTTTGAGTTTCGATTCATATGTTTTGAACATCGATATAGTGAAGAATTTCGACTTTGGTTCGAATAAAAAAAATATCTCTTGATGATTGCAACTTAAGTGACTTTTCAGTTGGGCCTCCGTAACTCAATACTTATGAACAATGCTGGCGTCAGTAATGGGCTGCATCCAGGGGCAATTTGGGGAGGGGGGCAAAAAGCTTTTACTTTTTGTGGGAATAAGTTATGCTCCTCTGATCTTGTTATTCGTTGGATGAAAGGCGACTATGGTAAAGATATGGGTTGCAATAAGATGAAGATGCTACGCCTACTCAAAGAGTGGTTTGCCAAGTGAAGCCACGGATCGCTTCCGTATAACGCCCAAACAACCACTTGGTGAGTTCTGAGCTACATTGCACGGGATAAATTGGATGAATTAGAATTCAAATACTTGATACGGATTAAAGAATTACAACATCGTATTACTTTACAGCCATTTTACATGGGCTTACATGGGCCTTGCCCAAGCTATGATACCCCAAGCAAGGGATTCATAAAATAAAAACTAATGACAATATGAACTATACACAGGCATGAGAAGTTAGTTGCGCCAATTCGGAACAATTCTTGGAGAAGCAAAATTTAGCTTTTAGAGCATAAATACGAGAAATTCTAGCAGCAAAACATAATAAGTTTATTCCTACTTAATTATAGCGCATTATACACATTTTGGCGCTCTTTAGCACAGTTGGCGCATAATTCACCTTCATACTGAAGAAAATGTAAGCTGAATCTCTGAGTAGTATACATCTTCACAAAAATGTTTTTTTAGTTTAAATCAGATTCTTAAAAAATAAAACCAGACATATCGTGTTGAAGTAACATAAAAGTGATGTTTTCTGTTTTGTGCATGCATCAATTTGAATTTCAACCGGCTTCACTTTCTTTTCGTCAAGCATCTTCTTATTCTAGCCTGAAAACAGGGAAGGAGAAAGATCGGATCATAAATAGGAGCGGAATAAAAAGAGAATTCCATTCAGTGACGGCGAAAATATGGAGAGCTACTTATTTTTTACTTGTTGGTTCCAAAGACCTCCGATAGGGGAAGAATTGGAACACCTAAATAGGAGGGCAAACATGACTATCGAAGTCTACTTTGTACGTTTTCGCAAGACTAGATACGAAAAAGGTTCCAGTTTTGGTTTGCTTATACTAGAGTCGATGTCTTATGCCTTTGCATAAAAATTTGAAACTCAATGCCATAGCAACTTTAAAAACCACTTTTTAATTATAAATTGACAATGCGTTTTTTGAAATAAACAGCGGTAATCCAAATATGGGAGCACCCTATTCGTGTTGTACCCATCGGACCGTTTCTACTGCTGTTCCCTTAATTCAGTTCCCAACTGACTCTTAAGAGAAACTCAAAATAACAAGGACAATGGCCTTCATGTAACTTCAGAACGTATTTAACTCAACTAAAACCCAACTGATGTCCCTTTAGACGTTTCATTCGACATCAAAATGGATGTTGTAAAATAATTTTAAGATATTTTTATGTAATCAAAGGGGCCTCTCAGTAGAATAGAGATGCAACTAATGAAAAACTGCTGAATTATGCCACGTTTCAAATCATGTTAGCCCAAACACAAGATAATGTTGAACAATAAGATGAGTTCTTTTAACACGGTACAGACTGGGAAACCATTCTATCGCAAAATTTTCCCTCAAATCATTTTTAAAAAATTTACTTATGAAATTCGTTTTTCTTTGTTGTAAGACATTCTGACCAAAACTCTTAAAAGTAAGGTAATGTGGAAACCATGTATGTAACCAAAAATATAATTTGGCGCAGAGACAAAAAGCTTTATTTCGCAGAATAAGGTATGAAGCACTAAGCTTGGGAAAGCAGCGGTGTATTTCACGAATATGACTTTCAGAGTTAGAAATTCTATAAATATTTGGGAAGATGAGCGATTGAAGCAACTCCAGAATTGATCGGATAACAATTGGGATGCAGTGACAAGATTCTTCATGGGCTTTTTTGGTTTTTTTACTATAGGATATGCAATAGAAACAACACAACTGCAGATGATTTCGAACCAAGGCTGCATTTCTAAGTGGGCTGCAGCCCAGAGTGGCAAAGGGCTGAATTAGGCAATTAAATAAGAATATTTAATAAAATTATATAAACCATTAAAATTGTAGTTGTAATTGAATTAAACTATCAAAATATATTTAAAAAATACCAATAAACTACCTTTTTTGCACGAAAAAATATATTAACCCATTAACGCTGATTGACAAGGAAATTTGCCATGTGAAAATAAGCTTTCTGATTAAGTTTATGTAAATAAACGAAGTATAAGACAAATGAAAACCATACTGATGTAGGACAAATTAATTACTTGAAAAACGGATTTTAAATACTTATAGTTAACGTTTTTATTAGGTGATGGAAGGTGTTACAGGTACCTACAAATGGGTCGTTAATAGGTTAAGCAAATATAAACTATAAAACTACTCCTAAATCCAGTTGTCCCGATAAATTGTCTTTTAGCCGATGAGTCACTTTTTCGGCTCCTCCATCGGATTATTTGTTCCGTTGATGAAAGAAGCAGTTCATTCTATGGGAAGAATGAATATCTCAGAGAAAGAAATTCACTTAGTCTTGGTCACCCGTTATTTTAGTCAATGAAATCCCGTTAGTTGGAGAAAAATAATCTAGGCTTTTTATACTTTACACTGTTTTAATTCTTAAATATTTTGTAAACTAATTTGTATTATGTTTGCAAACAATACGCTGATGCTTTGGTATGGATAACGTCGCTATGCCAGGGCTTCATAACTTCGAAACGTGGTCTCGAGTGATGCGGTGGAGGAACAAAAAATTATAATCTTTAGCGTCGAATATGTTGTTTCAAACTGTCAGGTGTTCCAGACTGCTTTTCCGAAAAGCATTTCGGAAAAGCAGTCTGGGTAGAGGGGCATACAAATACGAAAACTACGAAACATAATCAAGACACAATAAATTTTTGATAGAAGTCATAAATAGTATTACCGACTTTATTACAACATCCGACACTGACTATTTTTAGCCTACTTTTCTTTTTTTAATTCGAAAGAATTAAAAAAATGAAAAAGTAGGTATTGACATGCGGTCGATGTCCGTCTGTCTGTTCGTCTCTCCGCCTGTCCGTCCGTACCCCCCTTCCAAAATCGGTTCTATCCATCGGATCTTAAAAATTCTTTTTTTGTAAGAAAGCTATGACCTCAGATACCCAACTTTCATACTTTTTGTCCGTCTGTCTGTACGTCCGGACGGACATAAATCTACTATCTTTCGGCGAATTTCCCATTGAATTAGCATTGAAATTCAATTTTGAGTCATTTAAATCACTGTTGCCAAATCAACAATGGCATGAGAAACTTTATTTATTTAAACATATTTGAAGCAAAATAATATTTTCATGAATCAGTTTGGAATGACGTCATAAAATGTAGCACAATTTGATTCTTTGATTATTCATTAATTATCTACCAAGAAAGCGGCAAGGCATACTTTTGCATGCAATTATGCTTAGTTTTAATTTACATTTCTTATTTTTTAATGCAGTTCGGAGTAGTTTCATTACTTTTGTTATTAATAAATATTTAATTATTCTTCGAACTACAAATAAATAACGAGCAGAAGATAAATAATATTTAATTAATTTACGAAAGAATATTAAGGAAAATAGTTGATTTTGGCTTTTAGAAGTTTAAATTATAGCTGGGTGCTGTGTTTCGATTTTTTTTCTAATGTGTATAAATCTAGTGTAGAAACGGCTGTTGATGATATTTACTTTAGGAACCTAGTTTTTTTCCCGATTAGAACTTCAGTAAGTATTTAAGTAACAGGAAAGTAGGCTATTTTAGTTCTTTATGAACTTCTTGTTTTTTCTGTTATCTACAAAAAAACTTTCAAAATAAAGTTGTGGAACCATCAGTCCGTTTTTTCCAGAAACACATCATTTTGAAAAGTTTTCAAATTTTATCAAATTTGTAAAGCATTGAGGGGGGTTTTCAAACGATCCATCACAAAAATAAAATTTAAAAAGATTATTTTAATGTATTGGTCAAAATTTGATATTGAAGTAGATTATTGAAGCAGTGAAAAAGTGCTTTGCCCTTTGCCCAACATCTCAGTGGAATGGATGCGAGTCCTCATCGAAGAATTCACCGATGGTGAAAATAAAGGTTGTAGTCGTGAGCGCAGGTGCCAAAATTTTAACTTTCTGAAAAGTTTACATAAAATCTCGATTTACATACAAATACAAAACTAGATTTTAAGATATCCTAAATCATACTCTTACACCATGATTCGCAATAGCCGTGACGTGTACCTCTATAATGAGTTTTAATAGATTAATTTCAGAGAGTCGTAAAAGTTGAATTCTTTATCTGATGGTGTCCAAGCAGAATTGTTTATCTTTTATGCATACTAAGCATGCGAAAAAGCCGCGACCTCAAATTTATTCATTGATGAAATCTAAATCATTGTTGGATGCACTTCCACACCCATAAAATTGTATAGTCCGTCTCTAAAAGAGCTTCTCAAAACAACTCCTTCCGCAAAAGAACGCAGAAGACGTTCCTCCCTCGGGGCACTTCGCCTCGTCTGCATCCCAACAACTCAACTCATCCCCCCCCCCCATTAGGTCTCTTCCTCATCCATAATGCACTTCCAGACGATGGGTGATCACATTGAGGCACTTGTGCAAACTGAAGTGCCAAACCAACTTTATCTACTATTAGATTAAAAGTATTGGGTTTTCCAATCTTTCTGAACAGTTCAACAAGAATTTAAATTTTATGATGTTTTCGAGATCATTTGACCTCTAAATTATATGCTATGCTAAGCATACATATTCATCATTTAAACATAATGTTATCGAAAGACAAAATGATACATAAAATGTACAAGAAACAGAATTGTTGTAAGATCTACGGGAAGTGACTATTTATTTTTGAGTATTTGTAGAACTTAGGATACCTTTCTTTTATTGTAGGGTAACTAAAGAGACAAAAATAGCTTTATCCAACACAAGCTTGATACACAGGAATACCCTTCACAATGCACCGTCTCAAACACTCCTGTTATGCATAAATATGTCTACCACCTTTACAGCTGTAAACTTCAAGATCAAATGGATCTCGGAAATATAATTATTAATTAGAATCTAATTCATAAACTTTACATTCATAACATATCTTTTCTAATTCATAGACTATGATCATTTTTTGAATAGTTCTGTTTTTTTCCGCGATTATTTTTTTTTGTCAAACTCAATTTTTCTCACTCAGCACTTATAAATGATCCAGAATGAGTTATTAAAGTAATACAACAAAAAAATAGGTAATAACATTTACTTTTTACTACATTTTTTTGAAAAGCACAACTTAACTATATTTTTACAATATTAATTAATAAAAAATATCTATAACCATTTAACTAATTATTTTAAAAAAGACGAAATATGATTGTTAATCTACTCAATAATTTATATTTTCAAAAACAATAAAAAAGCAAATATACAGTTAAATTACGGGCCGAGTGTTTACTAAGAAAAATTGAGTTTTACATTAAAAAAAAATTGCTGAATAGAATTCCCGTGTTTTTTAAATGAGTATAAAAAATTTCAATTTTTATAAAAAAATATAAGTACTTCGAAATCCTATTTTTCCGAGCTTTTCATAGTCTTCTAGTTTTAATGCAGTGAATTTTTCGACGTATCACCCTTGTGTGAAGCATTTTGGGCTATAAATGGTGAAGGACAGACGGACGGACATAGCCTTTATAAAAAGCTTTCATCTTATACGTAATAAACGTAGTGTGGAACCTAAAATGGGAAAATTATGCCAATTTGTAAATCAAAAATACGCAAAAACTGAATACCAATAGAAAATGATGAGCATGAATATAATTTAAATGATTGTTGTAATAAAGTGTTTACTTTAAAGAACGCTGTTTTTAATTTTTAATAAAAAAAAATTTATAATGAAATATTCTAAAAACTGTTATATAGTGCCCGCGAAACGCAAATCTGTCTTTGTTGATTTTTTAAAAACTTGGTCGCGAAATTTATGATCTTATTAGTAAAAAAAATACTTCGCTTTATAAAAATTTCAAAGATATTAGGACTGCATGAGTTTCCGACTTTATTTAAAAAAAAAAATAGTTTTGTAAAAGCTGTCCGCGTAAGAGCAGACACTGGCACTTTTGAGGTAAAACCCAACCAAAACAATTATTACTTAGAAGAAATTTAATCTTATTAAATTATCACCTGTATAAAGTTCATCAAGTACTCCATTGAACCATTTTAATTATTAATTATCCCATATGAACCTACAAAGAAATTAAAATAAATGTTTGTATACAAAATCTTAAATATTTTTGCCTATCCAAAACGAATTCAGACTAAACCATCCATGATTTAAGTAGAATCTACCTAGATAAGCTAACACACTGAAACATGTCCTTCTATTGTTCCACGAAAAGTGTCCCCCCCCCCCCCTTTTGTAATCCTTTTCCGAGTGAATGGCGGGCGGTGACATGGTTAAGCCCATTCACGTGAGCCCCACACGGTTCAAGTTAACAACCAGAGCTTAACGGGGGCTCAAGCGACTATTTGAAGCTTGTCTACACGCCGTTGATGCTAAAATAAGCAACGGGATGGTATTCAAGAGGAATTCCATCACCATTAGTTTTGAAATTTCTGTGAAAGAAATGTTTTGCTACGCGCAAGCGATTTTTCACCGTCAAAGCAAAATAAGACAAATTTAAAAAAAAAAACATCTCCTGGTTGTTTAACTATTCATTGATAAGTTTTTTTAATGACATAATTGACAAGTGGCGAGACACTATTGTTAAACTTTATCAATTAATAATTAATGAACCGGATGATATTTTCCCTTTAAATATGCCTTATTATTTTCATACGAGGTGAAACATTGCTTACACAGCAAAGCAATACTTTTACAAAAGTTAAAATTTCAAAAGCAATTCAAGGCGACTATACCACTATTTTTACACCCAATACTTCAATCCAGGATTTATTCTTAACCCAACTTTTTTCCCTTTTAATAGCGTATTTTTATTGAGTGCAATTGCAAGTCAATGTTTTCCAAACGAAGGATTTATTCGATTCTTTTTAAGATTAAAAGTAAAAAAGCTTCTTAAATGATAGCATGCCAGCCTGAGAAAGATTGGAGTACTGCCGACTATGCTAGATCCGTATGGAGACAACATCAAGCAAGTCGTAGAAGAAATTATCAAAATTCACGGACACATATAGAGTTCGACTCTCATGGACACGACAAAAAAAAAATGATAGCATGGTGTTCCCTTCTCTTATTACAGATCCATTCAACAACTATAATCCGGGACAACACATTTTCCGGCGACTATAACATTGCCTATATCTTATTCTTGGACACACAGGAACTACGTATCTGCACTTAGAAAACCATTCATTAACAAATAGATATAAAAACATGAAATATCTCTACTATGCCATATATGTTATATATTTACCTTAATAAACATCGATTGTCTAAAATAATCAAAAATTTATTTCGAGTCACTTGTAACTGGTGAAATAACCTATTCTCTACAAAGCGCAGAAGATGCTGCTATTATGAAAGGCACGCAGCACGTGGAATAAACACGATTATTATTGGATCTTGTGTCTCCTCCTCGACCCCCCTTCCGCTTATCCAGGCTCCATTGCATCCCGATTACTCTCCAGATACACAATGGCTTGTTGCGGGTGGTTTAGAAGATGCTAAACATGTTAACGATAAGACTCGTTCCATACGTGGCAGTTCCGGTAATCTGCCGTGGGCAGGTAAACTGCAGTATCTTGGACTAATGCTTTAGACCATTGTTTTAAACACTCAATAACTTTAGCCAGTCAGAAAGTATACTCAATGACTGATTATTTAAGGGCAAAAATGGTCCAATTCATTGTTGCGGTGACTGCAGTGCCCACGCCAGTCATGTTCCCCGTACTTACGGTGCCGAATGGGATGATCGCAGTGGAAACGTTAAGACCATTTCATATGTCACGGAAGCGGTTTCCAATCCAGTCGGGGCAATGTTAGTGAATTTGTTCGGAAAACTTTGTGCTTTGCATTGCCACTGCAGCAACGTTTAACTTTGTCAGCACTTCTCGGTCGCTCGCAGGAAGATTTGCCGCTTGTAGGCTACGATTTACCGCCCCTGTCACAATATTCTCCCCCTTAGAGGAAAGGTAGCATGGTTAGCTGCAAAATATAGGGTGGTATGTGCTGTTTAAAATAGATACACATATTAGAATCATCTATGTACTAAAATCTATGTCTACTACTATGTACACTAAATCGAAAGCGAAATAACTAAACTGTTATACTATTTTTCTTTCAACTTCGAAATCCGGGAGAAGGGGCCGAGGGGGTGCAATTGCCCTCGCACAGCGACCATGTTTGCTACGAAATATTAGTACTATATATACGTTTACGGTTTACGCATTAATTTAAGTTATTTGTTTTCTTTCTGAAAAATATTCGTATCGTTATAATAATTTTTTAATGCCGAATGCCGCTTTAATGGGTCGTAAAAATTGCCGCCCCGAAAAATTCGCCGCTCTAGGCTACAGCCTACTTAGCCTATTTAGAAATCCGGCCCTGGTCGCTCGTGTGACACGATTTTTAGTGCGTGGAAACCATTGACGAGATAATATCACGCAGGTCTAAAGCAACTGCTCCCAATAAAGAACTCAAGAAGCTTCTTCCCGCAGCAGGTGTACGTGGAGTAAAGGCGATTATGATTAGATTCGGGGCCCTGACGAGATCCCGCCCCCCCCTTTTCAATGTTGTGGGTGGAAGTATCAGGCTCCATTGCATCTCCGATCTGCTTGCCGGAGCACGCCACTGAAGGGGCATTATAGAGTCGAGGGATTAGACTTCAAGTTGCGATATCTTCGTCCTCAACTGCCTCTTTGTTGCTCTTCAGGGACACTTGGGGGTGCTGAAGAATAGGTTACAATGGGACGTATCCCTGTCTAAACCCTCAAATTATTTTAGAGGATGCCTCTTAACCTTAATTTAATCATTGAAAATAAAATGAAATATTTCAATTGAAACTAATAATTTACTTTTAATCGTGTAATTTATTGATAGGTTGATAAATTAAAAAACAAAGAGGATCGTTCAATTTTAATCAATATAAAAGGTATTAATCTTTCACAGGAACACTAAAATCGTGTCATAACTTGACTTGCAGTGTAATTAGAATAAGTCAGTACTTTGCATTTTTGGTTATTTATCACCAATGAAATTAAACTACTTCAATAATTAAATAGGAATTCAATAATACGAATACATGAAAGAATTTTATGAAAACTGTAAAAAGTAAATATTGCCCTAGACCTTGAAATAGGCTGTACGATCCATACTGACCACCCAATTGAACCCTTGTCAAATAAGATCACTTGAGTTTTTAAAAAAAAGTAATTTTAAAAAAATCGCTTTATCCCCTACTATGCAATAACATGTTTCTAGAATTTCTCACAAAAGCAAACCTAGGACAACTATAAGAAATATAAACTAACCTAGACAACTAAATCTACAACAGAAACGGCCAGTGTAGGCTCTGTTGATTTGCTTCTAAGTGTCAGCTTCGCTGCCAAATCGATTTCTTATGCACTAGGGTCAGTTTGGCTTACGACCAGTATCATTTCCTAAATACTCGCCTATGTCAAAATCAATTAAAATGTTGAATTAAGTTTATGTCAGAATAAACAAGAAGTTCTTAAAGAACTAAAATAGTATTTTTTCCTGTTACTTAAATACTTACTGAATTTCTAATCGGGAAACAACTAGGTTCATAACAGTAAATATCATCAACAATCGTTTCTACACTAGATTTACACACATTAGAAAAAAAATCGCTAAACACAGCATCCAGTATAATTTAAACTTCTAAAAGTCGAAATCAACTATTTTCCTTAATTTTCTTTCACTAATAACTTAATATTATTTATCGTCTGCTCTATTTATTTGTAGTTCGAAGAATAATTAAATATTTTTGTTTAACAAAAATGATGAAACTACTCCAAACTGCATTAAAAAAATAAATGTAAATTAAAACTAAGCAGAATTGTATACAAACAAGAAATTCATAAAGAACTAAAATAGCCTACTTTCCTGTTACTTAAATACTTACTGAAGTTCTAATCGGGAAAAAAACTAGGTTCCTAAAGTAAATATCATCAACAGCCGTTTCTACACTAGATTTATACACATTAGAAAAAAAATCGAAACACAGCACCCAGCTATAATTTAAACTTCTAAAAGCCAAAATCAACTATTTTCCAACTATTTAATTAAATATTATTTATCATCTGCTCGTGATTTATTTGTAGTTCGAAGAATAATTAAATATTTATTTATAACAAAAGTAATGAAACTACTCCGAACTGCATTAAAAAATAAGAAATGTAAATTAAAACTAAGCATAATTGCATGCAAAAGTATGCCTTGCCGCTTTCTTGGTAGATAATTGATGAATAATCAAAGAATCAAATTGTGCTACATTTTATGACGTAATTCCAAACTGATTCATGAAAATATTATTTTGCTTCAAATATGTTTAAATAAATAAAGTTTCTCATGCCATTGTTGATTTGGCAACAGTGATTTAAATGACTCAAAATTGAATTTCAATGCTAATTCAATGAGAAATTCGCCAACTGATAGTAGGTTTATGTCCGTCAGAACGTACAGACAGGCGGACAAAAAGTATGAAAGTTGGGTCTCTGAGGTCATAGCTTTCTAAGAAAAAAAGAATTTTTAAGATTCGAATGATAGAACCGATTTTGGAAAGGGGGTACGGACAGACAGACGGACATCGACCGCATGTCAATACCTACTTTTTCATTTTTTTTAATTCTTTCGAATTAAAAAAAGAAAAGTAGGCTAAAAATAGCTTGTATTTTACAGAGAACTGGTTACACATGCTTATTACCACTTCCAACACCTTTTTAGATGGAGTCTCTTTTCGTGTTCCATGCCATAACATGCTTCTGGAGTCAAACAAAGTTACGACAACGATTAGACCACGAATCGGCCGCTATAAAGTGAGAGGATTTTGTGTGGTGCGGCGATTAAGGGGACGATGCTCCCAGAGGCACCATCATAGAGTTGAGAAGAAATGGGAAATACTTCGCGAGAAACAAGTGAAGCCGTCAGGAAGTTGCCAAGAAACCCTAGTCAGCCGAAACAACCGTGCCTTGGGATGACTAGTAAAGCGATCGATGGCCTCACTTGGAAAACCGTTTTTGTACAGGTTTTTTTTCTCGGCAGCAGCTCCATCTTCTTCTTTACTCTATGGGCACGACGCCCTTGTTTCGTTAGAGGAAAGATCGCGGACGCCACTTTTTGTCGGACACTGTGTGACGGGGATTTTTTAGTGAAAAAAAAATCTTTCAAGTGGTTTATTTCACAGAAAATTCGAAATTTTGTCCTACAATCGAACACTTTGAAATCTGACTGTTCAATATAAGCGTGACTTAAGTATGAATTATACATGTGTAGCAAGTTGCGATGAAAAGGGATAGCTAGTTAAAAAAGTTTATAGGTGTGCAAAGAAACACATAACGTTTCATTTTTATTGTTGCAGATTAATAACTGATTCCATACATTTAACATCATCCGTCTTGAGTGAAAATATTGAAAAATGTGCGCATAAACATTAATAACAGGATTATATTTTCCTTAAAATGTGATTTTTTTCCAAACCATGTGAAAAAAATCATACAGTTTTGAAGCAATACTTTGACAGCTATTGTAATTTCAAAACTAATATGCTTTGGGTTTATTATACCCTAAATGAAGCAAGCGCAAACAACTAGACTTACAATTTGAAGATTGTTTTTTGATGCTGTTTTTTTTTTGCTTGTGCAATACAAATGACGCACATTTCACATGAAGCTGATTTTCATGACTGGGGAGAAATCAAAATATTTTATACCATTGAATAAAGAATATGTTAAGTTATTTTTCCACAGTTGAAAACCAAACTTTCCAACTACGTTGTTCGTTGTTGACTATAATAGTAAATTATACATGCAATAGAGAAATATATCATAGGAGAACATACTTATTATTTAAGTTTTTCTTAAAAGGATTGGACGTCCAAAGAAAATTTCTTAGTTCATATCAATATTTAATATATTAAATTAAAAAATATTATAAGTAAGCCGTTAGCGGCTATAAGAAAGGCACACAAACGTGAATCGACTTTTTTTATTCATTACATTCATTTCATTTTTTAAAAACTTTTTCTTAAAGCAAGAGGTGAAGCCTATCAATTATATTTGTCCTTTCATAACATTGCATGAACTTGCATAGCTATTTCTTAATTACAAATTAGTTTTACTTTAAACCGTTACACAGAATTCGCTCTGGAACATTTTCTACATGGATTTATCTCTAGTTTCAACACTTTTAAACAGATTAATGGTTTAAATTTATTAATTATCTGGATTTTTAATTTGAACTGATAAATGGGACGTCCAATCTTCCTTAATTTATAGAACGCTTCTAAAGAATAAGTCTACTCATCTGTGTAATAGCTGTTTTTCTATTCCATACATAATCGTAAAATGTGTTTGTTCCAAATAACATCAATTATCCGAAAGTCTTTCACTTATTTGTTTAAATTGTTTTGGTGCATAATGACCCGAATAGGTGTTGATAAAGTATCAGACTAACAAATGAAGGGTATTCTAGAGTGGAATTCGATTTGCTTCAATTAACGTCGCACAAGACGTACCCCATGCCTATGGAATGGAAAGTTAACTTGTTAATTTACTTTAAAAACCGATAGGTAAGAAGTATAATAATATAAGTTTTACTAGTCTATAAGTTTTAATTATTTTGCAGGTTTTTTTATTCTATATTTTTCTTTTACATAAGTAACAGTTTTCATTACAAAATGCGAGGGTTCGTATTTAGGTTTTCGAAATTCTGGCAACCCTGCCCCCAGTATCTCCTTTGCGCAGATCCTGTTTGCGAAGGGCAGATAAAATTCCCCCAGGGACGATGAAACTCGAGGAATGGGGGGTGAATTTAGAACGCCCTGGTGGATCGTAGCGGAGCCCTGGAAATGTTGCTTTGTTGCCCCGAGACAAAACAAGTGCAACTCGTGTAGAAATTAATTCACCTTTATGCCTACAAAATATCGAGAGTTTGAAAACTTCAAGAACTGGTCAGGTGTTCAATGGGTGTTTAAAATACTCTGACTACGCTTGAGTATAGCTTATGAACATTTCGATCTGGATCTTTATCATCTAAATATCAATACAATATTTTAGTCTAAGCATTTAAATACCTTAAATTAAGTAAAGTATGTTATTTGGAAGGCAAAATAGTATGGTACGGTTCAATTGTTTAAGCAAATGAACCGCATTGGTAAACAATCATTTTTTTTGAAGCCCATAAGTAAACTTCCCGTTCATTTTTTTTAATTATTGTTAGTCTATAAAAAAATTGGCATGTTGTTACCCTATTTATTTAATTTCAAAGACATGATTACATTATGGTTAATTTACAACTGAAAGAACCTACTCAATTGTATTGTATTATATCATATACATTTAAAATAAAAGCTTGAATTTACTATCAGAGTAACTTTTATACTTTCTAAGTAATTCCATGGCATGTACCGCGACTTCAATGTATTCCGAGAAACTGACTCTGGGTTGTCGAGAGAGTTTCTCTTAATGGGAAATTATGTAAGCACTGGGGATGATTCAACATTCCACCAACACCGAAAGCGGCGCCTACTTTCCGCACCAGGGGAAATAAACTTTTCCTGTTTATGGGTCCTTCATCAGCTCGGAGCTCCCGGATATTCTTTCACATATGTTACAATGTATATGGAAAGAAAAATTTATTGTTAAACTTATTTTTGGGACATTCATCATTGCAGTAAATTTCTTAAAGGAATCAGAAAATGTAGTCAAGAAACAGAAGAGTAATCTAGAAATTAAAAAAATAATAATAATTAACACTCTAAGGAATAAGCACATTGGCTGAAGAGTCATTCCACGTCAAATCAACACACTCATTAAACATCACCGTCTCAGATTTTGCTGAAATTTGGAACAACAGTAGTGTTTATATAGTTATTTTTTTAAATGAAAATTTTTATTCACAAATATTGATCTGTTTAAAAAATATGGCACTTTAAAAGTTCAAAAAATTGGTCAAAAAACCGCATCCGACCAATTTTCAAATTGACCTAGAAGCTTTCCTAATTAAGCTAGAGACCTGGGATAGGTGTCATCTGACAGAGATTTGTATGAACTTCTTAATGATATGTAACACACTTAGTATATATAAGATTTTATTTAAATTAAAAATTAATTAAATTTTAAAATTTAAATTTTTAAAAAAAGTACATAATTTAAAATTTCGAAATTAATTACATGAATAGTTAGGACTATTTCACATCATCTGACAAAATATCATGTTGGGATGAGAATGAGTTCATTGATAAAAAAATTCAAAACTAAATCTTGTTTTTCATAAATAATTGTTTTTAATAATAATTGATTGATCAACTAATTTTAAAAATGACCTAGATGGTTTCCTAATTAATTTAGAAATGGTGTTAAGTGCTAGTTTACAGCAATTTATAAGACAATTTTAATAAAATATAACACACTCAGATTATAGAAGATTTTATTTAAATTAAAATTGAATTTAATTTTTTTTTTAAATGCTCTTAAAATTTTAAAATTATTTTCATGAATAGTTGGTATTTTTTTAACAATATATGGGTAAAATATCATTCTGGTATAAGAATTGGTTCATTGCTAAAAAAAATCAAAACTGAAGATTGTTTTTCATTAATAAATGTTTTCACTATTAACCTCGATCAAGCAATTTTTAAAATGACCTAGGAGGTTTCCTAATTCAGCGATAAACCTGTGGTAGGTTTCATTTTACAACAATTTGTAAGACCTTTCTAATGACATGTAACAAATTTAGAATATAAAAGATTTAAATTAAATTACAAATAAAAAAGAAACAGTGGAGCTTGTTTATCATTATTGTTAGTTAATAATTCAGCTTAGGAATAACACAAGAATACTAATATTAACACTACCTTTATAATAAATCTGAATGATAACCTGAAGAAAGTTTCATTTGTAGTTTGAAAAAGCTACATTTGTTTGGAAGACATCACTTTGAAGTAGAACATAACTTCTTCCAGTGGGAGTCACAGGATTAACTTTTGCTAGAATGTCCACTACTGACACCCACAAAACATCAGCGTTTCTTGGATACGAGAATGATGCAGCTGGCCCAAATGGGTGAAGAAAAGTTATCTTTACCTCATCAAGTTCATTTTTCTCCAATCTCTGTCTCTTTACTGAGCCTCCAACTCCGTCGCAAGGCCCTTTACCATGCGATGTGGCTGAAAAGTGCCACTCTGCTTTTACATTAAAATCTGTCTCGGTGTATGCAGGAAACTGGTGGCTCGGGTACGTTTTGGAGAAAATGAACTTGATGAGGTAAAGATAACTTTTCTTCACCCATTTGGGCCAGCTGCATCATTCTCGTATCCAAGAAACGCTGATGTTTTGTGGATGTCAGTAGTGGACATTCTAGCAAAAGTTAATCCCGTGACTCCCACTGGAAGAAGTTATGTTCCACTTCAAAGTGATGTCGTCCAAACAAATGTGGCTTTTTCAAACTACAAATGAAACTTTCTTCCGGTTATCATTCAGATTTATTATAAAGGTAGTGTTAATATTAGTAAGCTGAATTATTAACTAACAATAATGATAAACAAGCTCACTGTTTCTTTTTTATTTGCAGTTTACTTTAAATCTTTTATATTCTAAATTTGTTACATGTCATTAGAAAGGTCGTACAAATTGTTGTAAAATGAAACCTACCACAGGTTTATCGCTGAATTAGGAAACCTCCTAGGTCATTTTGAAAATTGCTTGATCAAGGTTAATAGTGAAAACATTTATTAATGAAAAACAATCTTCATTTTTGATTTTTTTTAGCAATGAACCAATTCTTATACCAGAATATTTTACCCATATATTGTTAAAAAAATACCAACTATTCATGAAAATAATTTTAAAATTTTAAGTATGATTTTTTTTTTAAATTTAAAATTCAATTTTAATTTAAATCTTAATCTGAGTGAGTTATATTTTATTAAAATTGTCTTATAAATTGCTGTAAACTAGCACTTAACACCATTTCTAAATTAATTAGGAAACCATCTAGGTCATTTTTAAAATTAGTTGATCAAGTTTATTAATAAAAACAATTATTTATGAAAAACAAGCTTTAGTTTTGAATTTTTTTATTAATGAACCCATTCTCATCCCAACATGATACATCTGACAGATGATGTGAAAGAGTCCTAACTATTCGTGTAATTAATTTCGAAATTTTAAATTATGTACTTTTTTTTAAAAACTTAAATTTTAAAATTTAATTAAATTTTAATTTAGATAAAATCTTCTATATCCTAAGTGTGTTACATATCATTAAAAAGTTCATACAAATCTCTGTCAGATGACACCTATACCAGGTCTCTAGCTAAGCTAGGTCAATTTGAAAATTGGTCGGATGCGGTTTTTTGACCAATTTTTTGAACTTTTAAAGTGCCATATTTTTTAAACGGATCAATATTTGTTACTAAAAATTTTCATTTCACAAATAACTATATAAACACTACTGTTGTTCCAAATTTCAGCAAAATCTGAAACGGTGAGGTAGAATTTTGCCGAAAAGTGTGTTGAATTGACGCGGAATGACTCTGAATGGTAAGCTTGTTTTTACTGAATAACATTAATATTAAGGTAGGTAGGTTGGTAGGTTTGAATTATCGTCGCACTAGAGCTACACGAGATTAATATTAAGATTAATATAAGCAACTAAAAATATTATTTAATTAAATATTTTAATTATATTTCTACTGCAGATTATTATAAATGACTCCTTCATACTTCAATTTTTAAACTTTAATAAAATGTGTAATTTTTTTAATTTTACGTGTGTGGCTGGAAAACCTGACTTTCAGATGATGATTTATACGACTGTATCACCCAGAGGGTTAAAGGATCGTAAAAGTATAAAGACATTTTTTAAATTTTTATAATAATTTTGAATTAAACTCAAATTTATATTTCTTCTAAATTTCACGCATGACTTGTATTTCAGAAATTAACGAAACACTAGTCAGATACGAAATTTAAAATCAAAGCATAAAATTTTATGAATATAAAATTTATGTATCACAATTCAGTAAGAAAAAGTAGTGTGCAAGTAAGAGTAGCTGTGCAAAACTTTTAATATAACATTTTGTAAGTCTACATTTTTAATGGAAAATTATTAAACATCCAACAGCATTATTTCAAATTTGTAGCGTTAAACTTTTTTCATTTTCAGAAATGAGGAATACATGCGGCATCTGCCATTTTAGAAAAATCGTGTGGAGTTGAGAAGTTGAGTGCCTTCTGCTGATACGGTTGCAATTAATTGCCTGGTAAAGAATCCACTGATCCGCGAAACTCCAAAAAGGGAGAATTTTTCCCTCCAAAATTTAAGTCGTAAAAAGGTAAGCCTTTTTTAAAGAGTTCTTTAACGGAAAGTTTGGAAAGTTTAAGATGTTTTATGTGCGGCCATTTTTATATCATTTCTTTTCCAATATCACTATTAAAAATCATTGAAGAATATGAGTCATTTTGAATGAATTCCGAAGTGCCGTTCGGATGACTGATAGTATCGTATAAAAGTGGCCCCGGTTTGATAGTTATATTAAAAAGTCGGACCACGATTCATATTTTTAGATTAGAAATTGCTTTTAAAATGTTTGATATGATGAAATCGATAACGTTAGGCATTACATTATCGGTATTCCATAAGGCTTAATCAGGTTTTGGAAAATATTCTACGAACGATTCTAGGATATTCACTTTTTCGAAAAGTAGTCTTATGTTTAGAATAGTGATAAATATAGTCATTTCGTTTTGATATAGGCAGGTATTTATCCATTAAGAATTGAAAAGAAAAGTGTACGTGTGAAAATTATCTTTTGCTCACTGTTTATCAAAATTAACAAAATTACAGATAAATAAAGTTCGTAATCCGAAGAATTCATGTAGAATAAATTAAGTTACACTAAAAACGAACCTTTTCACTCCCAATGGTTCCATTTGGAATCATCAGCTTTCGATTTTTTTCCTCACGAAGTTAAACTAGTACTTATTACAATAAATTTTAAATCCATTTTTCTATAAAGTTATATTTTTGAAAAATTAAATAATGTTTGTTTTAGTTAAATGAACTTCATTCTGAAACAATTTTATTAAATAAAGTGTCCCTAAACTACTCGTGCTTGAATTTTTAAATAATTAAAAATCGAATTTTAATTATTTTGTCTTCCTTTTGTCCTATTTTGTACTATAAATTATAAAAATTATTTTTATAATTTATTCAAAAGTTATGATTCCAATTTTTTTCCTGAAACTTTAGTTAAAAAATTAAGATATTTCCTTTTTCCCGTTTTATTATGTATGAATAAGGAGTCGACTTCACGAATTTTATATTTTTCGAATAAAAAATAAAAAGTTGACTGAAAGTGTTAAAAAGAACTTCAGTTATTTATTTGGAAAATAAGGTGCTATTGGTATTCACAACAGTGTCGTTAGTGGAATAAGAAATCCATTTTACTTTTCAAAAATTCAAAATTCTCAACACCGTCATCTGACTTAAATGACACAAAATATTTCTGGAAAATCTTTTCCATTATTAAAAATCTTGCATTGTAAGTGAAAATTAAAATGAATATTAAAAAGAAATAAATCACCTTGAAAGAAAATGACCAATTTACAATTGTTTATTTCGAAAACATTGTGATATATAAACTTATTGTGAATTATAAATTGTTTAAAATAAATAGAATAAATTCAAATATAATTTACTTTTCACTGACATTTTTTCAATAATTCGTGGTGTCAATGCTGGACACCGTATGCATATTTTTAATTAAAAAATCTCCCACACTAAGGCGAGACAGTAATGCCTTGAAATGCTTAGACGTCTGGCCCAGCTATTGACGCTATATAGTTTTTAGTTGCAGTTATTTGAATGCACTCTTTGCGAAAAGCATCAAAATCTCATATAATGACAAACAACACAAAAGATAGGAACGTGTTTCTTCGGGCATCGATTTATCTTGCATCCGTCCCCTCCACACGGAAAAAGAACTTCTCTCGACTTCGTCGATATCGCGACGTGCTCCACACACGAGTTCTTTTAAGAGAAGAATCCCAGATAAGAAGTTCCTTTTTGGTATCGCTCCATGTAAAAAAAGATCAAGTCCGTAGGGTCATTTCCCTCTACACTTATTCCTTATAAAGTTTTAGTAAAAAGAGAAGCATGCACGGAAATACTTCTGTATCCATTTTCTTTATTTAGCGATTCATTTGTACGAAACTCTCCAAGTAGGGGAAGTTTATGAATAGCTCGATGGACCCGTTGATAGGGCGGAAAAACAAATGGATTAAGTATTGTGACACGTAACAAGTATATTTTCGTTGTTCTCACAGCAAACAAATGGATTATCTATACATCCGAGAAAAAGGCAATACTTAGCGATTATGTTTTCAACCTTTCTTCTGTAATGCAGTTGGAGTAGCTACATTTAGTACACTATTAGGATTTTCCTAATCATTAAGGAAGTCAAGTAAACGAGTCTATTTCTATATTTCGAAAAGACTCAAGTTATCAGTGCACACTCTCGCTGTGGCATCGTGGACTAAAGATTCGATATTTTGATTCCTATGACATGTTATAAGCGACAACCAAAAATCTTAAGCAATGTTAAATGGTCTTTTCCGAGACACTTTTTTTTAGTTGTGGCGAATGAGTCCGAATGACCGCGGGTCTCCAAACCAAAGTGCCTCTGTGTTAATCCAATAGAAGAAAATTTAAGCCACATTTTCCCGGCTGCATGGGATATTTTTGCAAACGGTTTTTATGTGATAAATGTAGCTGACATGACAAGTCCCCATAATCCCACTTTTTGAAATGGGTTTGAATATTTTGTTGCAAAATTATTTATTAAAAATAAAATATATATTTGAACCCATTTCAAACGTAGGATTATAGAGACCTGTAAGCCAACAACTTTTATCATACAAAAAACCGTTTGTAAAAATATTCAATACAGCCGGAAAAATGTGGCTTAAAAAATAATTTTTTCCATTGGATTAACACAGGGACACTTTGGTTCGGAGACCCGCGGTCCAGTGGGCTCATTCCACTTCAAGAGAATCAAATACGAAATTAGAAAATTAAGCAATTTAAAAACCAATTCATTAAAAAGAAATGACGGTACCGGAATTTGATAAATTGTTCGTCAGGGAAATATTAGAAATATAAAAGAATATCTCAAAAATTATTTTTCAAAAGATGTATTCCTATCTAGCCCATTATTCGCCAGATAATGACATATATTTGTCTTCGCCAATATTAACATGGTCATTCAAAGCATGGCACACAAATAGAGTTAGAAACAAACAAGTAACTGTCACTTAAAACTGCTTCCACACAAAATCCCCCATGCATCTAAAAATGCGCATTTAGCTCTATATTAAACTATTAAAAGCCAAAATTAAACAATTTTTCATCAAATATTCAGTATAATTATACTCAATATTTGCTAAAAAAATTATTTCAAAGAAAAATCATTTAAAAAGTAAAACCTTTTTCATCAACATACAACATTGAAACTATCACCTTCAAAACATAACTATGCGAATCGATTTTTAAAGACAATTTTTTTAATGAAAAACCTTCCCAAAAGGTTCACTAGTGCTGCAAAATACAGAACCACAGTAAAGTAACGAGCCGACACCTGAGTAGGCACCCAATGCAACTAAAGGGCGACATCGTACGTAGTATCGGGCATTTGGAGCATATTTTAAGGTGTATTCCCTCTACACTGGGTATTATTAGTAGCACACGGGTCGTTTATCGAAAAAAGCATTGCTAAAAGAAGATCGGCACATCTTTTGGCCCCAATGTCCGGGCTTATCTAAATTTTTATTAGCCAAGCGGACACAAAAAGCTACTTTAGCCAAGCCTGGAAACCCTGTGAACATGTAGTTCACAGGGTTGCCATGCATCTACTTTATGGTATGCTTACACTACGCAAACACCGACAACAAAAAACGCAAGAACACCGCCATTTGTAAATGCATGCGTCAAAGTAAACATTGCATGCCTTTCAACTTGATACAAGTATGACGCACGGTTTTTTTTTAAAACATTATTACGCATGCCTTAAATGTTTACGAGAATACGCTTATTCGGTTTCTCTTGCGCTATGGCAACTTGAGAGGGAAAAACCGAATTTATCATTTGCAACTATTCAAACAACCAAGCCGGAAACCAAAGCAGATATTAAAAATTCCACTCTCGCCAAGTAACCCTGAAAAAAGTAGCAAGAAATAATCCAAAATAGCTGCAACTTTTCCTATTTAAAGCTATGTTAACTTTTTGTAGGGTTGCTATTGTCAATAAAAAAATTAATTAAAAAAGATAATAAACCACTCTTCAATCAGTTGAATTTTAATTAAATTATTTTCAAGGCTGTACATTTAGTTTTATTTGAGCGAAATATTTTGGCTTGTGTTTTTATTTACTTTTTTTAAAAAATTTATTACAAATGAAATCGTTATGTTGGATTGTTTCAATGTGGCATAAAGCGAAATAAAATAACTGTGTTTGGACGATAAAATGTAAATACGCCTTTAAACATGTCAAAACATTAATTTGTATATCTTTGTCGTTAAAAACATGTCATTTCGCCTTTTTCCGTCCTAGTGCTCTCTTAGTGGGATATTTTTTGCGTGATTTAAAAGTTATTTTGACAACAGCAGAGTTTTAAAATATTTAAAATTACGTGGACAAATTGAGATTTTAAATTTTGAAGCACTTATTGATGAAATCGGCTTTATTTTATTAGCATTAATATTTTTTATGAATAAGAAACCCTTTTATTGCGGATATTTTATTGAAATATTGGAGTAGGGGTATTTTTTAAAAACATTTTTAGAAATATAATTTAATTCCCAGTTACATGAAAACTATATTATTGGTAAATAAATTATTAATAAACTTAATTTACCAGTACTGATTATTTAATTTTATTTATTATATTAGCATTTAAATAATATTTGAGTAATTATTGCCTTTAATTAAAAATGAAACTGCAGCACTTTTTTTTTCCTTTATTGATCCTGTGTTTGCTTGCCATATTATTTTTTATGGAAAAAATCAAGCTCTTTATTATAAGGTTTGTCTTTTTATGTATTAAGGAATTTTTTTTAAAAAAAATTGGACTTGTTTAAAATTTATAAAATAATTTTACCAAACGATTTAATTACCAAACGAAAAATCAAACGAGAAACACTCTACAATCTCGACATCATATTTACAAACACTATCTCTCATCTATTTACACTACTTCACATACATATTTTACAAAATATACGTTATAAATATTTAAATAAACAAAAAATACGATTTAAATAGACTTTAAATCTGTGAGTTCATTTTAAAATGTTTTATATAAATATATTTGTAGAATAAAAATTTATGGTTTGGATTGAGATCGTTTGTTTAAAAATAGAAAAAAAACTATAAAAATGCGCATTTATAGAATCTGCAGTATAAAGTTTATTACTAATAATTTCATTATATTTTTTATGTTTTAAAAATATTGATGCTTAAAATAAAATTTATATTTTTTTAACCTTTACGTTTAGCGTAACCTTAAATTATGATTTTTAAAAAATAATTTATAACATTATTTTATAGAATAAATAGGTATTTTGTTGTTTTTCATTCTGAAAATAAAATTGTAATTTTTGTGTCTAGGAGAAAAGAGTCAATTGCAACCCCCTCTTTATAATTACTTCTCTATTTAATAATTAAAAACAATTGTTTACAAAATAATAGTTATTATTTATAATTTAAACTAATTTGGAAATTATTATGCGTAATTGACGTTCAAAAATTCGATACTGCAAGCGATGAAATCTTTTCATCCCTTTCCACGTTCCTATCACAACACTGGCATCGGTGTAAATGTGCAGATCATAGAGGACGCATGCGTTTGAAAAAAACCTACGGTTTGGTAAAAAAACCGCCGCTATTGCATCGTTTGCAAGAGTTTGGAGAGCTGCTTTAGACAGCTACGCCCTCTATATTCCAATTATGAAGTTATTTTAATTATCATATTTATCATTATGAAGTTTAATTTACAAATTGTGCACTTAGTTTACGCACCATTTTACAATTACCTAAGCAATTTTTTAAAAGAAGAAGTTTTTTAAAATTTGAATAGTCTTTCCACAACCAAGAAAAAGATTTACCTGATTTAAATACAGCTGCAAAAATCAAAATTAAAATACTTCGAACGCCATTACTTTAGGGAAGGAAAAATACAGGGTGGCAATTTTAAAAGAGCTCCCAAAGCAAATAACGGATGGGGGTTAGAAGCTTTTTTTTAAATTTGCACCCTATAAGTTTTCCTATCGTAAAATCATTCTTTCATATTTAAAAGAAAATTAGAGAATGAAATATAGTAAATTAAAAATTATTTATTATTATTTTAAAGTATAATAACTATTTTTATAAATGCCTATTTTTCTACTTTAAGCTCAAAACAACAGCAAACACAAATTTAAACACAAGCTAATAAAGTTTTTGGAACATTGCATTTCCATGAAATATTAAATTGTTCGACACAGTTTCAGAAACAAAAACAATTCCACGTATTACTTGTTGAAACCATGCAAGACAACGACGAGTAACAAAGTTTAAACAACTATTTATAATTGCAGATGTTTTGAACGAATGGCGTTCTGTTATAACTGTTCGAAAATTTTTCGACTACTACAGCAGCTGCTTTGCCCAGTTTCGCAAACGAGGAAAAGTATTCAAATGAAATTCAACAAAAGTAACATAAATGGATAGTCTGCAAACATGGAATAAAATATATAGAAAAAGGGAAAATAGAAATGACTTACATTGTTTCTCCTTGAATAGAGCCTTGCTCTCATCTATTTGTCGTAAGGCGACGTTTCAAAACATCCACGCAACTTCCATCGAAGAAAAGTCTGCACAAAAAAAGTTCACAATTACACAAAAATGATGATCCGTCAATGATTTATCATGAGTTTATACAGTTTTTGAGACATCGAACTTCATGAAACGTCATTCCGTAGAATCAGAGAAAAGAGCCGCAAGTATTCGAAATTCCATCGTGAACTGCAATGGCGGCGTCCTCCTGCTTGAAACGTAAATTTATCAGCAGACGATTTTACTCTAAACGATTTTTCACGAAAATTAAAAATTATTTTAAATGATTAATAGTTGGCGAATTTGCCTGCTTCGTGCCATGAGTGGCAACAACAGTTCTAGTGGTATTGTTTTCATTTTCGGTCCTACTGGAATTACATTTGTTTTGGTGATAATTTGATCTAATTATTTTAATTTAATATAAAAAATAGTGGATTTGCTAAATAATTTTGGAGAGTGTTGCTCTCTTAGCGGTTTCGTTTGATTTTATTTTCTGTTATTGTTGGTTTCGTCGTCATTTTTTTCTTATTGTTCTTTTTATATGTTGTGTAATTTGTTGTACTGTATAATAATTTATCTAAATACTACATATAAAATATCCTAAATACTAAATCACTGTTTACATTGCATTGAGAGTGCTTTCAGTTCAGTAAACAATGAAATCGCAGAACAGCAAGAATGTAACTGAAATCTTACGTCATCTGAAACATTTCTTTTTACTTTGGTGGATCGAATGTAAACGTGTTTGAGCTATATTATTCTGTGGTTATCAGCTATTGTGGAGTTTTTTAATTTAAATGTTAGCATTGCCTCGTAACATTTTACAGTGGTTATAGACCAATATTAATTAGAACATTTAATATTCTTTTTTTTTTTAAATGGACGAATCGAATGCAGGCGCTTCAGAGCTATGGATTGCACTTAGTAATTGGCTACTTTGGTTTCTTCCAATTTAAATGTTAACATTTCCCCGTAATATATACTGTGGACAATTTGTATGAGGTGGAGTGTGTTTGTTTGTGGGATGCCAAAAGCGTTGTTTAATAGTTGGTTGGTTGGTACATGTATTTCCGGCTTGTGTGCTTGATCGGAGACCCGCTTATAAACCTTCGTCAAGTAAGGCAGACACAGACAGCATTTTTACTGACACAGAGAGAGAAAGTACACCCAGGCCGAATTGCGGGAATCTAACCCGCACCCGGTACAGTGCGCAGACTGTGAGCGTAATGGTCAGCGATCGGCCAGCTACTCGGCCAGCCGGGCCCCCCGTGTGGTGTGAAATTGTTTGTTATTCGATCATTTCTGGCTCTAAATTTCTGGACGTATTTAGGAGCTTTAACACAGACAATTACGCCTCGCAATTCAGAACCACGTTCAAGTGCCGAACGTAGTTTTTGTGGGGTTTAAGTTAACATTTTATAACGGTTGGATGGAACGTAGAATTGCTCGAGCTATGAACTGTTCTGGGACAGTTAATTATTGGGTTCAAAGGGATTTCATTCCGTAATAAATCAGTGGTTTTCGACAAGTAGTTTTACAAAATTTCTTTTTATTTCAATATTATAAGTGAAACTACGGAGGGGGCGTGGTAGCCCAGTTAGTATAGCTTTGGACAAATCGGATCGCGAGCGTTAACTCTGGTTCGATCCCGGTGGCTATCAGTGTTTTTCTATAATCGTAAATGCCCAGCCAATATCCAACTAAAATACCCGAGTATATTTGGATAGAAAATTAGACTTGTTCGCTTAATTTGTGGAGTCCAAAGTCTCGATGGCGTTAGCGTACGATGTCGCTCGAAGTTCTGTTGGGTGCCAGCTCAGGTATCGACCTCGTAACTTGACCAACATTCTAAATTACGAGGGGAAATTGGTTGTGTTAAAGATCCTAAGAAGGAAGGCTAGAAATAGACAGCAGGTGTCGGCTCGTCACATGACTGTGGTTCTAAAATACGACGCCCGTCGCCAATAGCCCTTGTGTAGCTCTAGTGCGACGATAATTCAAACTAAACTAAACTAGAAATAGCCGGAAACGATTAAAATACATACGGAAGCCAACTGGGCGGCTAAATGGTTAGGGAGCTGTCCAGACAGTCGTCCCGGGCTCAAATTCCGGTATAGACACGGATATTTGTATTGTGTGTTTGTCTGTATTTGTTCTGGGTTCCCTGCGACAAACGTGCTCGTTAAATCTGTAGAGTTGAAAATCCAGAACAAACGCATGATGGCGTCACTGGTTTGCTTTGGGTGCCCGCTCAGGTGTCGACCTCGTCTCTTGACCAGGGTTCTTGATTACGAGGCGTGTATTGGCTTTGACGAGTCCAAGTAAGATGCATACTCGAAAAAACTACGGATAATGTCTGGCACGCACGCACGTATAAGCACGTTTTGAGCGAAGAAATAAACCAGCTATATAAACACAACCAACAAGCCAGGGTTCACCAGCCAGGGTTGACCAGGGTTCTAAATTACGAGGCGAAATTCGCTGTGTTAAAGCTCGATGCAAGCTAGCATATGATGACTATTTTTTTTTTAATTTACTTGGCAGATTTGAAGGTAAACGAGCTAAAGCTGTAAATGGTACTGAGACAGTCAGGTATTGAATTCATATGTTGATATTGTCTGTGATATTTCATTGTAGTTATTAATAAATACTTTTAGATTTTTTAAAATATTCTTTTCTAATTATTGGAATAGAATTAGTAGAGCTAGAATGTAAACTGAAACTGATGGGATATGTTAGAGCAAGCGCACGAAGGCGAGGGTCACTGGTTTGATTTGGGTGCCCGCTCAGTAGTCGACCTCGTCACTTGACCAGGGTTCTAAATTACGAGACGTAATTGGCTGTGTTAAAGCTCCTTGGAGGCTAGAAATAGATAGCCGGAAAACCCTAACCTAACCTTACGTTACCATTCAATTGCTATGGATATATAGTCCAATATTTTTTATAATATTTTTTAAGTTGGTCTAAGAGAAAGAGAGACGTTTTAGATCTATGGATTGTTCTAAGACAATCGGCTCGCTTGAATTAATATTTTGACATTGCCCAGTAATAATTTACTGGTTTCATTAGTCAGACAAGAGATCAAGTCAAATTGTCCCAAGAAATTTAGAGAGTGATGAGAATGGATTGAGTAAATAAAGAAGTTTGTGCGACGTCGATTCTGATGAACCCTGAATTGCTCTTTGAAGTGAAACGTACTATAATTGATAGTTTTTAATGATCTTTTTTTATATAACGGCTTTAACATACTCTGTCGCTCGAAATCCAGTTGGTGCACCTCAGTTGTCGACCTCGTCACTTGACCGCGGTTCTAAATTACGAGGTGTGTTTATCTGTGCTCCTAAAAGGAGGCTAGAACTAGACCACCGGAAACGATTGAATTACGATGCGTATGGATGGACTGGAGAGTCCGGTCGGTTGAGGTCTTGCATGAGAAAAGTCCCAAGTTCGTGCATTGAACTGCCATTCTATAAACGGTCTGTGCAGATAAAAGAGTGTCCCCGCCTTGTAGAGTTAGTGCACGTTAAATATGCTTCAAAGAACAGACGTCGTCTTTTAAGTAACGTTGGGTGGCTGGTCAGGTGTCGTCCTCGTCACTTTACCAGAGTTCTAAATTACGAGGTGCAATTGGCTGTGTTAAATCTCCTAAAAATGAGGCTAGAAATAGACAGCCGGAACCGATTAAATGATCCTATAACTTTCTTGTTGGTATGGGAGCTAGGGTGGCCTAGGGGGTTTGATCGCAGCCCATTACGCTAACAGTCTGTGCACTGTACCGGGTGCGGGTTCGATTCCCGCCTTCGCCCTGGGTGTATTTTCTTTCTCTGTGTCAGAAAAAATTCTTTCTGTGTCTGTCTTACTTGACGATAAGCGGGTCTCTGATCAAGCACACAAGCCGGAAAATACATGTACCAACCTACTTACCTTAAGTGTTGATATTTTGTTTATTTGTTATGAAGAGTCGATTTAAACAGCAAGTTTATTTAGGGCAAATTTTTAATTAAAGACATGTACATCATATAACAAGTTTTAAAAGATTATTCGGTGAGTAAAAATTTTTGTATAGTTTCATTGCTTTTTGCTTGTTTATTAGTATAAACAAAATATTAAAGGAAAAGTTTATGGTTACTTTTTAGCCAAAAATTATGTGCCTGAAGATTATTGTTCGAAATCGAAATACCGGTAAAAACCGGTACGGTATTTTCTAATAATATTTTTTTAATGTTACTTTTTCAATTTTGTGAATGATAATTTTTGCATTATTTCTTATTTTTACTTGTTTCCCTGAAAACAATTTGTGTATTTATCAACTAATATTCTAATTTAATTTATACTTTAATTAGTAATTTACAATTATCATACCTATATTTCGTGGTGAATGATCTCTTGCCAGGAAATCATTTACTTAAAAACTACCAATACTTTTCACGAAGAGGTGTGATGATTAGAAGTGTACTAAAAGTGAAAATACACACTCAAAATAATAATTAAGAAGAAAGTTTTAAAGTATTTTATAAAGTAATTGCAAATAAAGACAGAGGGAATAATTTCTCATTTTTCGGGCCCTTTGTTACGGACTAAAATGTTATGGTAAATTGACCAAGTGGTTTATTTTTTGAAGCAACAAAAAATTGTTTATTTCTAACACGGCTTGCAAATGTCAATTGCTGTTCGTTTTTTTTCCCCCGGTAGTTACAAAACGTTTCCAATGATTATGGTTGCTCTGATTTGGTCAAATCATTTATTACTTTTTCATATTCCCCAGATTTGCTGTATTAGCAGTACATAAAACTTCGAACCCCCATTCAATTTCAAAACACTGAATTCCAAACGTTTATAAGTTACACTTACTTTTTTAAAAATTAAACTACTTGTTTTACCAGGGGTAGTAAAATTTGAAAATATTTACGTGCCTGCTACGACAACTTCAATAGGGATACTTTTTAACAATTCATTAAGATTCATTAAATGAAATGTTATGATTTTCAAAAATGTCTACTCGTGGCCAATAAATAGCGCTTTACTTTCGATTGAGTGGTGCTCGTTAAGGCTATCGTCGCGTCCCTTTGAGGTTGTTCCCGTTTAGGTGTTGGTTACGTCATTGACCTTGTTTCTAAAATGAAACGTCAAATGTCCTCACTTAGTTCTAGAGCGACTTTAATTCAACCCATATCCAAAAAATCGCTCATAATCAGCCTATCACCATGTCGAAAGTCTTTTTAAAAATCACCAGTCCCTTCTGCAGTAAAAATAAATTTTTACTCCATCTATCGAAACCTATGTAGCTCTCTTAACCTCGTGTAGATCTAGAGCTCCCTTTTAAACAACCAAAGCCAAACAAGCCTTAATATTTGAGTGGGATGCTGTTTCGCCCCCGACCCACAAATCCATTCTTCAGTTCATTGTGGCCGTTGATCGTTGTGAGTTTCCTCCGCAAGAATGATGTCCCTCTCATCCATAAATCTCAATGACTGGCCGAAACCGAGATGTCTCACTGCGGCTGTAACTGTCGGCCGGACATGGGTCCGTGTTTACCTTTTTTTCTTCTTACTTTGGTAAATGACGGATGGTCGGGAGGGATAAATGGAAATCCGTTGTCTTTCCCAAACATCGTAAGACCTTTCTTCACTACACTGCAAAAAAAAATCGACTTTTCCGTAATTGGAATCTGACGCATTATGTCATTCTAAGGTTGCGTTGGGTGTTTGCTAAGGGGCCCGCTTTTGTCACCATCTTAATGGCTAGGGTTACCAGAATTTCGGGAGTACAATCCGGACACAACCGCTGAACCAACGAAAACCGTTTGTTTTTTTTAGTCTTACGAAAATAATCAAGTATGCAGTTTGATGAAAAAAGCCAAAAAATACGATAATGAATAAAATACAACATAGAAACTCTTGCTTCTTAAACGCTGTATGTTTTAATAGGTTAATACAGTGAACGCAACCATGATTAAAAAAAAGTGGGGGGGGGGCTTGTAACTTTGTTATGGTGAAAGTAGAAAGAAAGTCAAGGATTGTTATATATCAAGTTAAAAACAAAAAAGAAATAAAATGGTCGAAGAACGCTGCTATGCCTGGAGATAATACCGAAGAATTACGTAAATTGGTCATCTCACTTTCATCCATAATATCAGTTGGTGATCTGAACAAAAGAAACCTCGATTATTTAACCTGTTAACTGCCACGGAAGTGTGTAAGTTTGATGTAGTCAATGATGTACTCCCAAATATTGCATATACAATATGCTTGGCAAAAAATCTGAAATTTTCGTTCCTTTTTATGTGATCTGCGACAGAAGACAATTTCGGCCCCAAGTTCATTTAAATTTATTTCGTGCCTCTGGGCGCTATAATGCCACCTACTTTAATAAGCGCCACACTGTGAAAAGGTAGTGTTGACTGAGCGACAATCCCGAGTACATACAGAGAACATACTTATTAAATATGTGGGTCTGGTCATACCGCAGTTATCATAGGTGCAGTTTCTCTGGAGAACCCCTCCAGCAGCGTACCTCAATTGAGAAGATGTCTCTCTCTCTCGGAGCAGAAATTAGGCTTCCACCCTCACGGGGGCCTTATTCCAACTGCACCCTTCCTGCCTTTCTGGCTATGACCACAACCATAACTTAGTTTTTAGTTTTGAATTATCGTCGCACTAGAGCTACACGAGGGCTATTGGCGACGGGCCTCGTATTTTAGAACCACTGTCAAGTGACGAGCCGACACCTGAGTAAGCACCCAACGCAACCGTTAAGGGCGACATCGTACGCAGCGTTACGACTTGGAAGGATGTTTTAACGCGCACTTCCTCTACACGGGGTATTATTCGTCGGACATTTTTGGCTGCACGGGCCGTATATTAATAGGTCGGCAGTTATTTTGGCGATGCCCGGAACCATCCCTGGGACCTTCCGCATGCTAGGCGAATGCCCAACCGACTGGGCTCCCCAGCCCCACCATAACTTAGTGACAATCGAGGGGACTTTTAAATCCCGTGTATGAAGAAGGGGAAAAAATTATTTTCTAAGCCACATTTCTCCGGCTATATAGAATATTTTTACAAACGGTTTTTTTATATGATAAATGTAACTGACGTTTATGTCTCTAACCAATTTCAAAAAGTGGAATTATGGACCTTGTCAGTTACATTTTTCATATAAAAAAACCGTTTGTAAAAATATTCAATACAGCCGGAGAAATGTGGCTTAGAAAATATTTTCCATTGGATAAACACAGAGGCACTTTGGTTCGGAGACCTGCGGTCATTCGGGCTCAACCTACCCTACTCATGCTAAATGCCTACGAATAGCTCTCATAAAGCTGTATGAAGACAATGAGGACGTCGTGTCAGCCAAACGGGACCAATCACAAACTAATAACGCAGATGTATCGATATATTTTTTTTTAAATCTCACATTTTCTCATCTTCAAAACAAAACGAACTGCTTAATTCTGCTCGCGTGTCTCGGTGAATACATCGACTTCGAACATTCCAAACGAAGTTCCTTTCAATGACGATGTTTCCACTTGAGCATTCCATAACTTCACGAAACGAAAAACCGCCGCCCTCCATTGATTTCTTTAAAATGTTCCGAAGACCGATTCGGGGCACGTTCCTGACCGCGAGTTTAAGAATATTTATTTCTGTGGAAGGAGTCACTTTCTTTAGAAGAGTATAGGATTCGGTATACACTCATGGCCAACATTTTCTTGATATCATTTTTTTTTCAGATTTTTTGACACTACGAAGTAGGCAAGTATTTCACTCGAAAATGTGGCTTCTTTTAAAGCCGCTGCACTTAGGAGTGCCCCATACCAACATCAGAAAGCATGTCAGAATGGCAACTGTGATTTTGAAAAAATGCTTCAAATGAGTTTTCCTTTTCATTTTTTGATGCATGCAAAACGTCTGAACAAAATTTTTTTTAAAACATGATTTTACTTAAAAAGATACTTTTAATTAAAAAAAAAATAGTATTCTTTTAATTTTGTGTGTACTCCGTAGTATCAAAAAATCCAGGTAAGATAATTTTGTACATGAGTGTATTACACTGTACTCGGAAAAGTGATTTTACTAGCTTCCCGAGTTATTGCTGTTGGAAAAGGGGGGGACTGTGGATATACTGTGTACTATACTGGGACACATGAGCTCATCAAATCTGTAAAGCCATGACGCGACGCCATGCACAATATATAAATATGGTTTTCAGTTTGGGTTTTGGCTAACTGCACTTGATTGCAGTTAATATTTACGAATCAAAATCGGTCTTATACAGTATACAACGTAATTTGAAGCCATGAAATCGCAAAACTATTTTCCAGCAAAATGGTATTTTTGTCTGTTACGCGTTACTTCTCCGCGTTCAGTGTGGAATTGAGGTTTATGTTTGGGGAAATCCCATTTGCATAAATAATTTGCTGCATGAATGTCGGTCTCATTTGTGTAAGCATATCGTTTCCCGCCATGTTAGGTGGTTAATTTTGTGAAATAAACATTTATTTTTAAGGATTAACGATCTGGATATTTATCCTTTTCAAGTATAATTATTTATTTCCATACACCAGGGATGGTTTGCATTCTTCCATTTAACTTAGTTTAACGTAACTTTCCATCCATAACTTAGAGAAAGTTAGAATGGTTAGTGAAAGCAGATTTGAAATGTTCTGCATTTTGTAGTGTATTTCTACTTTCATTTAAATTTATTGACATGAAGTACAGTTAAATGTAAACGCATTCAGAAGCGAAATTGCATTTCTCAAGTTATTATTGGAACTTTAATTTAGTTAGTGGTATTGTGGTTCCGCCTTATTCCGTTTCTGAAATGTAGTTAGCTTAACTACCGGGTTGTTTAATTATGGATAGCATCCTGCTGCGCAAATGGGACTTTCAGGGTTTAATTCGTTTCGTGCCATCTCTTCATAGATTCGATTAATCGAATTCAGCGAGCGGATCCGATCAACGACGAAGGGGACCAATAATAGAGATCTCCCAGAAAAGCTGCATTTCGGCGTTAAAACCGTGTCCTTGTTTTTAAAATGTTTTCTTTAGAAAAATTCATCGACTTTTTAATATTAACTTTCTGAACAGCTTGAAAATAATCAAAACTGTATGGTTGTTCCCTCTGCATCAAGTTAAAACTAATTTGTTTAAATATTTGCTTAGGAGAATCAGAAATAGGTTTATTTCTGAATAGATTATCTGAAAAATCATTTACAAATGAAAAAAGAATGCCCTTACAAATTCTTTATTCATAAAATGAAAGTTATGGTTATTTCAAGTAAAATTAAGCATAATTGACACAAGCATCCAGTACTTATGCTCAGAAGGTACAATCACGTAAAAATTATTCCGACTAAATATTTCAAACCCTTGTGGCTTGTGGAGTGGATGTTGGTCACCTTATTCGGGTTTGCATTTGTCTCCAATTATTATTGGAAGTCTTTGTCTCCATTATCTCTGGCGACAGAAGAGCCAATCTGTTTCAATTGCAATGACAAATTTACCAGATCAATCTGGAGCACACGATCTGTGATAGTGTCGAACTGTTTGATTTCTCACATGCACAAGAAACAGTTTCGAACGCATAAATTTGACCATAGTTAATTTGAGGTTGAATTCTAGTCGCCTTCGAGCAGCACGAGAACAATTAATGACGGGCCTTCTGATTTACAACAGCGGTCAAGCGACGAGGCCGACACCTGATATGGCACTCAACGCAACCTTTTCGAGACATCGTAAGCGGCGTCAAGACCACGACAGATTTCCGTACACTAATCCCTCATATAAAACGCTTTATTGGCGATATTTTTTGTTCTTTTAAAAGGATGAAACCATATACTGACCCTATAGTCATTAAAAGTCTGGAAAATGAAAAAAAATTTAAAGTTTACCGTTCTTGTACCGTAATTTAATTTAATATTTCAGAGCAAAAAAAAACAATGGCTATGTCATAGTTAAAACGCTAGTATACGTTGTATTTTATCTGGTAAATTTTGATGCACGATTTATAATTACAAAAAGTCGTTTTCGAATGTGAACAAATATGACGTGCATTGATGATTGTCTAAAAAACGTATTTGCTACTCAATTATTTTATAATCTCCTCTAGAAAAAAAAATATCTTAATGACTCTAAAAAAGCAATTTTGCACTTATAAGAGGAAATTTTCTAGCTACTTAAGTTTCGCCTTCTGCTAAATAATTGTCATTATTGCAGAATGCTTTAGTTAGCCATTGAAGGGTGTGCTGGCGTATTATCCTGTTAAAACACCTTGATGTAAAAGGAAAATAAAATATATAACTAAAATTTAGAAAAAAGGAATATAACTGGAGTGTGAAAAATAAAAGCCATAGATGTAAAAGGAAAAATAATTTTATTTTCACTAACATTAGCTACGTTCCCCTGAAAGCGTTGAATTTTCCCTTTGCATGTCACAGAGGTATTCGAAGCATTTCAGGTATTATTGACTTCTGTCCACGGGCGAGATTTATTTGACTTCAAGAGACACCGTTCATGATCATGTTTCATTCATTCATTTTCAATTATATTTTACAAAAAAAAGTTTTGGTCTCCATTTTCAGTGTTTGCCTATTTTAAGTATACTGATGCTCCTGTCAATTGCAAATGGAATGACTGATGTAACATTAATATAGTGTACACAGGGAGCATCCGTTTGTTTTAATGAGATTGCTTTGGATTTCATTACGAAACAGAATTCTCTGGAAAGCGTCGCGTTTCCCTTTTCGATCGGTCATAGAGAGTAGCGGCCTATTTCTGCCAATACTCGCCCTCTGTCAACTCTTGGTGCGATTTATTTGCTCTCAAAAGTCGCTCTTCACTCTGTGGGGGGCGGACCGATCGCCCCTTATCTGTTCCAATCGGCATTATCAAAATGGGTTGGCTGATGTATGGCAGTGCACTTCAAATGCTGGGCGAAGAAATGACTCCACCACAATTCTTCGTGTCCTCTGTGTTATTATTTTTCTTTTATTCTGAGCAGAAGAGATGGTGACTTGTGTCTTACATTGTCCTTCTTTGTGAAGCAATAGATCACTTTTGTAATTTTTTTTTATTATTTAAATCATTTTTCGGGGAATGACGTCGCACTAGAGCTACGGACCTCGTCCCAAGTGCCTTATTGTGACATCAAGATGATGACATCACCATGACAGATTTACGCCATTTATTGCCGGAACTTTTACATAGCACGATCCATTTTTGAGTAGCTTTAAAAAACATATAACTTTTTTTTAAAAAAAGATGCTTCCTGTACATTAATTGTCTATTAGTATATATGGTAAGAGTTCTTGGGATCAATGCCTATTTTGAACGAAGTGACGTTGGAGAAAACAGGTCTTTAATAAGATGAAGAGCCCTCTCCTTCTCACCTCCCTTTTTACAGGGGATTTTATGGATGCCACTGAATTGTTTCGACGGACAAACTGAAATATGCTGGATTAAATAAAATCTTGAAACTGTCACGCTATTCCCGCAGCGTCTTAATATTTAGTTAGGCAAAGCAGAATCAAAACTCTTTTGCGTATATTTACACAATTTGTTGTCATTTACGAAATGGACGTTTTGAAGTAAATGTAAACGCTTATATATATTTTTTAAAAACTTGAAAACCTATCAAGTATTTTTGTACTATTTCATTTAAGTTGTTACGCAGCCCTGCTTTATTTTTAGCCTCTTTAAAACACATGCGCCACCGTCTTACCTTTATAACTAGGTGGTTCAAATCATAAAAAAGGAATAGGATGAAAATGAGAGAGTGATGCTGTCAGTTTTTATTCCAAAGGAAATACGACCTCCATTTGAGCAGGAAAAGAAAAGCATTTGTCGTCCAATCATCTTTTTTGACGTCCCATTAGGAATCCGACTCCACACTGCGATATTTCACACAGATCTGAAATGGGTAGGCAGGGTCTGTTTTCCAACTCTGGTGGGTGGCAACACTATGGAATCTCTTCGCAACCCAAATGTAAATCCCACTGAGGCGATGGACTCGGGCGACCCCAGAGAAATGAATATTTTCTTCTAGTCAAGTCTAGCTTCTAGTCTAGTCAAGTCTTCTCAAGTTGTTATGTGTGGGTTGTTTTAACTACAATAGATGGTGACGATGGTATTATCAAATGAATAACCTATTGAAATTAACTGTCGATTTATAAATGCCATGAACACGTTCATTTTCGAATAAAACCGTTAACTTTAAGTTTTTAAATTCGTTTTTCGTGTGTGTCCTACCTATTTTGTCCTACATAAATTGCTCAATACTATGGTTTTCATGTGTCTTATATTTTGTTTTTATAGACATACTTAAGCAAGAAGCTTATATTTTCGCGTGTAACGTGAGCTGTAATTTTCAAGCACATGTGCCTTAGCTACGATCCAGTTTGAATTTCCCTGTTTAGTAGAAAGTTGAACACGTCCAATGTCAGGCGTGCTCGCAAGAAATGACATCAAATTTCCGTGATTGTGTTTACAGTACCAGCTGCAATCAAAGTCAGGAGAGTGCGCTGTGAATATGCGGCAAATGATATCATAATATGCGGTAAATGATATAATAATATGCGGCAAATGATATAAAAATATGCGGCAAATGATATAAAAAAAACCAAATGATATAATAAAATAAATGATATAATTTTACAAATTTTTTTAACAGTGTAGTACCCCAGTAGAGTTTATAATTCTTCACATAACTTCTTTGATCGTGAAACCCGTGGGGGGGGGGGAGAGAAACACCCACTTTCTTTGCGTTGGAGCTGTTCGATTTTTTTCTTTTTGCCAATGCCAGTTTTGAATTGTAGAACTGCCATTGAAGTCAGTTCCGAATTCCAGTCATTTTATTTGAAAGCATTGCATCGATTGACCCCAACAAATGTACGCCGCATGTGAAGACAACCGTACTGTCAAATTTCGGTTTGCTCCAGAAAACTGATGGAAGCCCAGTTGATTCGATCTTTATGGAGGGGAATAGTAGGCTACATTAACGTTACTCTATAAAATTGGAGGCACAAAAAGGCAGCTATCCATTTTATGGAATAACGTGACACAACACATTCTTACAGTGTGGGTACAGTCATCATATTTAAAGAATAAACATAGATACCCGTTTTCCGATGTAATTACTAATGACTCCCAGTATCTACCCTAGCTACGAGTTTTTGATCTCATGACTGACGATTTTGCTGTTTCTTAATAATATTTTTATCATTTACAACAAAATTTAATTTTTGAAAGCTAGAGGCTTCATTTTAGAATCAAAATATCCGATGTTCTCCTTCTTTTTGTCTTTTGTCATTCAGCCATAACACTCATAACCAATCAATCATTGGCACATTCAGATGTTAAATATCTAAGTTGAAATTTCTAGGAACCTTTTACCTCCCTTTGTGTAAAATAGGTTAGGGAAATAAACTTATTTGAAATAATCATTCTTATTGAATCATAGTTCATTAATAATATTTTTTTTAGCTCATTTTTCATTAATTTTATTATTTATTAATTTATTTTTTTATACATGAATTATTTTTTTGAAGTCTTTCATTTAAAAAAATGGTAAATGATTTTTTTAAGAACAAAATAAATTTCATTCTCAAGAAAAATAACCGAGAAAGAGCTTAACTAAACCTGCTGAACGTCGTGTATTGAATTTTTTAAAATTGCGTTTCGACCCTTTTTAAAAACTATTAATGCTAAAGTGAATCCTCTTAAAAAACAAGTTAGAATTTATTATTTTTAAATTTATTTTTTGATTATCTGGATAAATTAAAACGAACCAAACGATGTCATATTTTTTACAAAGAAAAATTTGTTAACTTAAATTTTTTGTATGAAAAACAAACAACATTTTCAAATTTAAACTACCAAATTTTTTACCATTCTGCTTTTATACATTACATTCTCCAGTTTCTTTTTAAAAATAATTACTACAATCTGTAATTTATAAACATAACCTAAACTTTTTAATGCTCATTTTTTTATTTAAAAGAATACATGAAAAAATAAACATTTTCGGGGAATTTCCGTAACTCCTTTATAATTCTTTTCATTCTAAATTTATTACTTAAAGATAAAAGAGGTTTGTAAAACATCAATATACTTTTAATGATGCAGAACTGTAAAACTGTAACTTTAGTCACCTACATTTTTTTCGTATTAGAAAATAATAAATTAGAAAAGCTGTTTACTAATGTGTTCAAAAATGCTCACTTAAAATATCCTTTAATTATAAGATTAACTTTATGAAATAACGTTACACCAAATTTATGGGGACATTATATATACCACAAAAGAAGTATTCTTGAAGATTCCCCCTTTTTAATAGTGTAACATTACTCCATAAAGCAGCACATGATGCCACCAGCTTAATGGAGTAACGTTTCACCAAATTTGTACACTGAGGGTAGTGTCCATCTGCCTTTAAAATTCCAACTAATCCATCGTAAATAATGCACACATTATTTGCATGAATAAACACAAAAAATGAGCCTTGTCGCTCCGATTGTTAATGAAATGGATTGTGCCGAAGGAATAGTCTTGCATCTAAAACCACCTGTTAAACATCAATTCCAAGTTGTTTTGCTTTGTGAAGAAAACCAAAAAAAAATTTACAGTCTAGTTAGGGGCCAACAATTCGTAGACGACTTTGCACTGCGAAGATTGTTTGCAACGAAAAATAATCAATTTTGAGATAAGGCGGAGAAAAATAGCGTCTTTTAAACGCAATTTCGTTTTTTCTATCGCAATATGCTGCACAATCTTTTGAAGTTTTTTCAACATTTTTATTCCTTACCAACTGATTAATCTTTGACAAAAAGTGCTTTTCAAGAAAGTCGAACAATTTCCATAAAATGGAAGGATGATGGACGGCCTGCCTTGAAATTGTGTTTTGCATTTTACCTTTGTTACTCCGAAGACAAGAATAGAGTGCTCAACCTAAAAAGTGAGACCAACATCATAACGCGGGTTGGGAGCGCATGGCATTCAAGAATTGACATAATTCTATACTAGGTTATTCAATCTTTTCGGCTTTCTAGCTTCTTAAAAACAGCCGCGTAACGCCTGGTAACATTTAAACCATGATAAAGGTCGACATCTGAGCCCAACGCCACTTTCGAGAGCCATCGCACGGCGCACAGTGAGGCGTGCAATGGACAAACATCGAAAAGGTACTTTTAGAAGTTTAGTGACTATATTATTGATCTAGGATAGTCATTTTTTCGTAAAACGGTACAAAGTCATTATAATAAAAGCGTTAGAATCACTTAAAGTAAGATTTTGTGGAGCGGTAAGAAAATAATGTTACAAACTTAATATATTTTGAACATTTTTAAGAACCTTTGAATAGATTTATTGGTAGAAAAAGATACAATAAAATATGAACTTTTCAGTAAATGTTATATTTATGCCTATACTTGGAAATGAAAAACCCGCTACCATTTTTCATCTTTAAATTGACTTACGGACCCTCACGTTGCCGTACAGTGCGATGCAAAAGTTAAGACTTCATTTAGCTGTAAAATTTAGAATTGTGATAGTACAATTACAAACCCTAAACATATTAAAAAATATTTTGAAAAGCTATAATTGAAAGATTTGCTATATCAATAATTTTATAAAATAAAAATTTGTATGTTTATTTTGCAAAAGTTTAGACACAAATACGAGATTATCCTAATTTAAAGTAGATGATGGCCAAATTTTGCATTTTTATTGATGATTTTTTTATATGATAAATTTCAAAAATAAAACACAATATCCGGTGAACTAAACAGATTTAATAACAATATTGGTTCAACTTTACACCAAACAGATGATACAGCCACTTTAAATCTTTATTCAATAGCGACATATTGTTCTTTATTTGCACTTTACTACAATGCAGAGATAGTCACCTCTTCAAAAACGACAAAAAAAAGTATGTCTCATCACCGTAATTCTCCCACACCATTATAAACGTTCCACCTTGAGTTTTTGAGGGGGAAAACTGGTGTTTTCAAAAGCTTATTTTTCAATATTCGAATTATTATTTTTCAATATTAAACCGAACGTGTTTAAATAACACTAAAGAGAGCGGTTAAATTGTAACCGGGTTTTTAAAAAAAAACCAGTTTTTTTCTCTTATTTCTTATATTTATGAAGAAATTATTGTTATAGCAAATCAAACAATTATGTTTCCATTATAGCATTTCAAAGTATTTTTTTAAATATTTTTAGG
Source organism: Oedothorax gibbosus (assembly GCA_019343175.1). NCBI lineage: Eukaryota > Metazoa > Arthropoda > Arachnida > Araneae > Linyphiidae > Oedothorax > Oedothorax gibbosus. The sequence goes on from CM033275.1 coordinate 31,427,934, forward strand.
GGGCTTTTGTAATTCTACTATCACAGTTCTAAATTTTATAGCTAAAAAACGTCATTGTCTAAACTTTTGCATGGCACTGTATGTAATGTTTTTAAACTATTTTATTTTGAAATAGCTGCTACTTGTTGCGACTCTATTTTTTTTGCGAATTTTTAATTAACGCGGCGCAGTGAATCGCATAGCTAGATTTCAACATATTTTACATTGCAGCCTCCAAAATCGTAATATTTAACTTACTTTCAATAATGTGACCTATTAATAATTATTTGAAACACATCCTGGTATCCAGATGAGTTTAAATAGGAAGCGCAATATTAAAATTGAAATAAATATAAACGATATTTTTTCATAATTTTCAACCAAATAATAAAATGTTAAACAGCAAATAGCTTAGTTAAAAAGCAACATGCCTACAACAATTAACCGCTTACTTGAACTTTAAAATAAAAAAAAACCTACTAATAGTTTGTTTCGAAAAAGTGCAGATGGTTTTTCCACTAAAAAAACAACGAGTAGTTTCATTTCTAATGAAGTTGAAGCACTCGTATGTTGTTTATTGTTTGGATAATCGCTTCAATCGGCTGCTATTGTAAATTATTAAAAACGCACAAACATATTTTTTAAGTTTTTGATCATAAATTCATAAGTAATTCGAATATGACCTTAATTTTCACTAAATATATTTTATGTCTGAAACTTATCTTATAAAATAATATGCGATTCTAATAAATTTGGGTAAAATAACTCATTTTTATTAAAAACGCACAAACTTAATTTTTTTGAGTTTTTGATCATAAATTCAAAAATAGTTTGAATGTGACTCTGATTTTTACTAAATTTATTCTACATAATGTCTGAAACATATCATAAAAAATTCGGATAATATTTTATGAGATACGGATTTTTGTCCCAAAACACCCATTTTTACCGCACTGTCCGGCGTCCACAGATGAATGAGAAATTCTAAACAATTTTTGCTTTCCAAGTATTCGAATTAATGAATAAATGCGAGATTGAATGAATTTTTCCGCGTCCTGCGATTTATTAGTTGTTTCGGTTTCACACTAAAAAGGACCGTCATAGGTGAAAATAAACTTTTTTCTAAACAAGCTTTCTCTAACAAATGATTTAAACAACCGACAGCACAGCAAGAAGTTGGCATTTAAAAATTTAGAAAACTCACTTTCTCGAATACTGAAACAAAAGTAATTTATGACAAAAAAAAGAAAACAAGACCGCTGGAGCTGTTGCCATTCACGACTTGAAATAACCCCATTGTATTTATTTTTAAATTATAGTTTGAAATCTCGCAGTTAACATAAGTATGTTTGATCAGTTTCAGTACTTAATTATGTTTAAACAAATAAAACAATTTTGTTTTACGTATTAATCGTCTGCTTCAAATCGTTTGCATTTTATCGAATATTAGTAGTGGTAGTGTGTTCGAAACTGTGAGCATCACGCGGGAATACCATCGAGAAGTTCTTATCAAAATGGTGAGTTTATTTTAATTTAATTTTTTTGTGATTAAACAATTAGCATTTTCTTTTCTGTTTTTTATATCGTGACTTTGTGTATTTTTACTCCATAACCTTAATTGCATTGTGTGTATGTTCTTTTTGTCATAAATCGTTACAAGAATTCTAAACTAGCGTGATCCTTCTGGTGATTATTTGAAAGTACTTTGTTTTGAGCACTCAAAATAATCGAAATTGCGCCAATTACTGTTTTTAATGCATATCCGGGAATACTAATCAGGCTTCTATTGTGTTCTTACGCAGCCAAGATTAGTAAAATGTTTTTACAGTTGTTGTACGTTCAATTTAGTTATTCTCGTTAAATTGTTGTTGAAAGCTCTTAGAATTGCAATTAGCCTTTGTTCTATAAATGGATTTTGTTGGCGAAACTTTTTCCACTAAACGGCGGGTCTCTAAAATTCTAATTTAAAAGAATTGTTTGTAAGGTTGCGGGTTGCACTACAGTGTTTAAAAAGTATTGAATTGCTAGACTGTTTTCTACATTAATTTTACATTGTTTTCTACGTTATCTCTACATTGTTTTAAAATATAATACATTCCCAATTCTAAATAGCATCATTAATGATGCTTTTCAGAATTAGGAATTTAATATATTTTATGGTAACTTTTAACATAAGACATTGGTTTTAATTAAAAGTATATAAATTATCAAGTATAAATTTATAATATTTTTAATAAAAAAAACAGAGGGCATTGGAAATGTGGGTTTTACTTAAACCTAAAAAAAAATCTTCGCTTTTTTTTACAAAAATATTAATAAAAGACATAAACTTAATTATACTATACATATTTTCTCTTAATATTTGCATTTTCACATTTCTTTAAAATGAATTAAATGCTAAACGAACAAAAATATTTCTATAAGTAAGATATATTTTTGAAATAATTTTCAAACGTTGACTTTATTTTTATGATTCATGAGAATTCCAAGAATATTTTTAGGTTTTCATCAGCTACTTTTTTTTTGTTAAATTTAATTTTTCTCAATAAACACTTTTAAATGGCACGTGAATTAAGCATTCGGGGTTTAAATAATAAGACATAATTAATTTAACGTGACATTGAATTTCCGTACAAGTAGAAGTTACTTTAACGACGAATCAAAACGACTCTCTGACCGAACCGAAAGACATGTGCGCGTTCAGCTGCAGCAATCAAAGGGTCAGTCTCAAATGACTGTTCCGAAGTCATAAGGTTTTTTTTTTAAGTATGGACGTTAGAATAAGGTGGGATGCTTGGTTCAAAAAAGTGAAGCCAAAAATATGAAATTAGCTGAGTCGCAAATACTTTATGATAGGTACATACAAACAATCCGCACTCTCAATATATTTTAATTACATTTAAGTACGAAACATTTCCTTTCATTCGTTAAAAATCAGTAATTAAAACTGAAGCCAAAATGATGTTTTCAACTACTTAACCCGTTTATAAGATGACAGTGTGAAAGACAGTATTCGAGGCAAAAACTTGAAAGTCACCACGATTACCACACACACACACACACACGGCATAAAAGGATAAATTATCCCAGCATTAGTAAAGAAGGTGAAAAAAAAACTTTTCTCCAGCACTTTTCTTCTTAAAGTAACACGTTATTAGGAAAAAGCATAGCGTTGAATTCTCCGAGGCGGACTTGACCCTTTTTTGCAATTGGTATATTTCATAAAGTTTTTTTTTTAAAAAAGCAATATTCTGTTTGTTCACTTTATGTTGGCAACAGCTCTTGAGGGGACAAACCCAGATTCGAAGAAATCTGGGATCGGGAGTTCCGGTCACGCTTCACGTCACTTCAGTTCAGTGCCGGGACGTGATCCGGGGACTTGCTGCGGGTTCTCGTCTCCATGGTCAATACCCTTTGAGAGCAGAACCCAACTCAGGATCTTGCGGACGCAAATAAAGGTCAAATCACATTTGACGAGTATAAAAGGTAAATATTCGGTTGCCTAAAGAAAACCCACGCCATTAACCCTCCTTTTACTCTAATCAAAATCCTAATTCAACCAAACCATAAAATACAATGCAACGGTTTTCTTTTTACTTTTTACACAAAATCGACATTCTTGTTGAATTGGGATTGGCCCATGGCTCTCGTGGCGCCGATTTGTCAAAAATAAGTGCTGCCATTTTTGAAAAGAGAAATGATTTGTGGAAATAATCTCCCGGGAAGAGTGGGAGATTTATTGTGATCCGTGATCAGCCATTCTCGGCGCGGAACCGAAGAGAACGGGGATTTTTAAGAAAGGAAAGTTTTGAGGCTGAGACATCCGCGGCGGCGTCACCTGATCCCCTTCCTCCTCGCTAAGAGTTCTTGCCTTGAGGTCCAACTGAAACGGAGGATGGGATCATCCTTTTCAGGTTCAGGGGGCCTTCGCACGGCGACATCTATTTTGTCCTTCTCAAACACATTTCCCTAGGAGAAGGAGGGGTCATTTTTACTTAGGCTTTCTCATGTGCAATATTTGCTGGGACATTTGTAGATTGGCTAACATCATAAACTGACACGATAAAATGTTAGTCAGTGTTGTAAATCCACAATATTCGCCAGAGTCGAGTCTAATAACTCAATCTTTGCATTTAGACTCTAAAGTTGTGAGTCAAAAAATAAATAAAACTGTCTTAATTTCATTAGTCAGGTGGCCATAATTACTCAGAACTTTTTTAAAGAATTAAATGGACACGGGTATAGATTGTTTTATTAATTTTGAACGATAAACTTAGTAACATAATATATTTACAAGCCTTCAATTAGGCAGCGAGGTCGCATTTCTTCTAGACGCCATCCACTGGACGAATCCTTTACAGGACGGGCTCTACTCTAAAATAATTGGGACTCCAGTTATCATTCTGCTTAGAAAATAACACAAAAAAGGTGCAAATGAACACAGAAAAATTCGTATGAAATGGATCTAATTAGGAAAAATGGTTGAATGGTCACGTTTCCTCTTCTTCTCTTGAAAGGATATTCAACTGAAAATGATGGAATCCTGTTTTGAGTTTCTCTGAATGCAGATGTTGTTTCAATGGGAGACAATTTTCGAATTCAAAGGGCAATTAGGTGCATTTGTTCTCATTTATGAATTCCCCGGTCACCGTTTGTGGAAATGCCGATATTTTTTTAGCTACGATCACAAAAATAGAGGAGAGAGTTTAAAGTATGCAACGCAAAATGAACTGAGTAAAAGTTATTCGAGATTCATTTTGAAATGCAAATACTTGATACGATGTTATCGCAGTGAAGGAATTTTCTCTGATGGGTAGTAGTAAAAACATAGTTTATCACAAAATATTAAACCCTTCAGTACCATGAGCCTTTTACTAGAGTCTAAAATTTTGTTTTACAAAATTCTTTTTAAAAAAAAAATAGTTTTTCATAGTCATCAATAATGATTACTAGGATGTTCTTGGTTTATTGTGAGAACAATTTTCTTTAAAACAAATACTTTGAAACTTCACATTTCAGATCATGCATTTTCTTTAAATTCAATATGTCTGGGGGCGATTCACCACAAAACAACTTCAAACAGCCTAAACACCCACCTACACAGCGATGGAATGGTACAGTGGGATATTAGACACCGTTGACTATGTTTAGCGTGTCTCACATCGTCAAATCGGGCCCGCATCGGACCCTGCTACCAGCAAATCATATTTTTCTCATTCTCAAAAGGGAGAACATGTATGATCTCAAATTTGAGAGTGGACCTTTCAAATATGTTTTAAACTAATTGTATTCTGGAACGTCAGAACATTATTCTCGAATTTGAGAACCAATTTTGTACAGTGTGTAGTGTGAATTTCAAATAAAATAACATATTTAATAATAGGAGTGGTTAGTTACAATTTGAGTTTATCTGTAAAATTTGTGGCTCGGGTCGTGAACTTGAGTAACGACTGGCAAACACGGATGGACAGAAGCTTTGTATTCACCTGTGGCAGTCAGCACCAAACCTCCTTACTCACCTTCGAAACCGAGTCATTCCTTTGACGTGGACGGTTTATTATTGGGCTAGCATGCAAGAGGTGCCGAGTTCAAACAATTCAAAACTAAGTCGGCCCGTACCTCTTCGGACTTATATCCTTTGCGTAGTAAACATGTTTTAAAATAAAATTGGCACTGTTTTGAAAATGAAAACATTTTATTCAATTTGTTTATTCGATTATGTTTTTCCTCTTTTGCAAATTCCTCTCAATTTGGAATGAATGCATTTAGCCCACTTCTCTCTTAACCCTTCACATTTAAGTAATGTAAAGTGGTTAAAAGTAATGTAAAGTGGTTAATGAGATTCATCAAACCAAATTCCTCGATGGTGCAGCATTCGAAAGAACTTCTTTCTGTTCGATAAAGTGATGTCTGAATATTCAGTAACCTATTTACGAAACTCGAGGAGGAGGTGTGGGGTGAGAGGGTCGTAACTGCCGAGTCATTGCGGTTTCTGTCATGTTCACCGTACTTACGGTGCAAGGCCATTCACATGCGACGGAAGAGAAAACCGTATGTATGGTCTTACCTGCGGTTTTCAATCAATTAGTAGTTCAATCAATTAGTGGATTCGAAGTTCGGAAAAAATGTATGGCCGTTCATTGCCACTACAGCGGCGATGAACATTATTACTAGTTGATGACAAACATTGGTAAAACCATAAGTACGATTTTTACTTCCATTGCATGTGAAAGAACCCATCGACTCAAACCGAAACGAACTAAATGGTTTGCAAATACGAATTACCATAGGAGGAGATTGAAAAAGAAAATAATTTTGTCACTCTATCGTTTTTTCTGATATTTTTTAGAGCAAGAAATAACTACCAAATATGAATGAATGGGATTAACACTAGTCATAAAAAGAAGAAAAAAGTTTGTAAGACGTTTGCTTTGAGACTTTCGAGTGATTTGTTCGAATGCGGTGTTTCGCTCTTCTATCCTAAAAATGTATTGAGTAATGAAGAGACTCAACAACTTTTTATGTAGAGGGAGCGTGTTGAATATGTTGTGTCCCAACATTCTAACGAACCTGTGCCTCTCAACTGTCGGTCACTGTATCGAAGTTAGAAATTTCAGTTAAGGGGTACGTTTTTCCGGTCAGGAATACACAAGTTTTTGTGCACAATTTCCAGCTACATGGTTTTCGAATCGATTGTAATAATAGAAGAAAACAAGCGTTTTTTAGACTCGAGTTTAAATTTGCACACATGTTTGACTGTGTATTGAATTTTAATTCCACCCTTGCATAGCCCATAGCCAAATCAGCATAAATATTCTATTTAAAAGTTACATGTTTGTCAAATCGAATGTAATGAAGTAATAGTAAGTAAAAAAACCCAAATAATTAGACATTTGGGTTTTCATTAAAATATCAAAACACGACTGAGTGTGTTTACCCTTTTTTATCCAAACAAGATTCTCTTCATTTCCTAACACCTTTTCACGTTTGCGCAATTGAATTTTGTTTAAATGTTAACGTGACTCCATCAAAGACTGCATTCGAGACAACTTTTTCCTTCTTTGGTGCTCCAATGAGGGCATCTTTTGATGACTGGGAAAGATCCGGATGGCGTTGCTTTTGTCATTGACACTTGAGATTGAATGGAAAATAATTGCGTTAGGTGGAAAAAAACTAGTTAAGTTTAAAATTCGTTTTCATATTTTTTTGATAAAACTTAGATAATTCATTTACTCTGAAATGCTACAAACCCACTCAATAAGGAAGTCTGACATTTCCTTAGTAATTAAGTTTTTTTTAACGTAACTTAATTTTGTTTCACTACTTATTATTATTATTATTATTTTGGGGGGGGGGGAGCGGTTGGTCCCACTAGAGCTACTCGAGAGTTATTGGCGAGACAAGACCTTTGATTGCGAGGCCCTTTGTGAGGCCCAGTGGCTTAGTGGTAGTGCTTCGTATTGCCACGCCACAGGTCCGGGGGTCGAGTCCCAGACCGGGAAAGGTTGTCTCAGCCTTTCATCTCTTAAGTGGGTCGATAAAATGCGTACCAAGCATGCTTGGGAACTAAACACTGGGGGTTCCGCGTGAGGCTGACCACCTTACCGGGACATACGCCTAACACCCCTGAGCCCTTGGTCACTTAAGCTGGAATGGGAACGGCAGGCCCACTCACGGGCTGTTGCGCCGAGGAGCCTAGTTTTTAGTTTTAGGACCTTTGATGGAGCCACCATTAAGTGACCCAAAGAAAGTCAAATATTTTTATATTTGAGGTTACGTATATTATATTTAAAAGCATCTCTCTTTTAGTAACTTATATCATAAAAGATATCCACTATAATGCACTGATATGCACTATAATGCACTTTTTGAACATAAAATAGTGACACTTGTTTTTTTTCTCTAACAGAAATGTGACATCAAATATCTTTATGACATTGGACGGACATCCTGCCCTGAGCAGTGTTTCGCCTTCCTACAGTAAGTGACCTTCTCATTTTGCATTGTTTCTCATATTGTACGTTGGTTGTTTCTTATAAATGTTTAAACACGTATTTATTCTTAGGGTACGACCGCCTGGTACAAAGCGGATCGCTTTTTATCACGAAGTGTCCGTGTTTTCACTGACATCGCTTTGTGTTTTTTCATTAAATTCGTCTGCGTATGGACTTATATCGTATACGAAACGTCTGGCGGCTTGGAATGGTTGGTGAGATTAGCATCGGTCAATTCTCTATTGGCAGAGATTCTGGTGAGGGTTGGTTAGGTGAACGTAGCTCTGGTAGAGCTGCGCACTTACATGGCGTAGTTTGAATGCAGCACTAGTATCCTTAGGAAAAATTGATGTAGAAAATTGATGGTAACATATAGAAACCATAGAATTTTGTATTGTAATAATATGACAACATAGGGTTGTCTTCTGGAAATGTACCATATACATATGGCAAACTTATGGAAACACATTTATGGCATAGTCATGGGAACATGCCGTAGGGCTATGGCGAGCTTATGGTAAAATTCCATACACAAATGACAAGTCTATGGAAACACCATAAGCTAATGCAACTTGACTTCTTCCTTTGATAATGACCAACTAAATACAATCCTAGATTTAGACGATGTGTTCCAGCCATTCGCAAATATATATTCTATGTAGGGGGTTAACGTTACACTAGAAGGATTCTAAAACTATCACGATATATTTTTACTTTACTATAATTTGTATCAGTTATTTGTGAAAGGTAAAGTTTGATACATTCTTGCCCATTGATAGTTATTTAAGCAACTAGTGCCGAAAATAATACTTTATTAAGCGAGTGGCTTTTATTTCACGAGACAGTAGGTCGAGTGAAATAATGACAAGAGCTTAATAAAGTATAATTTGGCACGTGCTTGCTTACAATATTTTTTATAATAACGTGCAAAAAAGTATTTCTACCAATGAGTGATTTTCATCACATCATTTAGTTTCCATGGCGATATTCGAAAATGCAAAGTAGTAAAAGAAAAGTTGTAAAATAGAAATGAGTGAAATAGTTATGAAAATAATGTTCAGGTTTCCTTAGAAGGAATGCTTCCCGGACTGCCTTCAAATGTAAATATTAATAACTACACCGGATCAAATGTTACTATAAATATGCATGTTAAATAAAAGTATTGTTTGGCGTGAAATTGGTGTTCTTACTTTTGTCTTATTTAATTTTCTTTAATAATATTTGTAGTACTTGTAGTTTCCATGGAGATATTAGAAAATGCAAAAGTAATGAACCAATAGAAATAAGTGAGTTTCATGACATCATTTAGTTTCCATGGAGATATTCATGACATCATTTAGTTTCCATGGAGATATTCATGACATCATTTTGTTTTTCTACCAATCGTATACTCTTATTTACTTTACCGCACTAGTGCCGAAAGTACTACTTTCGGCACTGTCTGTGACGTAAGCACGTAAAGTGTCTTTTTCGAAACGATTTATGAATGAATATGATATAAAAAAGTGAACTTTTTTTGCACGTTGTTATAAAAAATATATTAGTTGATACAATTTCAATGCAAAAACGTAAGCAGTTTGAAATACCCAATTAAATATTTTAGGAAAAATAGAATATCAAAAAACAGCAGAAACTGTTCATTCACTGATGCCATTCTTAGACTATTCTTAGATGTTGCCTTTTCTTGCCTTCATTCATCTTTTTCATTCGTGTTGAATCCCTCAAAACTATTTGCATATTTTCGAGAAGGTGAATGAATGGAACAACTTTTCACGATATTTTTATAAACTTGGTTCCGAAAAGCTGAATTGCCGCCAACCACTAACACAACTCAACCCAAATAAAATCTATTTCTCACTTGAACAGAAAACTTTCTTTGAAACACATGAACAGACTTTTATGCAATTCCATTTCATTTAGGAGTAACAAAAATAATTGAATCATAATAATAAGCATTTTATATATCTCGCCGTCATCGATTGTATCTTACAGCTCTGAAAGCTTCTTCTATTCGGGAATTAATCCCAATTTACCTTATGACTCAATTTTAAGTCTTTCTAAACAATTTAATATCTATCCTAAGACAATCCATTCTAAGTATTTTCCTAGATTAGGCAGCAGGTCATTAATTTTCGCGCGCACACTTTGGAGTTAAAGCATACCCGAAACCGAATTTCGCCGCTCTAAGTCAAAGATGTTGCGCCTTAAAAATCCCCTCCTTACGAAATTATTCTTTGCATGGAGCTCGAAAGTGCATCCCACTCTGAAGGCGGTCATGATATGACACGGACGATATCAATTTAAAATTTAGTTAGTATAGGTAAATTAGGATTCATTCCTGAATAGTAGAATATATTAAGTTGGTACGTTGGGAGGTTCGGTCCACGTGTTGGCATGAAAATGTTTTTGAAAATGGCGTGAAATGGCAGAAAAAGTGCTGAAAAAAATATTCCTAACTGGCGTCCAAAAGAAAAATTCTAACCAAAAATAAACGCATTCACCTATTCTAACCTATTTGCCTCTAGTTCCCAACCTAATTTATATAAAATATCAAAAACTAAGTTTTTTAAAAAATAATTAACCTAATACGTTTTATTTTTTTAATATATGTTTAAAAAAAACTTTATTTTCTCAACTCAAACCAAATAATTTCCAACTTGCAAACGGTACGTGATACGGTCGCACTTTGTTCAAATTCAGGAGTCGACCTCGTCACTTGGTGTCGCTCGACGTGCATTCAACTCAGTCCGAATAGTGGGATCGGCGTTGCAGGGCTCTTCATGACGACCGAGTATTTCTCGCGAGGGTGGCAACAGGAGTCATTAAAAGCAAAACCGCCATGATTCAAGGGATAATCTCTCGCTCTTCGCTTCAGTTCAAAAGGCGAGCGAGCAGACGACTTTTGGAATTCCTCCTCGACAGAGAAGAACGAGAGATTATGAGTACAACCCCAATTCTTGTCATGAATTAGAAACAACATTTATAAATTTTAAACCAAATTGTTATTTTTTTTCTATCTCGGCCAAAAATGACTTATTGAAATCGATAAATGTTTTTTAAAGTGACGCTTTTCCTGAAACCAGCGTGCAAAGTTTGAACGGCGAGTACATTTGGTAGCATTTTATGCACAGTTTCATTCTACCTTACACCACATCACATGATATAAAAAATCCTATATCAAGTACGAGATAAATGTCTCATTTTTAAGAAACTATTCAATAACGTTAAAATCTTTAAATTGTGTGTCTCGAAACATGAGATGGTAACATTGAAGAATGAAACAGCCGATAAATGGATTCTTTACACGCTCGATGTAGTTAATATTCATAATTGCTTTTTATTACTTTGCATCTGTTTCCTAATGTTTAATGGTATACCCTCCAATAAAACATATCAAAATTCGATTACAACTAAACATTTTCGGTTCGCTTCCACAATTCCCATGTCAAATAATATAGAAACTATCGTTAATACTGTGCGATTATTGATTATTTCGCGTCGCTTGCTCCTGCAACAGACCCAAATATCTTAAAATAATGAAAAATAATCAAGTATGGCAGATGTCGTGAATGACTCCTGCCGTCTCTTATCGAATGACCAAGAACAAGCGACCCATGAGTGATTTGAACGACCCTCGTTCGAACACGACGACCCAATGAAGGACAAAGGGGGCAAGAGAAGAGTGAGATCGCCAAATCGATGCCACACTCTCCATGTTATTTCCATACGAAAAGTTATTTTATGATTTGGTGATGAAAACTAGAAAAAGGCAATTTGTGCAGTTGGCAAAATGTAGGACGTTATCCGAATGAATGCAGTTTCTAGTACTTCCTTTCACATCTATGATCTAAATTGATATGAATTCATTTTAATTTAGACTCACTTCCTTGGTGCTTCACAATTAATGTCGAATGGGGGTAAGTTTGTCCCAAGCTTATAACTTATCATTAAATGCTCTTTAAAAATGGGCTGGCCTCTTTTCAATAAGTAGCAACTGAGCCTTAGCTCATGAGTAAAAATATATTCAATAAGAAAGTCAGTCCTAGGGTTTTTGCTTGGACGGAAGTTACCCTCCGGGGAGCCAAAGTGACCCCATTCGATGTTACGTGTAAAAAGATGACGCCGAATCCTTCCGCCAAGCGCATGTTTGGGCCTACTGTGGAATGAGTCAATGGTTTCACTCGATTTTGTTTTCACATTGTTTTTGGACAGGCGGCATCTCCGCCTCTACTCTGGCCTCCGTGATTGCGCGTTTTCGTGTTGAGTCGCGCTGAGGCAGGTGTCGAGGTCGACAAACGATTTTGATTATTGAAATTGTTTGGACGTCATTCAGAAAGGGTACCTCAATATCAAGTCATTCTCAACCTTATACTTTTCTTTAAATGGATATTGTAGTTTTCTGGATGGGGTTTGTAGTTATTGGTACTCAGCCCAGCCCAGTTGCTGCACACGGATAAACCCAATGCCAGTGAGGGAAGCGGAGAATCGATTGTCGAGAGAAAAAAAAGTTAGCTCTAAATATTTATATAAGTATTAGTATAATTCAATTTTCATAGTTGGTTTCTTCGTGTAAACAACTCCCCTGATTAAAAAACCTAAACATAAAAATCTCTCTCTCCCGTTGTCATCTTCATAACTTTAATTTCAGACTTCTCTTCCTCTCTCTATTAATCGAATAGGGGAAAAGCATTTTCTTAAGCCAAATGACTCCGGCTGCATGGAATATTTTTTTACAAACGGTTTTTGATACAGTAAATGTAGTCAACTTAAAATTCCATTTTTTAAAAATTAGTTACAAGAATTTTTTGAATATTAAAACATAAATGTACAATAAAAAGTAGGTCTAAATATGAAAAAAAATTATATATTATTCGCTTCGCTTCTGAATTTAAAAACGTCTTAAAATTTCCGTTTTCCAGACTTTTCAGTCACCAATCGTCCAGTCTAAATTGACATCACATCGGACGCGTGTGAAATAATAAAGATATATTCAGCATTTAAGACGCTTCATGTGACTGAGCCATTTCAGATACTTTTTTTTTAATCTTAATTTAAGCCAGACGGATTTGCTTTGTTCAATTTAATTTTATATAAGAAGTTCTTCAGAGACAAATGTTGTGAACCTCTCGTTGTCTTGAGAGATGCGGAGACTCAAGAGATTGGAGACCCGTCCCAAATGTGTCGACATCCGACAGTGAGGGAAATCGCCGCGGATAGGAAATTGAAGCCACGGAGAAATGACCTCCGGCGCACTCATTGCTGGTGGCCGGATGAAAGGAAAGAGAGTGCTACTGGAGAAACGGTGGCGTGGATTCATGTTGTTCCACTTTTAGCACCACAACTTTCAAGCATCTCTACTAGTGAGTCAGAACCTTTACAAATATCGGATAAAAGTTTCATTTAAAATAAAGTTCAATGCTATTCGGATGATCCGATATTTATTTGGGGACATTTGATAGTTGGTACTTTCTTCCCTTTTAGCCTTGTTAAAATTACCTACATTTGCAAGCATGGGATATGTCGGTGAATAAATTTAATTTATTTATAAGCATACAATAAATAAGAGCTAACTACAGTTCACTGCGTACTGGGCATAGTGGATAGCACGTTTGAATCCAAAGCAGTGGGCCTCGGGTTTGAATCACGGTTTTTAAACGAATGTATATTCTGTTGCTACTCCAGACCTAAAACCCAAATCCTGAATTTTCCGAATGTTGAGTTTAGACAACAACAAAAAAACACTACTTTATGTGTCTTTCTTTGAATCCATCCTACTTGCAAAAAATACTGTGACCATCGGAACACGTACAGGGTTGACTTATTTCAGGTTCCTTCCATCTTTCGTTCTTGTCTTCCCTTCGATGGGTGCTCTGTTTTCACGTGAGAGGAATTTAACTATAGAGGCTCGAGAAATAATTTTCATTTACCATTTCTGTTGCCACTCAAGACCTGAAACATGCCCATGACGCCAAACTTTAAAAGAATGACTTAATATGTGTTCCCCTTTCAGTTATGAGGGTCAACTCCAACAACCTACTGGAGTGGATCTGATTTATTTCAGAATATTTTAAAGAGGATAATCAGCAGCACCAACAGAAAAATCAGAAATACGCACGGTTACAACGAGAGTAATTGCACAAAGATATATCTCTGGTGGCATACCTTTCAAACAAAAAAAAAAGAAATGTGTGAATTGGAGAGTTAACAGAAAGCTGGAAACGCGAAGATAGACTTGCAAAAATACTCACTACTGGCGATTCCTTACTATTTTTTTTAATTCTTTCGATAAAAAAATCGGATGTAAGCTAAAAAAAATACTTAAAATGAGAATCTTGCACGGGATTCCTTCCTTTTTGGTGCAACAGTCATTCAACTAGTAGTCATAAAAAAGGGTCAAAATCCTCTTTTTTTCTCTCGATCAATAGAACCCGCCAATCGAGCCCTGGCAGGCAGCCATCTTTGAATGGCCGCTGTTGCCAAATAAATTTTTAGAAAAATATACTTAAAAATACTGTTATGGTGAGGGAGAGGAGATCTCTTTAAAACGTTTAAGGGGGAGTACTTGTGAAAAGCACATAAAAAGATAAAGATGCGCGTTCTTTTTAATAACAGTTGCTCACACTTCCAGTTATATATCACTCAGATGGAGGGGAAAAAAGTATATAACTCTTGAATAAGATTTCTAACTACATGCTTAGTTCCTAGTTTTAAACTTTATAACATTAAACCATAAAAGAATCTTTTAGAACTCTCTCACGCTTTACTTTTCTTAAAATAAAAAAATCTTCAAAATTATCGAACAATATTTTGTTTTGGTTAGATTGGATTACGTTAAAAAAAAGCATGTGAAGATAAACTAGGATGATATTTTTTCACATCTCGTACAAAAACAGTGAACCATGTGAAAAGTGATAAAAGACGACGATGCTCAAAATTTCTCTAAAGATGTAATATTTCGGTCTTAAGTGAAGGCCACTCTTTTGAAGGGCAGACAAGTTTCGTAATTAATAACAAGTTCTATTTTTCACAGTGGAAAGAAATGCATTTCAAACGACTCTCATGACAAATCCATTTTTTTGCCAATCCATCCATTATCCATGTTCATGGTAGCCTAAAAAAGAGAATAATTATTATTGATCAGTTAACGGAAGTGTTTAAGAACAACGTTAAAAGATGTTGTCAATTAGTCAACGTGTTTTCATCTTTAGGGAATCTTTTTCACCCGAAAATCAATCGCTGATATTTTTACTATGTCAATGACGTGCGTTTTAAAAACATGGAACAAAAATCGGTCAAATAAATCGTCGAAAGGACGCAATAGCAATAATTTTAACTTGTTGAAGGGGTAGAGTTTTTCCACGTATTTTTTGCATTTATTTTGCTTGACATCCTTAAAATTTCGTATTTTCAAACCCCATTTAAAGTATTAGAATAATCGAAACAATGAAATTACAAAACTCAATGTATATGTTTTTTTATGTAATTTTTTTAAAAAAATCTACGTTATTATATTCTGTGGTAAATAGAATATCGTGCATAAGAAGTCGCGAAGGAAATAGCAGATTTATGGCGAGGAATTCTTATTCTGACGCGATAGAGGAGAAAGAAAATTCCATCGGGGAAGTGCATTTTGAATCGCGAAGTGAGATATTCTGCGACGGGAAAAATGATAGCTCGAAAATCCCAACTTTTGAATTCATGACGCTCCCTACCTAAGTTTTAATAAAAACTCGGTTGTGACATTCAGTCATTTGAATATATATTTTCATTAAATTTATTTATCAAGTACAGCCAGTAAAGCGATAAAAAAAAATCCTTAAATGTTTAATACTGACATGGCAAAGAACCTTTTAACGATACAACTCTGAACTTCCTTATTTTCCCTTGAAACGGGTCTTTAAAACCGTTCCTCATTTCACCATGTGGGAAACTTTGCTATGAAACAAAACCCTCCCAACAGTTTGGACACTGATCTGAACTAGATGGTTCCTATAAAGGCGATAAATTGAATGTAAAAGTGTTTTCGGTGCCTTAACTGTGGAAAATGGTTCTTAGTTCTAATTACGAACACCTTGTGGCATCTAGAACTCATTTTGAGGCGCCTCCCACGCTTTCCGAGGGATGGGAAACAAAAGAACACTCATGTCCTTTATTTACCTGATTTTTAGCAACCATTTGAATTTTTTTTTCTGCTGAAACCAAGTAGGTGAAAGGTTTTTCGGATACCCTATAGTTCTCCTTTTATTCAATCTTTTTTATGGGGTCGATATCGTATTACGTTACTTATGATGTGTTTTAGTGTAATGAATTTATTTTTTCAAAAATGTCCCTTGATACATTTCAACCATCTTCCTTTCTTATAACTTTTGTTCTAAGATAAGTTATTGAAAAAAAAATGTTGAAATATTTTATTTTGAAATTTATCCCATAGAGAAAATGATCAACACTTGGCATTCAAAATGAGTTGAACAATCTATTCACTTAAAATGTCCCATCCATGTGCGAGTCAATACTTATATATATATCGGATTTTAGTCTCTCAAAAGATAACTTTATTGAACCATAATCGATGCAATGAATTTCTTTTGGTTAAGTCAAGTAAAAGGGTCATTTTGTCAAGTTCTTTTTCATGTACCCTTTTTAACAGAAGTATTTAGTCATTTCAGTTGCGTCGGTCCATCTGTATACCTCTTCTTTGGTTGGAACAGTCGGTAGCCCAAAAGGTCTAGTACTGACTCATAAGTGAATTAATTTTCAAAGTTAGAGTAGCAGGACCACCTGCATCCTTTAAATTCAGAAATTTTCGGCTTTAATCAATGTTTAAAACATGTTCTTTAATTTTTTGGACACTTGATCATTGTAGGTTTTTTAACACAAAAAAGATAGATTGATTATTAAACACTGGACTCGATGCATTTTAAAACGACTGATTCAATTTGAGACACTTTCCCGTCGATACTTAGAGGGTTAAAACCGGTGGTTAGCAGCTGTTCTCCAAAATGAACCTGCACCGAGTCCACAGCTCAGAGTGATTTATGCCCTCATAATTAAAAAATAGTCTGCGCGTCTTCCTCCCCCCACACACAACTATTTTAATCTCGCGGGACCATTAGAGACCCTCCCCCCCTGTCACTCACTACAGGATTCCAATAACACAACTATTCAACTCTGTCGGCGGAGAGAGCCACTAGTCGGTCAAAGATTCGCACTTTGGACTTTCAGGCCCATGATTCAAATGGATACCTTTTCAGGTTCTTTCAACAACTCGCCCTCGTTTAGCTCTAGTGCAACTTTATTCAGCCATTCCTTCAATAAATGAGTAGAAAGAAAATCCCTTCACAAATAAAACTGTATATATATGGTAAGTCATGTCCCTTCGTCTGATGTCAATGAAAGGTTACGATATCAACTCAAGCGTTGGCCTCGTCACTTGATAGTGGTTCAAAATAACGAGGCTTGAATCCCAGTTTGCCCACTTTTGGTCTGGTGCTATGCCTCAAATTTGAATTATTTTTAATATTGAATTGTTGAACTCATGTTTATTGAAGAAAAAATCTAAAATATTTCTTTAAAAATATCTAATAGATTTAATATTAAAAAAAAAGTCGGATTCCAACTTTCTGACAATATTTATAGAATAATCCATGTCGAATATGAGGCATGATTATGCAACCCCATTCAATTACTTAGACAAAACACTAGGTTTTTCTCTCAGCCCCAATAATTTATAGCCTTTAATTATTTATCTGATGGTGCCAAGCGGGACCCAGAGCAATCGTGGAAATGTGTCTTGCGGGGGCAATGAAGAACGAAAATCGCTCAATTAAGATGTGTTCTTACGGCCATCCGTTCATGCACTCGGTACATTACTTTTGTAAAAGATTGAACGAGAAAAGATCCAATAGAACACCTTGTACATCTGTCGAAAAAAAGCATTCCATTCATGTCATTATTTATCGACAGCTATTGAAAACATTTCGAGATTAAATCATTTTCAAGGAAAAAAGTGTATATTAGAGAAAATCTTCAATGAATTATAAAAGTTTTTTTTTTTTTAGAATTGATTTTCGGTATCAAAATTCGCATAAGGGGCCGTCTGCATGTAAAAATAACTTAACAAATCCAATGTTAACAGCCAATTGTATTTACTTGAAATTGTTAAGATTGTGTAGCACCTGCAAAATATCCCAAATATAAATATTTAATACCTCAAATTTTAAAAAATACCCAAAATAAGTGTTATTTCGTTCGGCGATATTTTTAGAAACTGCCACACAAATCCTAAACGCCTTTTCTATCACATTAAAGCGGTGTGACAAAGTAACATATGTGGATAAAGTAGCTTTTAAAATGTCAGTGAAATCCCGTTTATGTAATGCCATTGAAACACCAATGTAACAATTTTTAGCCTTTAAGTGAAACCATCATTCGACAAAGGATCCATGTAACAATTTCCAAATCATTTCTATCAGATACATCAATAACACACATTACAACAGATAACGTTCAGACACTTTTTTCGTAGTTTACCTTAAATACAAAAAAGGTCACCTTAAAAATGGTTCTCCAATTTTTTTTTTACTTCTATAAAACAATTTTAGTCAATTACGACACTGCTGAATATTACAATCATTTCGTTATACTATTACAAATTTAGAAATTGAACACTTTTTCTAACTTAAAATTTACTATTTTAATACTATTTAGTTTTAATAGCCATAACAAATTGCAGCTTTCTACAGTGATACATAAAAAATTAGTTTTTGACATCGAACGTCTTTTACAACTTTGTATCACGGAGATTTGCTGTCAAAATCCATGTTGTTTTTCTTTTTTTTATTGGAAATTCTACTTTTCAAATGGAATATGTATTCTTCATACCGCCCCCCCATCAAATTCCTGGTGCTAATCCTGACACATTTCGGGCAACAAAACGCGAGACTCGACTAGTTCCTCAAAACAAGATAGTGTTTTAAAAAAAAACTATGTGGAATCCACGCAAATGACGAGCGTAAGAAACAGCGTTCTTTTTTTAGATCGAATATCGAGAACGTGTGAAATCGAAGAAATTGCGAGAAAAAAAGTCCTATCTGTTCTTTTGAAATAAAGAGTCGGCACCAGTTCATTTTGTTGGGACGGTGGGGGGTGATTCATCTTAAGTTTACACTGTTACCATTCAAATGAATTTTATAAATGTATTCGAGTCCCGCTGATCATATTCACTCGTTTATCATATTTTCCATTTGAATCAGAATTATTTGATTTAGGCTGTAAGTTGCTATTAGGTATCGTTTTATAGAAAACAAATTGTTTTATGCATTTAATGAAATATTTTCTACTTATAGAAAGTTTCTTTGGAATAAGCGCAAAAAGTCACTTTTTCCACATTTTTCAAGATTACACTTGAAAGATTAAAATTAGATTGAAAATTAATATACAATATTAATAACATATTATTTATTAATATATTATTAATATTGTAGTATAATTTTTGATGAACAGTTTAAAAAAAAAGTTTGTACAATTGACTTGAATAGTTACCGAGTTAAAACTGATTTTTCGAAAGGGCTTGATGTTTAGAGGAAGAGGGAGAAAGATCCAGGGAAATCGAGAAATGAGTAGAAATTTACCTTTTAAGATACTCCTACAAAATGAGTTCCGTCATAGAACTTTTTTTGACATTCGTTTACTTGGATAGGATTTAAAAGTTACTTTATGAATAATATCTATTCGAGAGCAGGCTACTTCTCAACAGGTGAAAATAAAAACATCTAGTTTTTTTTATTGCACATCTTTAAAAAAAATAGTCATAAATAAGCGCAAAAAAAAATTGTGGGGCGGGGGAGGCTGAGGGGGGAGCGCATTTCTTTATTCCATCACCGAATGCAGAAGGGCTTTAAAAATCTTCAAAAACTTTTATTTTTATTGAAAAGTGTAACACGTGACGCGGCGGGGAAAAATAAATGTAGAAAAAGAAAGATTAAAATCACTTTTTTACGTTTCCCAAACGGAAATCCGATCGCTGAGAAAGGGGAGAGAAAAATATTTAAAAATGGGTGCGAGAAATAAAAGGGAGGAACTGCTCTTTATCGGGTGTTGCGCCAACTTCGCCGAACGACGGGCTTCGCGATGGACATAAAAAAGACTTGAGAGTCAGTACAGCGTGAGCGTACGATGTCCCTCGAAAGCTCAAGTGTCGACCTCGTCCAACAAGCTTTGAAATTACAATAGCGTGTGTGGTTTCGTTAAAGATCTCTTTGGGCATACAAAAAGTTATAATGTTTAAAAACTCAACCAAGTTCTGCAGTTTTGAAATCTTGGCGAAATAATCTACAAGTTGGCGACGAATCGGAAGCTTGGGGAGGAAAAACCCCGATAAATAGGTTTTCCAAAAAAAAATATTTAAAGCTAGGAAAATGAACTGAAAAGTTGGCATAAAAATAGCTACTTGTTAAAAAAGAAGAAACATAAAATATAAAGTTTTTTTTTAAGGTGCAAGTCAATTTTCGATAAGCGTCGTTTTAGGAAGGAAAGACTAAAAACATTTAAAAGGAATAATATTGAAAGATTAAACAAATATGACGGGAAAGTTTATTTAAAGTGATGTTCGTCTTATAGCGACATACACCATTAGATTGATAATGTATGGTTGTTGCGTTTAGCAACAAGTATGTATGCTAGTTTTTTTTAATGACTCGAACTTTGAAACTGTTAAAGATAAAGTGAAATTTTACTTACTTAAAATACTAATAGATGCTTTAAGCGTTTTTTGCTATTTTTTATTTATGTTTTTAGCTATAACAGGAAAAAACAAGCATTTAACAATTTATACAAACTCTATTGCAATCAATGATTGGATCACCCGAAACCATCACACAAACTTCTTAATTATTTTGAATTTCATCAAGTTCTTTGTTGGTATGGAATTAGTTACAATACTTGTGGGTCACTCAACATCGACTTATACTAATTTGTGGGGAGCCCACAGTTGATAAAGCAGTGAATGAATTAGTATTTAACATATTAATATTTTTTAGAATTTCCTTTTGGCAACTCTGTTTTGGGCACACTTGTGGTCATAAATCCGTCTCTTTGCCAGGTGGGTCAACAACAAAAAAAGTGTTCGATTCTCGTGAATGGGTTGTTTTTAAATTCTTGAGGTACCCATAGGACTAGGATTCCTTAAAGAGGGTTCCTTAAAGGTTGATGAGACGCGAGGAACTACCGTTATCTGTTTCAACTCAGGTTTGGTTTCAAGTTTCGAAGACCATCCATCTGCAGGTGGTCGTAAACCAGGACTGACAACTCTCAATTGGTTTATTGATAGGAATCCCATGTGTGCTCAAAAAGTGTCCGTGCACACCTGCCATTGTAAATATATATAATAATATAATAAATGCAAATGACTCTCTCTATTCAGGCAAATTAAATCTAGTTTCGTTGTTTTAGTGCTGTGCAATGCATCCTGCATGATACGGGCCTGACCCGCTTTCTCGTGTTCCTTCTTAACAGAATTTCTTCGTATTCGTGTTTTGTACCCTCGGAAACATAAAATATTTCAATCACCTTCCATTTGGCGACTTTCAGGCGGCTTCACTTATTTTGATCGCCCGTGATCTCCATCTTCATCTCAACTCTGCGGAGAGGTGGGTGTCCAATTTCGCCAATAATTACCCTAATATAGTACCTTGCAGATAAATCTGTAATTTTTTTAAAAACTTCGTTACATTTATATATTTAGAAAATACACACACTACAGATAAAAGAATCCAACATTGGTTACAATGTTAAAAATTGGACATTTGCGTGATAAAAAAAAATATCAAGAAATGAATTCTAATTTATTTGATCTCTGCGGGCAGTGAAAAACCGACCAAAACTATCACTCTTTAAGTATTGGTGGCCGATAGTGGGTGATAAGTATTGTCGCCGAAGTCACTCCATATCGACTTGGCGAACGCCATAGTTCAAATGTAATGCCCTCTAAGTCAATAGAAATCCGCCGATCGTTCCCAGTAACCTCCTAGGTAAACTAGAGCGACCCCTCGCCACTGTTGTCACGACTTTGCCTGAAGGGCCTCTGATCGAATCGAGAGCGAACAGCAGCGCCCTCGTAATCTCCCCAGTGGCGATAAGGCCACTGTTGCCAACGAGCGGACATAAATTCTCCCCAAACGATCGTGAGGCCGTTAGCTTTTGGCAGTTAATGACCCGTCGTAACTGTAAACCGTGATACGGGCAAGAGATGGAAGGGCGGACGAAAATTAGGCGCGGGGGCTAATCGACTTAAACACTATTAAAGAGGGGGTGGGGGGCATTAAAGAAGGTTCTGCTAGGTGTTTGGGTTAAATAAATCTTTTTTTTTTAAAGTTTTGCTCGAGTGTTAAGAGAGTGGCAACATGTGCGCGGGGGGGAGTGATGAGTAGAAGGGGTGAATGAGCATCAAGCCCCTTCTGGAAGGGTAATACGCCGGTGGTCTTGTTTCGAAACCATCATTCAAACTTTATCATAGACTGTTGCTTGTGCACAATAATTCTGCTCTCATATTTTGACCCGTGATTAAGATGACAATTTTTTTTCAAAGTTTGAAATGAAACTCGTCCATTAATATAAATTTAAAAGAGTTTGTTCCGATTTGAACACAACTCTCTCGAACCATTCCACCATTCAGAAGTGGGAGAGGAGAAAAAGCAAGAAGAAATGTTCTTCTGTAGAGATAAAAACGATTTCGCGGCAGAACAATTCTTGCCCAAGCGGAGAGATAAGGAGGGACTGCCATTGGGAGCGGAAAACAAGATGGCCGACCTCTTGTTTCCGCCACTTCTGAGATTAGAGTAGAAACTCTGTCCAAATCTCGCCGGGTTGCCCCCTGACGGACAAGGTCACACTTGGCAACTTAGCACCTACTTGCGAGAAAAGGTTTCCATTTTTAAAAAATAAACTGAGAGGTAAATTTTCTTAATGGGTTTCCTCATTAGAACCTAAATGTTCATGACGTACATTAAAAAATCTTAGTATAGAAAAATACGAAAATATCCTAGTGTAAGGCATTTGGTGATTTGGCCCAAATTCTATGGCCAAGTACATACTTTGAAATCACCTTGAAAATCGTTCTACAGTTTACAACTGAAGAATTTGTTATTTACTGATAAACTAGAACTATTCAAATCTCATTTTAATGAAACAAAACACACAAATTATTAGTTGAAAAAACGGCAGTCGAGTCGTTATAAAATTTGATACTAACATACGCAACAGCCATTTGGGCCGAAGAAGGGAAATCTCGCCTGTTTTTCGCAACGGAATTTGTTTTCGTCTTCTAAAATCAAACTTCCACTTTTCACTTCGGAAACCGAAATCGACATCGGTTTAAAAGCTCCTCGCTCCCTTTCCCATTTTGTTTTCGTTTGAATTCTGCCACACATTTTATACGCCGCTATAAAAACATCCGATAGGTCCGGGGAAAAACGAATCTGATTATCTTACTTGTTCTAGCAAGTTGTTTCCGCATGGACCTCTTCTGCAAATCCGGTAGACCATCTTTCACCAAAAGTGGTTTTTTGACTCTTGGATAAAATATTTTTAACCAACTTTTCCTTTATAAATAGTTCGACAGAAAAAAAAACGCTCTTATAGACGGTGGAGATTTCAGTTCATCTGTCCGTACACCCCTATCCACTTGTTACCGTCTGACTTCAAAATTCTCATTTTGTTTAAGGGGATACGGTACCCAAAACCTTATTTCTAGAAATAATAACATAAACTTGTAAATTATAGTGG
The DNA here is from genome assembly GCA_019343175.1 of Oedothorax gibbosus. Classification (NCBI taxonomy): domain Eukaryota; kingdom Metazoa; phylum Arthropoda; class Arachnida; order Araneae; family Linyphiidae; genus Oedothorax; species Oedothorax gibbosus. The sequence goes on from CM033275.1 coordinate 31,451,687, forward strand.
TTTTATATAACGTTCACTCGAAATAAACATTTTCTCACAATAAAAACAAATATTTACAAGTAGTTTATTATTTTTTAAAAAAAAGTCAACATTTTGAACTTTTTTAAAACGCAACTCCTCTTTCAATTTTGAGAATAACTCCACCAAACTTTTATAGTTTGTTATTAGAACTATTTGTTCAAGAACTGTGCATGGATTTTAAAATGTGAGCCACAGTTAAAAAGTAACATGCATTTATACTGAAAATCACAAACAAATTACAAATTATTGAATTCAAAAAAAAAAAAAACAATTATACATAGTAGACCTTATTCCATGCACAATTTTGTGCACCATTTATATAAGAACACAGGTTAAAATTTCAAAATTCTAACTTAATTAGCAAAAAAGCTTTGGGGGTTTATTAAACACAAGAATTGAAAAACGCGAAACAGAGAAAACAGGTTGAAAGCAGACGAAATGCGTATTCAAACTTATAGGAATGACTCCAGAAAATATTTCATAACTTTTTTCTACAGAAATATATCATTATGAAACTTTCAGTAAATGTTCAGAAAGATATTGTGAATAATAAGAAGTAAAAACTGAAAAATCGATGTTTTGACCAATTTTTGGGTACCGTATCATCCCCTTAAAGGCTATGTTATTAGAGATCCATCATTTATAATATTTGTCCGCTTGTCTTTCGGTTTATTGACGATCTGTTTCACACACAACTTACGTACTAATTTTCAAAGTACTTTTTTTTGTTGGAAAAGTATGACATTAAAAAACTAAATTTTTTGTCCGTCGTCCTTACTCGAAGAAATTGTGTGAGCTATAAACTAACAGGCAAGTAGGCTGTTTTAGTTTCTTCAGGTTCAGAACTTATTACTTTCAACTTCCTAATATGAAATATAAGGCACTTAAAGTATTGCGGTCGAAAATCCAAAATAGGGATCTCCTACACACATTGTTCGTCTGTTCATTTCGAGAGCCTTATTACACGGGTTCCCAGGTCAGACCTCATAGTAGGGTTTTCGAGACACTCACGCAGGTAGCTCGTATAGAACTTTGTAGGTTTTAAAGTTATTGAAATGACCCTATAAGGTATATAATTACCCTTAAAGGCATTGTTACACCCCCCCAAGTTTTTCTTTCTCACTTCCTACACAAGTCATTGAAAATGTAATAAAAATGAAAGATAGATAATAGGATCAAGGTCGTATTGAGCCATCTCTTGGCGACTCTGTTTCAAAACCACACTAATGTGTCAATGCTTGTTTGAAATAAGACATTTCTGGTGAGAGACAACTATCCTCTCCAAAGAACGTATACGATGATCGGGATGCGAAATATTCATGTGGCTCGGCGTGCACGGGACCCTCACTTCGAGGTCAGAGAGATGCTTGGCGACGACGGCAAGAAAAATGAAGCCACATGAAAAGGCCCACTTCTGCGCCTGACTTGCCAGGGGGGCCAGTAAAAAAAATTGGATTAGCCAAGCATACATTTTTTTCAACTTGCCCGAGATAAATTGTTTAGTTTTCGAATTTTAAGAAGTAAGCAAGTGATTTTTGAAAAAGAAAATCAAGTTGCAGTGGATAATTGTACGGTTTTAGAATTAAAATGTGGAAAATTAATAATCTGCATAGTTAGGACAATTTTTTTCTCACTGTTAGGTAGGAACCGTCGAAGCGGGTATCTTTGGCCCTGGAGGGTAACTTTGGTCCACGCGTCGGAAAAAGATTTGTTTCTTAATTTCTCTTCATAAAATGATCCCATCTTAATTTCTTTTACATTTCTGGAAAGGTGAAAACATTGCCTTTCATTTCATGTAAAAAAATTCATTCTAAATTTGGCAATACTACAAATGACGTTTGTATTTTTACGAGCATTTAATGACAAAAATCTATTTCTTCCAACTTTTGTCTGGAACACCTTCAAAAATATTGAACATAGCTAAATAAAACACTCTATACTATTCTATTGTTTATGGGGATGAATATTACACCATTTGTTTTAATCTAAATTGAATGCTTCTTCTGCTATATTTAATTATTGGTCACTGGAAAACTTTTGCTGATGAATGCGGGTAACTTTGGTCCAAGATAAAACTATTTTTTTTATGGAATTTTACACTTTCAAAAATTTATGTAAAAGTGCATTCTGTTTAACTATTTTCGAAGAAGTCTTACTTTTATGATTACTCATTTTTGATGTGATTTTTTTTAAATTACACGATTTTAAACCTTAAAAAGACAAAGATAAAATGCAAGAAACGTACAACATTTAAAACCGCTAATGTCGAAATATAAACATATTCAAATTCCTAATTACGAATATATTATTTTTTTCTTTTATAATAAAATCGTTTGGTTTTTATAAAGATATTTGTTATTAAATCTTGCTTGTAAAAATAAATTATTTTCCCTCATTAAAATTGAAGTTTATTTTTCTTTGAAGCGACAATCAACACAAGTATTCATAGTGTAATGTTATTCTACGATGCACGGCAATGCAAATGTTAAGTTATATACCATTTTTAATGATTATGTATGTTATGACATTGTTATTTAATATTGCTATTAATTCGGTAACACAGCCTTTAAGGATGTTAAAAAATATGTTTCTTATGTATTTCATGCTTGGACCAAGGTTACCCACCCGGATGCTAACCGTGTCTTAATTTTTTTTTTTAACTAATACCAAATTTTTTTTTATTTAAAAAAAATTAACAAAAATGCTTGAATATTATTCCTAAAAGTATAATATTTAGAATGCATAAATATTTTTAAGTGTTTAAATCGTTTTTGTAGTATAATTTTTCTTCTTTTGTAAAAAAATCTAGGATTTTGAACCAAAGTTACCCCCACTGACGGTATTGTTTTTAACCAGCTGTGACAAGCAAGTACAATTTTTTCATATTTTTCTAACCCAAGAGGAACTCCCACGGAAAGCACTCTCCACATTATTTCAATATGAAACGTCTTGTTTTGTACTTTTAGAATCAATAATTAATATTCGAAGCGGATAATTGTTGCGGCGTTGTAGGTTTTAGTATAAAAACAGAATCAATGTCAGTTCTAATATTTCTCTTCACGTGTATAAATTAAGATTGTTATTAACTTTTTAAGCCCCTTCATATTTCTATTTTTTGACTTTATGTACCCTAGCCTTTGGTGACTTGTAAAAAATAACGCCAAATGCCTATTTCCCGGTTCCAGTAAAGTAATGTCCGGCATACTTCCGGTGCCATTGCAGCGCCACTGGTCAAGTCAGCGGAACTTTCACATACAAGGGTTGCAGCAACCGCATTTATGGTTTACCTGACTTAATTCTGCCAAAACTATATAATTTACTAAAATCGTTGATTGTGAAGGCGCCAAATCCGTCTCCAAGCACTTGTTTGAGCCTATTACTAAGGAGATCCGTGGCTTCACTCAGCAAACCGCTTTTTGCCCTGTTTTCGAGCCGGCAGCATCTTTATTCCATTCTAACCTCCATCGCGCACATGTAAAAGAGCTGCCATGTCTGGGGTTTTTTATAAAGGGTTATTCGAGTTTTACGTTTGTGTGTTGTTTTATATTTTGTTAACGTATTGGGGAGATTGTTTATATCCACCCACGTCCGTTCAATATATTAAACGGAATTTCAAATGTATTACTTTTACAACAAGAACTTTGCAAAGATTGGTTTTGTTCAAGAAGAAGTCCACGCTGTAGAACGTAAAAATGTGCTCAAACTTTCCACTTCAAAACCAATATGACTCACAGAGTAAAAAACTTTAAGTGGCGAAATAATTTTTTAAAGACTTTCATGAATACGTGTGTGAAGTATGTTGTGAACTGCATAAAAAAACAAGAAATCTTGCATAAAACACTTCTAAAGAACAGTTTTAAATCATTGGTGTCAGACGTTACGAAAGAACCCATGCGAACGACCCCATGCTTAAATAATTATTCTAAATTTAAAAAGTTTTTCAGAAGTTCTTGTTGCTTTAGACAATCTTTAGACATGAGCCATGCAAGGTAAAATCTATCCATCGAGTGGATGTTTAGGTTACCACACCTATTGAATTTTTAAATTTATATTATTGTCTCATTTCATATGTTATTATTGTCTCAAATTCAAGGGGTATTTTTGTCGAGAATAATGTTCTTAAAATAAAATTAGAACATCTTTTTTGGTAGCTTATTTCTGACAATGTAAAAAGTTATTTTTTATTTTATTTTTTTACAGATGGTCCTGTGGAGAGCCCCTAGCCATACCTGGTAGGTCAAACTCAACAACGCAAATATCTGTGAATTGCAAAAAAAGCATCGAGATCTGTCGATAATTGTCTTCCTTCAACTGCGCGGACTGAATATCGAGATAAACACATCGAAAACATCAGTCGACTATTCTCTCTCGTACTCTAATGGGAATGTTGAGTGATAATTGCGATTTCTAGAACAAACTTTCCTTCAAATGAAACATGGTTCTTCAAAATAAAAATGGTTAACCTATCTTCTGCATCACATTTGAATCCTAAAATCGCCATTGATGTCTGTAGCGAATAATAAATGTTTGTTTCGTAGAGACGAAATATGAATTTGCTCTGTTCATTTTGAAAGAAAAAATGAAAGATCCCGCAGAAGAGCGTGAAGAAGGAAGCGGCACTTCTGTCGATGATTGTCGCTCTCATTTCTTTAGCAATATTTGCGTTAAAGCAGGCATATGCACGCATAAACGTTCAGTGATAGTTTAGTACAGAAGATAAAATAGGTGACAGATGAAATGTTTACCAAGCTCTTTTTTTTAATAAAGTAATCTTATCGGTGTCTTTAAAGCAGTGAGGATGGCTTTTCTGTGGAGATATGAATCAACAAACAAAACTCATTTTGAAATGGACGGTCGCATGAACGGAGTTCTGAATATTACAGAAAATTACGACTCTCCAAGAACCTCCGCGAACGATCCTTGAAGGGTGGAGAGACGAAGCCTGCAACCTCGGAACACTACACGAGTGTGAAAATCTCCGTTTGATGCATTCCCTAGCATATTATGATGAGTCTCATCAAACCAACTACTCCTAAGAAAACCACAGAACCAACTATTTCTAGAAAACCGACCATTTTTCTAAATTCATAATGCTTTGGGTGTTTGCATAACGCGTAATACATATGATATATTTGTAAAACATATACGGTGTTTTTTCACGTAGCTTCAAGTCTAAAAACAGACAAGTGTCTACAACTCATCGATTCGAATGGACTGTGCTGCTGAGGTTGATAAAAAAAATTATCATTATACGAACAATACCTTAAAGTATATTTAAACAATACCTTAAAGTATATTTCTTACAAGAATCATCGAATGTGTGCCTCAACGCTTTCATAGTTTTCCATCAGGAAACCTAACTGGGGTTGAATAGAGCTACGAATCGGTCATTGTTCTAACCCTGAAATCGAATAATTATTTATGTTCACTGCGAAGTAACAGATTATTGAATTGTTAGCAGTTTGACACGAAGGTGAGACAATTCATGTTTTTGTTGATCTGATACAGATTTATCTAATTAGTCCCTGAAATTTTTTAATTAGGCGAGAATGTTGATATACTCAACCTGAATATGTATGAATCGATGAAGGCATGCAATAAATAAGCAGAGGCAATAAAAACTCAATAATTGACTTTAAGGACCGTAATTAACCAACATATTGCTGGTATTTAATTGTTGAGTTCATTCTTTTCATTCAACCGAGTTGAAGAAGCCACTGATTTCAGCAGCGAGAATACAGCAGTTTCCTACATGGTTTAAAAAACCTAAACTCATGGATGGCATTATATTGTTGATATTCTGACATTGGAGTTGATTCCCCGTGAAATAATTTGAATTTTGTTGTTCCACCGCTGGACTTCGACAGGTGTGCGCCTCGACCATGTTGTTCGTGGGTGAGAAGACCTGAAGTGCGCCTCCTCCGACTTGGCGATGGAGGGCGGCGCCATGAACGCCAGCTTCGCCAACTCCAGCTTCGCGGAGTACGAGGTGCCCCTCATGCGAGGGGCGAACGAAACCCTCCTCAATGGAACGACGCACTTCGTCACGGGTGAGTCTCCTTTTGACTCATTTCGTACCAAACATGTCTTTCAAAATAATTGATAAACTCAACTCAATCAATCAAAAATTATTTAGCCGATTGTCAGTTGGGCTCTGACAATTAATTTATGGATGATCCATTAATGTTTAAATAAAAGTTTTATTAACAGAAGGCAATAAAAACTACTAAAATTGTATTAATAATTCAATAAAAACCAAAAGTTGCATCTGCGCAATATCGCAATATTCCTAAACTCAAGTATTGAAGAATTTTTTGCGAGGAAAAGAGAAGAGAACATTTAAAATTTTATTTTCATTAGTTGTGGCATTTATATTCAGAGAACATATACAACCTCTAAATGCGATATTAGAAGATTCGCGGAGAAAGCAACTTTAATTCTTGTCTCAAATAATTTATTATGTAAAAATTGACAAATTTCGAAGGACAAGCAGGAGGTAGTTTCAAAGTTGTGTATCTTTCTGATGAAAGAGGAAGCTTTTTACATAATAAACTATTTGTTACAAAAATTAAATTTGCCTTCTTCTCGTCTTGTCGCATTTCGAGGTTGTCCAATGTGGTTGTTGTTTTGTGGGCAGGCGGCGGCAACTTCTCCCTGTGGGGCGGCGTCAATAGTGGAGGAGAGGACGATGAGTACGAGGGCGGGGGCTGGGGTTGGGGCGAGTCGCAGTACCCCTCCGGCTACTCGCACCTGGGCATCGTGCTCACCTCGTTCTTTGTCACCGTCATCATGATCGTCATCGTGGTGGGCAACATGCTCGTCTGCATCGCCATCGCCACGGAAAAGGCGCTCAAGCAGGTAACACTGATCTTCTTATAACAACTAAAAGTCACTTTTCACAATTTGGACTTGACTGAGTCAGCATTGACTTGATTCTAACCAAATCTTCCATGTTAATTCATTGTTTTCATAGATTCTTCGCTACACTGTAAAAATTTGATGTAGATAATTTTATGGAGTCCCAATGTATCGAGTCGTAACGGTATACAAATAAGAAATTAACTTAATAAAAGTAAAAGCAACCCAAAGTGCTTCCACCAGCTTAAGGGCGTAACTTTGCACCGCAAAAGAAGAGTAAACTTCTTATTTGTGTAAGTTACTCCATAAATCTGGTGTAAGGTTACTGCATAAAGCTGTAGTATGGTTACACAAGGATTTTTCAGTGTATAATAGAGTGAAAATATGTTTTTAGTTTTGGCTATCAAGTTAGAATTCGTTAAGTCACGTCGCCCATGAAAGTCAGTTGTTGCATCTATCAAAACGGCGAATGTTCTAACGCTGTAAAAAAATTGGCGGTAGTACATTTTGCCCCCTGTCACCAAATCGTTCACCAAGTAACTTTCCATCATTTTTTTTTACTGTGAATGACGAACGTGTGGAGACCCGTTGCCAGTGAAGAGTTCTTTCCGTCATAAGTACTTCAATTAATGATCGATTCTTCTAGAGATACTCCCTATGATTGAGTTGCCATATTTTCACAAGCATCGGTTCGGTATTGCACAGGTGCAGAACTGGTTCATCGCGTCGCTGGCCGTGTCCGACTTCCTGGTGGGTCTGGTGATCATGCCCTTCTCGCTGGCCAAGGAGGTGATGGGCTACTGGATCTTCGGCAGTCTCTGGTGCGACATCCACTCGGCCCTCGACGTCTTCCTGTGCACCGCCTCCATCAACTCGCTCTGCCTCATCTCGCTGGACAGGTACGCGCCCTCATTCAAAAGGGCATCATTATCTGGCCAAGTCACGCTACTTACCGCTCGGCGCTGAGAGATACCACAGAATGTTTCAGCTCCGTCTAAGTACGAGTTGGCACTCGTTATTCACCTTTAGATCCGCATTGCAATGTTGCAGCAGGCTATCTTCTAATCTAATGGTATAATTAGCGCAACCCATTTGCTTTACAAATGCCCAATAATTTTATTCCCTTATTGGTGTTCTGCGAAAAAGAACAGGGTACCCGCTGTTAATTTGATGGCTAACCGTTTCCCGAGATAACTTTTCTACGCATTCTCATTCATTTGTAGCTTATATTGCCAAGGACACGAGAGGTTTATAGCGACCGAAAGTTGTTTTATTCTGCGAGCACCCTTAAATTTTGTGCGAACGCGCTATCATGGTGTTCTGGGTCGTGTCAAAAACATCGGAAAACAGTCAGAAAATGTAATAATAATGAATCCAGTCAAAATAATTAATAATATTAAAAAACAATTAATCATATTTTAAAAAATAATTTTTATTTTCCTTTTCAGCCCGTTTCCTATGTTTTCGACACGACCCATGTTGCGAACAGATTGGTATAAAGTTGTTGTACTTGGAATCTGGCAACGGGAGAGGTTTTGTTTTGGTTTTAAAGCGAAAATAAAGATGGTTGTTCTTTTGAAATGAGATATTTTAAATTATTCATTCTAACCTGTAATTTTATAAACGAATATTATATACAACCCAGAATGCCATGAATTCGCGTTCGCACAAAATTTAAGGGTGCTTTGCAAAACGAAGCCAAATTAATTTTTGTTGAGCAAAAATTAACTTTTCCGTCACCACTTTGTTCGACGCTACCTTTCCACAGACTCCCCTCCTCACCTTGAATGTGCCTTAGTAGGGGTCTCCCATTGAACGAATATTTATTCACCTTAACCGGAGCCTAAACCGGATTTTCATCAACATCATCTATTCCATCGAAAACTGATAGTCTATGTCCTCTTAGTCGAAGCTCTTTAGATCAGCTTAAACGAAGGGAATCGGGAGTCAAAATCAACTAACACTAACACAAAGGTGAATCTCCCCAATATTAGGTATTGAAAGCGTGACGTACCTCGTAGTACATTTGCGCCAACGTAAGGATAAACCTTCTAAATTACGAAACTGTATTCTCTCGATATTTGAGGAGCTTTTCAATGGTAATGTCGATTCGACATCAAAGTTTTTATAAATATTAGTTTACAGGGAACAAATAGGTTATCCTAAACACGATACACAAGAGTTACGAACACCTTGGCTAACAACATTCATCAAGGTAAACTGGTGGAATCTGAATTGACTTAGAGGGTGTTGAATCGGCGCCTTGGGTGGTTTGCCAACTCTCCCAAACTGTTAATATCTCTTGTACAGAGTGCAAGCTCATATGGGGTCGAACAATTCTTTCCAGGTACTGGAGCGTGACGCAAGCCGTGGAGTACTTGCGTAAGCGCACCGCCAAGCGGTCAATGGCAATGATCTGCGGGGTGTGGGTGTTGAGCGCGGTCATCTCCCTTCCCCCCCTGGTGGGGTGGAAGAAGCAGCAGCGCCCCAACGCGGCCTACCCCGAGTGCCTGCTCTCCGACGACGTGGGATACGTGCTCTACTCCGCGTTCGGCTCATTCTACGTGCCCGCATTCGTCATGGTCTTCGTCTACTGCAGGTGACGCACCTAACCTAACCACCCCCTACCTTATTCTTTAATTATACTTCCATCTAGGAGTTTATACCTTAAGCAAATGAAATATCAATGAAAAGTACTTTTATTAAAACCCACACAGAAACATAACTACAGAGATCCAAAAACTAATCTAATTTATGCATAGAAACCCAGTTATATCGATACGTTTATCTGATGTCATTGGGTGCCAAAATCGGGAACCCATCAAAATCTGTTCTCGTGATGTCATCTTTTAAAAATCGACAGATTAGTCATAAGCGGGAAGTGAGATTTTACCCGATCGCTGCAGGCCATCTGTTCCAGTGAGGATGCAACACATTGAGCTAAATATATATAATTATTATTACAATTCTATTAAGTCTTAATTTTCAAAAGCAGGTCATTCATTCGTTAAACACGAAATAGATAAGAATTTTTTCCCATCCAATTATGCAGCGTTATTTTGTAGTTTTATTTAATTGAAATTAGCTCCCTAGCACTACAGTCCACGTTAAACAATTGTTTCCCTAACAATACGACTCCAAAGTCGTTTGTCTCTTGCCTTCGCTCTCCAGTTTTTTTAACTTTATTGATTTAAGTTCCAGAAGGTAAAATTCGATCCTTTCATTCAAAAATTCATTCAGGTTGCAAGTTAGAGGTAAAAAAGCTAAACAAGGAGGTGCACTAAGCATCTTCTTCAGTCAACGCAAATCCGCATTCTCCTTAGATCCCTTTTGTTGTGCAGGATACTGCAAACGGACAAAAGCCTCTTCTACTTAACTTCATACTATTCTGTAGCTTATAAAATCTTCTGTTCATTTATGCAACTTCGTATTGTAATTTTTAATTTCCGTCACCGAATATAGGATTTATTATGTTCATTTAAAAATTCATTGAAGTCACCAGTCAAATAAAAATTACTTGAGGTGATGAGGTCTCCTATTTCAATTTTTATTAAGCTATTTTGTCCCTTATACCTTCTCTGGCGCAGAACTCGCATTTTTCTCTACTGCATTTTTCACTTGTTCATAGGATCTTCGTGGCTGCCCGCTCCCGCGCCCGGCGCCACCTGAAGAAGCGCCACAAGGGGGGCGTGACGCCGGACGCCACGACCACGTGCAACACCCGCTCCACCACGACGTGCACGACGAGCTTCTCCAACGCGTCCCCCCCACCCCCGCCCAGGGGGGAGAGAAACGGGGGGTCGGCACTGCCCCCTCCGCCCCCCATCGTCGTCATCGAGGAGATGGAGGAGGACGCCAACTCAGACAGCGTCAAGGTGGCGCCGCCACCGAGGAGGCGAGTCACTTCTCTTTGAAACTAATTATATCGATAGATGGCGCTATCACTTTACATTGGTTCAGTTTTCTTTTTGGACTAATCAAATAGGTCACTCATAAAATAGGTTATGCACTAATAAAATAGGTTTTGCTAAACCACTTTGTATTTTTTTTTTATCCTGTTTAAGGTAAACGCTCTTTTTTGTGTTTAAAAGTTCAATAAGAATTTGTTCAATAAGAATAGTGTAACTTTGAGCATTCTTTTTAGTTTAATAACATTAGGTACCTACTTTTAAACAGTTTATTATTGTGGTTGGTAACGTTTCGTGTGAGTGTTATATCCTGTGCACTCAGAGCACAGCGTTTTCAACGTCGTCTTTCGATTAGGGCGTTTTCGGGTGTACTTTTATGTTGAGTTAAGGGTCTTACAAAATTGCACGCTAACGCTCTATAAAACCCCATAAAATATGTGCTTTCATGCCCTTTATTCATGTCCCAGGTTCTCCATGCTCCGCGCGCCCAAGTTCCTGCGCTCCCCGTTCGGGTCGACGCTGTCGCTGGCCGACATGGGGGGCTCCGAGGAGGACGTGAGCGACGACAGCGCCGCCACCAAGAAGCAGAAGAAGAAGAAGAACCAGAAGCTGGCGGTGGTGCCTGACGTGGTGGTCCCCCCGCCCTCGCCCCAGCCCCCCACCACCGAGGCCGAGCGACAGAGGAGGCGCATCGCGAAAGCCAGGGAGAGGCGAGCCACGCTCATACTGGGTACGACATGTTTCTGTTAGAGACGCCCACATTGTTAGGCTCGTTTCACATGCTACGTTCTCCGTACTCCGGATGATCGTTAAGTCAATGGGAACATGCGGCAAAGATGCAAGCCGTACTTATGGATTCACCTGTGATTTTCAATCAAGTAGGGACAACGTTAAACGCCACTGCAGTGTCAATACAGTGCGGCGTGCACTGGATAAAAATCGAAAAAGTACCTAAGTAAAGCACCACTTAAAAAAACGAGTAGTTTCATTTCGCATGAAGTTGAGCATTACAAAAAAAGCGCTCGCATGTTCTTTGTTGTTTGGATAATCTCTTCAGCACGATTTTCTGTTCTTCAATTATTATCTTCAATCCATGACCGCAATGCGATCATCCCACAACGTAGTAAGGACGGCGAATATTACAGGAATGGTTGTTAGAGACCTGTTAGTCAGCTATATTTATTTTTAAAAAGAAACGCTTGTAAAATATTCAATACAGCCGGAGAAATGTGATTTAGAAATTTATTTTTTCCATTGGACTGACACAGAGACACTTGCTTTGGAGACCAGCGCTCATTCGCCTTTAATGTTAGCGAAATGCCTAAGAGCGTTGCTAAACGTCCAGGATTTGTTGTGTACACAGCAAATTAAGGTTACATCTTCGCCACTCTTTTGGTCAGTTCAGAAGTGGCTGGGTAATCTTTTCTTTGGTCGCTATGGTAACTCTCTTACAAATGATATCATTGTTCTAAATTTGAGAACGCTTGTTCTAACAACGTATTTATTCTTGTGTTTAGGGCTGATCATGGCGTCGTTCATCCTGGCGTGGCTCCCCTTCTTCGTGCTGTACGTGCTGGAGGCGCTCTGCTCGGCCTGCCACATCGGGGCCACGGGGTTCGCAGTCGCCTTCTGGCTCGGCTACTGCAACTCCGCCCTCAACCCCATCATCTACACCATCTTCAACAGGGACTTCCGGCGCGCATTCAGGAAAATACTCTTCAAGTAACGCACGACTCCATCTTGTGTCTAGAATGGACGCTATCTTAATATTGTAAGAAAGGCTGTTACAGAACAGCACGCATCTTCAAGTGAGATCTCACTTACCAGATGACATCTGCCTCATTGTTGAGAAGAAGAGCTGCTACAAACCAGAAGGCGTGATTCTTCAGTCAAACCTGTGAAGATGTGCTTAATATGGTCTGCATGAAGACAGCTATCTGACACTAAAATGGGATACCCGTCCTGATGGACGGTCTCTTGGTGGTACCCGTCTTGCTAAGAGAAAGGCTGCAAGGACAGGAGACGGGTCTTCATGAAGTTTCTTTCTTGTTGTTCTAAGAAGGGTACATTGCAGAACATGGGGACAGAAAATTGCAACAATACCAGTAAAAATACCAGTAAAGTTTTTTCTGATCTACACTCCTAACCATCTGCAGAAGGAGAAGAACAAGGGTTCATGCAGTCCAACCCATGTGCATAACCTCGATTCCCAATGATGAACGACGCACTATGTCCATCTCTGAACTCGAAGCCAGTACACATTCGTTAAGATACGATTCACATAGAGAGGACTCTAAACGCACGACAGCCACCAAGGCCCTCTATACGTACCCGTTTCCTGACCAAGGGGCACTGGGGTGCGAAGCATACGTCTCGGTCAAGTGGTCAACCTCAGAGATGATTCTATCTCGTTTTAAGCGAAGGGCTACTACAGAAGTGGAGACAACTGACGGAGATGTACCTAAAGTCAGCTGGACACGCTGGACAATTGACTACCGTGGCCTCTCTGGGTGCGAGTCGTATTCGAGCTCTTGTTCCTAACCCTGTGGACCTCTGAGAAGCGCGTTGTCCATGAATGGGTGAAATTCTTCGAATGGAAGATCCTTTTTTTAAAACCTCTTGTTATGAGTAGCAAAAGAGTGTTGGAAAGACGGAGTCTGAAAAATCGAAGTATGTTTCCTAGAGTCGATAGATATCGGATCTTGAAATGACATCTGGTTTCAGCTATAAGAAGTGCAAGTAACTTCCTTCTTCTCTATATATAGGTGATATGTCACAGTCAGATTCTCGTGCCACTCTTTCCTAAACTTGGGGTGCACCTTTTACATTTGTGGAAGGCATTAAGTCACTAAATATTGGCTCTACTGACGCAGGGTAAATCGCCACTTCCCCAAAATTGCAAGTTACCATGATTTTCCAATACGTATATGTACGCGTCGATATTGACTGACTCTATCTACTTGGCTCTGGTCAGAGCAATGTGGACGTGCCTAACCCAAATCCCAGCATATGACGTGATGCCGACGTGCTACGTTGATCTCTTTTGAATTTCAAACACACTGGAAGTGTTGAAAAGTGTCCCTTATGCCGATGGACAGCAGCGTTCATTATCCTGATTGATCCATGATTTAAAAAAACGAACTGAAATCGGATCAAAAGTATTTTTGCATTTACTCATGGGGCGCTCACCTTTCGCGCCTCCTGGTTAACTTCAACATAGCACTTAGCATTTGGGTCTGATGGTCTTTGGGTCTGCAAAAGGGTCTGAGGGAAATCCCTTTGTTCTCCTTCGACACTCTATCCAGGCACGAGCAGCCGCTTCAATACTTCAGACCAAACTTTCGCATTGGTTGCGGACTGTAAACGAAACTTCTGCACTTCCATATTATCGAACTGCTACAATACGTGCTTTCTTCGATCATTTGGAATGACATGGCACTCAAAGATTTCGAATGTGTTCTATTCGAATGTGTAATTCCATGTTCTATTCGAATGTGACTTTCGAGAATTTACGATTTCTTCCAAGCCTCAAATAAACTTTTTACACTAAGAATGGCAACGTAACAATTGTATGTCCGGGGACAGCGTGCAGAAGAAGCGCTTTCAAATCGAAACGCTTTATGTTGTTAAAAATTAGAGTAACCTTTTGTTCACTTGGTTAAGATTGTAAAAAGCCTTTGAAATCTATCGTAACTGACCACTGCCAAAATGTTTATGTTATAGTGTTTTAACTGGGAAAAATCTCTTCATCAGTAGGAATTTTATGTTATGTTATTTCACATTTAAAAAAAGTATTTAATTTATATTAATGTATCATATTTAAAAAAAATTCTGGGTTTGTGTTTGTAACGATTTACTTTTAATTTAGTTATTTGTTTTGACGTTTAAAAAATACCAACATGACCCAGAAATTCAAGAGCGAATTCTCTCTGAATACTTTATAATAGTAAAAAATTGAGCTACCGCTGACCAGAGAAAAATTTCGCACGCAAAAAAGGGTGCTTTGAATCTGCTCTTCGTCTGCCCGCAACAGTACAGGAGGCGATTTCTGCCGCGTTGGGGGGGGGGGAGGGTCAATTGCAGTACGATGCAGTTTCCAAAATCAGAAGCGCAATATCAAAATCACATGAATCTGTTTCTCTTCCAACTTCAACAAAGATCCATTGCAATGTTATAAACTTGCTCCCCGCCGGAGTGGCAACACACATAAAAGTAGGTCATCATTCATCAATCACCTGTACGAGCATTTCAAAAAGGCGTGTATTAAATAATTCCCCCGTGGAGGATTTTTACTCAGTCTGAGTCAAACTGAAGCTGCAGCAGATTTTGCACCCAATAGTAGTCGATACCCAATAGTCGAAGACCTCTTTTCGTGGGATTAACGTATTACTTACTTTCCAGATACCATTGTGTGCTTTTACACGGTGATTATGTTGTACACAAGAAAAATGCCGGGATATGATAAACCTCAAACAGCTCTACTAAGGTCAGAAGAGTCGCGTCAATTTTAGCGACTCGCATTCATCAAACCAAGGTCTGGTGGACGCATGGCGAATTCTTGCCTCTACATTGACGAAATTGGCACAAAATTAGCCGAGGTGGTGAAATGAAGACGTTCGCCCACTCATTATTCTTCGACGCGAATGTGTCGCTATTGAGTTGACTCTGTATAAGACGTCATCCAGCCATCATAGCTTCAACTGATACCCAATAAGGCCAAACAATGGCTTATTTACAAATGAAGAATCGCGTCTGCAATGAAATGTTTCAAAATGTGTACATCTTCGTGTTTGGCTTTTACATATATTGATACAAAGTACAAAATGGTATCCGGGAAGTAAACAAATTTCCTCTTAACACTTTCGTTTCAGATGATACCTTAAGACACCAAGAACTAAGAATTCGATAGTGCTATTTTATGACACAAAATGATTACGTAGCGAAAGTGTTCATGCCATACTCTGCCCAAGATTCTCATCTACATCGAATAGAAAACTTCGTCGGCAACTCGAATTGCAGATATCTCTTGTCGACATTCGCTAATCCTGTCTCTAATAGTCGACGTTTCTAGTTTTCAACATGTCGTTTATTCGGGTCGGCACCTAAGTAGGGACTCAAAAGGCCATCGACAAGTGATCCCAACTTCATTCTGGTCGGTTGTCTTCGTTGGTGTTTCATTCAAAATCTCTGCTTTAAAAGTTTGCGTGATATTTTTTGAATGGCTAAACCTTTTGGATCATAGAACTGGTAATCATTGTAATGTACTTCACCCTTGTTATAGACATATCATGTCATTTTCTGATAATATTTATATACTAATTTAATATTCTAATAATTACACTACATAAAAGAATGCAAATATTGGGAAGAAATCTTAAATAAGCGTAGTGTTGTTATTTTGGGATTTTTTAAACGACATATAGTTTCCGACTTAATAAAATAATGAAGGTTATTTAAAAAAATATAAAGCCAAAAATTGTATGTATTTTTTTAAAGTTATATATAATTTTTCTGAGTATTATCAACTTTTACAGCTTGAAATTATTTATCAAAGTTCTTCTTAGAAATCTTCAAAGTAGTTTTTTAAGTCACGGAGAATCAACTGCAAGTCGATTTGATTCGACGCGAGATGAGAATCGCCTTTCACCCTTTTACTCCCTCTGTCTGATGTGAGGAGGCGCACATACATGTATATACAACATTTCATGACAAATCGATACAAACAAATCTATTTATTCTTGACGCGTGTTTAGGTCACTGTTACATTTGTGTGGATCTCTATTCCAGATGTTTATTCACAGATCAATGTGAGCTGCTGTTGTGTGTTTTTCTCGCAATAATATTATATTATAATAAAGAGTAGATTTTGCTGTTGCCGGTGAATTAAAGCCTTTTCTGTGATGCGAGTGCGTAGTTATTGGAGTCGTGTCTTTTTGTTTCCTTCCACCGGGGCAGTCTCTACTCTACTTATAAGGCCACAGTAGCCCTCCGCGTTGTCTGTCCTGTTCGGAGTGTCGGCGGAAGAGAAACCTAATCAGAAAAGTAGTCAGCCGTATGCAGGCCGGTTTCTTCTTCTTCGGACTGTCACTTGGCTCTCAATGATGGCGCCCTCGTGTAGCTCTAGTACGACTAACGGGATGGAAATCGAGGCGTGACGTCACGCAGAGCTTCTGCCCTTATAAGTTGAGTAGTCTGTGCCAATGCCTAGATTTCCAGATTTGGCGAAATTTCATCAGTCTTGAGCAAAACAGAATCACACATATCCAGGCGTGGAATTTCAGGAAATTTTGGAGCCGATTTGAAATTCTGTTTTGCTCAGGACTGCTGAAATTTTGGCCAAATCTGGAAATTCCTCGATTTGATGGGTCAATTAAGCTAAATGCGGGATTGCGGTTTAAAGCCACCTTCCGCCTATTTCTTAAACTGTGCGTCAGCTTCCTCTGACCTTGGAGGAGTTTCTAAAGTTCAACCTTGTCCTTGGATTTGGAACAAAAAGTAATTATAATTTTAAATCTAACAATTCTATTTTTTAATTCGCTTTCTAAAAATATTTTTGAAAAACCCACTGAAATAACAGCTGTAAAGTCTTTAGCTAACTAAGTCAATTTATGTGTTTAATTTGCCGATTATGGCTGAGAAATAGACCTTCTTGCCCCAAACTTTCAAAGTAATAACTGTGTGCATTATGTCTCTATAACTGTGTATTGGATGCCAACTCAGGTTTCGGCACTTTATCGCGGTTCCCGATTACGTGGCCGTCGCTAATAGCTAGTGCGACTTTAATTCAGCCAAACCTCATGAAGATTCTGAACCCTTAGAGTACCACCCACGATGCGTAATTGGCTGTGTTAAAGTTCCTAAAGAATAGACAGCCGGGAACGATTAAAACTACCTAAATTAGCATCCGGGGGGGTGGGTGTCCTAGTCGCTAGATCGCTGACCATTACGGTACAGTCTGCGCACTGTACCGGGTGCGGGTTCGATTCCCGCCTTCGCCCTGGGTGTAATTTCTCTGTCTGTGTTTGTCTTACTTGACGAGGGGGCGGGTCTCTGATCAAGCACAAGAGCCGGAAATACATGTACCAACCAACAAAATCATCCGGGTGAGTTCGACTAGAGTCACTCAATACCGACATAACTTGTGCCAGTTACGGCCCTCGAAAGACGTACAGCTGTGGACAAAAAAAAGTAAACACTAGGATTATTTCAGCCGTTAGTCATCATAAGGAATCGGACTTTTTTGACTTTGTGAATAAATAACATTCTGAGTTAATTGCATGACACAAAATTTGCATAAGGGGACGTCTTCATATTAAAAATGTTACGAACTTTAAAATTTCCAATAGAAACACCCAATTTTAATAACTTGTAATGTTAAGCACCCTCGAAAACCCCTAAATCTAAGTTTTTGTTACATTTGGAGGAATATTTGACGAGTTATTTAATCGAATCACTTGACGTCCTTCGGGGGACCATCTCTAAAATAACAAGCGTAGTCTATAGGTTCGTCCGAGGGGAAAAAGCGAAATATTGAAATATAAGGTAGAATATGTTGAGGAGCCCTGCAAGGGATCAAAAGTTAAGGGTGATGAAGTCTAAATTTTCCCCCTTTTTGCAAGTTTATTTCAACTGTATAGTTAACATTTTAAGTTTATTTATTAAAGTTTAAATTTTAATTTTTTTTTGTGTAATTCAAGGATTTCTATACTGGGCGCCATTGAGTAACGAGACAACAATATTTATTTTTTTATGAGAGCCACGATATGTTTTAAGTTTAGGTATATGTTTTGTTGGTAAACTTGTTTATAAAGATAAAAATTTTTAATTTTTTTTTATTTATTATTGAATATTAATCATTCGTTGGCATGCTGAAAGTTGTAGTTAAGTTTTAGTTTACATATTTGACAGAGACGGACGTGTGATTTAGTTTTTTTAAAGAATATTTTCTGATCCATAATTTATTAAAAATTCAAACATAATTTAATTCTAATCAAAATTAAAAATATTAATTTGAATTTTTGAATTAAGAATGACAGAATAAACTATAAATTATTTTTAAAAAAGTAAATAAATTATTATTGGTACATATTTTTCAATTTTTTTACTAGTTATTAACAGATTTTATTTTATGAATTGGATTCAAAGATATTTATATCTAACTGCATAGTATTTTATAATATTTTTCATGACGATGGAATATTTTTAAACACTTTCAGCGCGTTCAAAATAGACGAGCAGACGATAATAGTTTGAAATGCGAAAAATCGTTTGTTACTGTAAAATAAAAAATTTCATTTTGCAATTTAAAAAAAATAAAGCATGAAAATGCAACAGAAGCCTATAGTTATGTTTTAAAAAATATTCTATGCATTTACCATAGTTGATTATTATTTTTTAAGAAAGCATTGCATCCGTATAATTATATTCAAGTTGGGTTAATTGCAAAGATTCTTACCATAATCCTCCATTAAAAAAAATTTCGGTGATAAAGTTTAAAAATAAATAAGTGATTTAAAAAAGAAAAGAAAATAGCGCGTGCGCATACACGCGCTATTTAGAAAATATTAAATTTATTGTGAGTTCATTTTTAAGCAATCCTATGTGACGTTAAATAACTAATAAACTTTCTTACTAAAAAACAAATAAAAATTATAAACATTTGTTTAAATATACGAAATGAATTGACTTTAACACAGGACACTGACAAAATAATATTTTTAAAAATGGCTCTCAGTTCTGTGGAATATGCCGAGACTGCAAAAGCTTGATCGCCAATATTGCAGCCCCCATTATAAAATAAAATTAATTTGAGATGCATGCATTGAAATTTAATAAAAACATTTTAAAAGATGAATAGAATATCTTTTTTTTCGGATACAGGCTCAAATACATTAGTTCATGTGTGTATATGATTTGCCATAAGCAAAAATCTAATGTAAATACAAAATGAAAAATTTTAATATTTAATTTCGTAAAACTTAGATTCAATTTCCTAAAAGTTGTCCAGTACATTTTTCTTAAAAATACCGCGCATCGCTTCCATGTTTAAATAAAAGATGAATAAAGCAGAGCTAGATGAACAAATATTTTTATTGAACATCGATTTTAAAACAATATTTACGAGTAAAGAGTAAAAAGAATAAATAAAAGCGAATAATAATAGATGAAATATTAGAAGGCCTACTACTATTAAAAAGTAATCAATTTAAACGTAGCTATTCTAGAGATGACTATGAAAGTGATAGACACATTAGGCTTATAATTCGATAGTTTATATATTGCTTAAAATATAATAAATACTTTGGTTAACGTTACTTATTCCAAATACAGATTTAACTTATGTTCACTCAGAACTTTTCCGGCACTTCGGCAGTTGTATATATATCAATATTTAATAGCCCTCGTGTAGCTCTAGTGGGACGTTATTTAAGCCAAAACCAAATGAACTATCATTAATCAACCTTAAAGACGCCTGTTGTGTGATACATCAGAATTTTAAAGGTCGTTGTGTGGTTTAATGTTTTCTTCCTTTTGCAAGGCCGTATTTGTTTATCAAGTTCACATATTGTAATCTTATATACAGTCCCCTAAAGGGTAATTAAAAAGTATTTTGTGATTTACTCAGCAAATTATGGATAAAAAATTTTAAAATTTGGGATTTAGCTTAAACTTCATGTCTTAAATTCATTTCTGTAAAAATATTAAGGGGTTTCTATTCATAATTTTTTTAAATATTAATATAATAATTATTTAAAAATATAAAATTTCTTTTAAATACCTCAATAGTGTATGCATTTTGTTTGGGTTATTATAATTATTATTTAGTAAAAAATTCGTTTCATTATCTTAATTATTTATAGAGTAGGATATTTTTTTATATGCAACTCATTTAACATTACAACCCCTAAACTTTGCATGTCTCTAACTCCACTAATAATGCTCAAAAACTAACAAAACTTGGTATTTCGTGTTAAAATATGTCATAAATTTGAAATATGGACTCAAAAAGGGGTGTTTCCATTCAAAATTTTGAAGTTGGTAACATTTTTAATATGAAGACGGCCCCTTATGCAAATTTTGTGTCATGAATTTAACTCAGAATGTTATTTATTCACAAAGTCAAAAAGGTCCGATTCCATAGGATGACTAACGTCCGAAATAATCCTAGTGTTTACTTTTTTTTTGTCCACAGCTGTACCTGTTGCTAAGGGTAGGGTAGGGTAGGTACATATATATTCCGGCTTGTGTGCTTGATCAGAGACCCGCTTATAAGCCTTCGTCAAGTAAGACAGACACAGAAAGAATTTTTACTGTCACAGAGAAAGGAAGTACACCCAGGGGACCTGTTGCTAATTAATGTAGCACTCTCTCAGAAAATGATAATGTTGTCCGAAGATTTGGTTTAGTTTGGTTGGATAGGTATACGTCGCACTACAGCTACTCGAAGGCCAATACCAACAGGCCAAAAAAATAAAATTAAGTAACGCACAATAATTATTACAAAAAAACACATTATATTCAAGTTTGAAATTTTTTTTTAATAAATCATTTAAATTTTAAAATACAATAATAAATTTTGGTGTGCTGAATATTCTTTGCAGCAGTAATATTAAATTTTAAAAAATAAGCTCAATTTAAGTAAACATAATTTCAACCTGGAGAAAAATCACTTTCTCAATGGGCATGGTTCAGGGCTTGAGTAGCAACTTTAGTTTAGTTTGAATTTCGTTGCACTAGAGCTACCCTACTACTTGAGTGGCAACAGAAATGTTAATAAAAAATAACTTCTTTCTCTCAGGTGTCGACTTCGTCGCTTGATCAGTGTTCAAAATTACGAGGCGTAATTGACTGTGTTTAAGCTGCTAAAGGAGGCTAGAAATAGACAGCTGGAAACGATTAAATGACCTACCTAAATTCTTTCTCCATTTTCGATTGCTGAATCCATGTCACGTGGGAACAAACGACCCATCGGGGTACGATAGCAAGAAGAAATCTAGAAAAAAAATTCGCCACCAGAAACAAATTTTCGTGGCGGTTTTCTGATAAGTAATTGGGTATTTGACTAAAATTTTTTTATTGGCTTAAAATATTCTTATGCCAAGAATATTAGACCAGTGTTTTTTCTCTTTTTCAAATACCCCATAAAAAGGGAGAAAAATGAATTTTAAAATTAGGACGAAAAATCACTCCCAAAAACGCTTTGTAGCTGTCACGTGGTATCTATGACGTCACTAGTAACTATAAACACACTTTGAAACACCATTTTGGAATCTACTTTAAGCAAATTTGAACTATCCGCTTCTGTAAAACCTCCTTCCATTATACATATAATTCTTATTTTAATAGTAAATTAGATTAAATCCAGTTTAATTGCAAGCAAAAAACATCACACCGGTTTGTTTATATATACTAGTGACGTCAGCCAAATCGACGTTTTGTGATCACGTGACGTACCGATGAAAAAAAGCAATTTTAAAATGATTTTTATTAATTATTTAAAGATTTATTTTGCAAAAAAATATATACGTGGGTTATTTTTGGGTTCAAACTATAATTAATTTAATATTGGAAGGTATTTTAGCGATACAGTCAAGTACCCTATTGATGTACAAAAAAAATTAACTTCCTCCTTAGTATATTCGCCGCAAGTAAGCCCCTTGGAGGCTGGAATTAGGCAGCCGGAAGCATTCAACCTAATCTAACCAATCCACGCCAAAAAAATTTACAAAATGACACCTCACTTGGGTTTGCTACGTCGCTTGACGGCTGTACGAAAGGCCTTGTAGCATAGGCTTTCGAGTAGCTGTAATGCAACGTTATCAAACTAACCAAACCATGAGCCCTCATTTTCTGATAACTTACTTATTAGCAACACCACGCCATTTCGGCCGGAGAGTTGGGGTCCTTCTGAGTGCCCTTTTGACCGAACTTCTGAACCTGGTCATGACTCTGTCTACTTTTGTAGAGTTAACGACTCTATAGCTTGCACCAAACAATTCAGCTGATCTCGTGCGCTGCTGGGTCCGGTTAAGGAAAACCTTCTACATCGCAACAAAATAGTCATATAATCGTTTCCGGCTGCCTATTTCTAGCCTTGTTTAGGAGCACAGCCAATGACGCCTCGTCATTTTGAACCCTGGTCAAGTGACGAGGTCGACACCTCAGCCAACGGAACTTCGAGCGACATCGTACGCTAACGCCGGCACCCCGGTGATTTTAAGAGGATTTTTTCCACCAGCACGTCTATAGTATGGCTAGGATAAGGACAGAACTAAGAACCTTCTGGATGAGAGGCTTGTCGCTTACACCTCTCGGCCACCGGGGGCCCAATTATTCAAACTAGTTGGTTGGTTGGTAGACATATATATTCAGGTTTGTGTGCTTGGTCAGGGACCCGCTTCTAAACCTTCGTTAAGTAAGACAGACACAACAGACAACACACACATAAGTGGATCCATCTAATTTTTAGAGACATTCAAACTAGTAAGGTAAGGTAAGGTAATCGTTTCCGGCTGCCTATTTCTAGCCTCCTTCAGGAGCTTTAACACAGCCAATAACGCCTCGTAATTTAGAACCTTAGTCAAGTGACGAGGTCGACACCTGAACGGGCACCCAACGGAACTACGAGCGACATCGTACGCTAACGCCGTCGGGACTTTGGACTCCACAGATTTAACGAGCACGTCTGTCCCTGTGTACTCGGGCCCATCCGTGATGAGGATTTTCCACTATTTCCAGCACAGATCCGATTTATAGGATGACTGGCAGTAAGTGGGACCCCCGCACTCCTGAGAAGGTTGAACCTCTAGGCTGATGCCGTAACCACTCGGCCACGGACGGGCCTTCAAACTAGTTGGTAGTTGGTAGACATATATATATTCAGGTTTGTGTGCTTATTCAAACTAGTAATTTTGGTAATTTTAATCATCTCTGGCTGTCTATTTTTAGCCTCTTTTAGGAACTTCAACACAGCCAATGTGATTTAGTACCCTGGTCGAGTGACGAGGTTGACACCTGCGCTGGCACCCAACTGAACTTCGAGTGACAACCAACTCGTTCAGCTCTCCCGAACTGAGGCTTAGATAGTGAGTGCGGGCATTGCCAGAAGAACTGCCGACCTATATAAACGGTCTGTGCAACCCAAAAACTCCGACACTTGATACTCCGTGCAGGGAATGCACGTTAAATATGCTCCCGACGCCCCGTACGATGTCGTCCTTAAATTTACGCTGGGTTCCCGCTCAGGTGTCGTCCTCATCTAAAGGGTTCTAAAAAATTACGCGAAATGAAACAAAACCAAATAAAGCAAAACCCTGGTAGAAGTGCTGGCTTGACTGAGTCTGGAAGTAATCAACCGAAGTATGCTTCAAATGAACCAACGTACGATGTAGCTCGAAGTTCCGTTGTGTGCCCGCTCAGGTGTCGACCACGTCACTTGATCAGGGTTTTAAATGACGAGGCGAATTTGGCTGTATTAAAGCTCCTCGCAGGCTTGAAATAGACAGCCGCAAACGTATCAACCCAACTGAACTAAACTGAGACTTGGAGAAATGGACCCTCAGTGGCCGATCATCGTCTCTTGGTTCTGTTTTATCCATACTGGAGATGTGCTGAAGAAAAATCAATCAAAAGTCCCTGTTTTGACCGAGTACACTGCGGTATACTTGTTCATTAAATCTGTTTAGTCGAAAGTCCCGGCAGCGGTCGCCAATAGCCCTCGAGTAGCTCTAGTGCGACGAAAATTCAAACTAACCCGACGGCGGAGTAAGGGTACGATGTCGCTCGAAGCTCCGTTAGGTTGACCAGGGTTCTAAGTTATAAGCCATAATGAACTGTGTTGTAGCTCCACGGAGGCTAGAAACAAACAGCCTAAAAACGTACAACCCATCTAACCAGTTGACTTCGTCACTGGACCAGGGTTCTAAATGATGAGGCGTTATTGGCCGTGTTTAAGCTCCTCACGGAAAGCTAGAAATGGGCAGCAGGAAACAATTCCCCTACTTACGTTGGCGGAGGGAACAAGATGGGGGAGGGCCGTAGTGAGCCTAGTGGTCAGCGTCTCGGTCTCGGGATCGGAAGGTCCTGCGATCGAGTCCCGGTACCACTGAAGACCTACCGAGTATATGCGGAGTACGTGCTCGTTAAATCTGTTGGGTCCGAAAGTCCTCTAAGTTCCCATACCAAATCAATACCTCTGGGGGTGACAAGCCAATTCTGGGGATCCTCTAGTTGGCCTCTGTCTCTAAAAATTAGATGGATCCACTTATGTGTGTGTGTTGTGTCTGTCTTACTTGACGAAGGTTTATAAGCGGGTCGCTGACCAAGCACACAAACCTGAATATATATGTCTACCAACCAACCAACCAACCAACAAGATGGAGGAAGTAAATAAACGTCTGTGAAGAGGCGGGATTGATGTTCGAAATGGGTACGTACGTATTTTATTATAACATATAAAGTACGCATTTAAATTCCCTTTTTTATGTATTTACCGTTCTTTTCAACTAAAATGTTCTCTCATTTACTAGCAGTCTTATTTAAAATTCTAGAGGCGTGATCCTAAATTTTCTTTTTTGTTGTTGTTGCACCAAGTGGGAATTGAATTAATCTATGTACAATAAAATAGAGTTCTGCAAATGTGCAAGTCAGGAGTCTTCGAATCTTTCCAACATTCCGGATGTGTTTGAACCCCGCCAATGCAGATCTCTTTATGGATTCCCAGAGAGTGGGAACAGACTGCATTGCACTCCAGCTTGTTGATGGGTTTGTTCGGAATTTCTGTAGATGAATTTTTTTCTTTGCGTGAAATGTCGAGGGTAAGTCGAGTGTTCACTCGATAGGGTTTATAATGTGGCAGCACGGTGATGTGATTGTGACGTTGGACATCCGGGCTGCACTGTGGCAGCACTGTGATATTGTGACGTTGGACATCCGGGCAATGTTGGCCTATTTAACCAATGTGCACTGTATATATTTTGGAGTTATTGTTTTGATTGTTATGTTTTATTAAAGTTTGTTGTTACGAAATGACTGTTCTTCTAAAGCCTGATCCCAACACGACTAGCTCCCAAAACTGGTGACCCGGACGTTTGGATATGACGGCTTCAGTCATTTTCGTTAATTTTAACTTTTATTTAAAATTCTAAATTCAAAATTAGTTTATTTTATTTAACGGTTAACCACTTAATGGTTGGTAAGTGTAACTTCTCTTTGGTCTGCTGCTTTGTGTGCTGTCAAATACTATCTTGTTTTTGAGTACTTTCTGTGATTGTATTTTACTTGTATTTTATATTAGTGCTTTTGTAGTTTTTTCAAAATGTCAACCAGTAAAGATGTTACCGAACCTTCCGAGACTATCGAAGCTAGTGATATTCATAAAATTTCTGCTCGTTTGCCTTCTTTAAGGCCGGAATCTCCTGAAATTTACTTTGCCAGTATTGAGGCAAGTTTCAAATTAAGCGGAATTGTTTCTGAGACTACAAAGTTCCTATCCCTGGTAGCCGCTCTTGACCAACAAACTATGTTGGTCGTAGCGGATTTGATCCGTTCACCGGATCCAAAAACACCGTACACGGTTGTTAAAAATAGGTTGATTAAGGAGTATACTGTCTCTGAGGTTCGGCGCATTCAAACTGTGCTCAAAGATTTGTGTTTGGGAGACCTTAAACCTTCTGCCTTTTTGCGTAGAATGCGTGAGCAAGCCGGCGCGGGTTTTTCGGAAAGTGGTTTGAAATCTATTTGGCTATCGCATATGCCCAGCTCTGTCCAGTCTATTTTAAGTACACTGGATGATAAGGATTTAGCTGGCTTGGCTACAGTAGCCGATAAAATTTTTGATGTAACCAACTTCGAAAAGAGTCAATTCTGTGACTCAATTCAAACTGACTTGCCCACTGGCTCATCAGGACCCAATGTTTTGGCCTTGCAGTCTCAAGTAGATGGTCTTGCGGCAGAAGTTCAGTCTCTGCACAGTAAAGTTGACATACTGCTAAAAAACCAAAAATTTCGTGGTCGTTCTCGCGGCCGTTCATTTTCACGCAGTGCGGCAGAGGGCAATAAGTCAAAAGAATTTGGTCTTTGCTGGTACCATAAGAATTTTGCTGATAAAGCTAAAAGGTGTATTGATCCTTGTTCCTATGTTTCAAAAAACTAGGTAGCCCATGTTCGGAATTGGTGACCCCGGCTGAAAGTGGGAACCTAAGTCACCGATTGTTTATGTCTGACCGCAAAACCAGATTACGTTTTTTAATTGATAGTGGTTCAGATGTAAGTTTATTACCAAGGACTTTTAAAGGTAGTCGCACACCCTCAAGGTATACCTTAAATGCTGCTAACGGTACATGTATAAAGACGTACGGTTCAAAGCTGCTTGTCGTCGATGTTGGGCTCAGAAGGAGGTTCACCTTTACTTTTATCATAGCTGATGTTTCCAAACCTATTATTGGTGCTGATTTCTTACAAAAGTTTGGTTTATTAGTGGACATTCGCAATAAGCGACTAATCGATTCTACAACTTCTTGCAAGAGTGTAGGTCAAGTTTTACCCACTTTATCCTCCAGTGTAAAAACTGTAATCAGCACTAGTGGTAGGTTTCACGAACTGCTTAGTGAGTTTTCGGAGATTACAAAGGTCAAATCTCAGCCCTCAAGGTTAAGCACGATACCGTGCATCATATTCAGACTGTAGGGCCTCCCGTTTGCTCAAAAGCTAGAAGGTTGCATCCAGCTAAATTTAAAGCAGCTAAAGATGAGTTTGCCTTTATGCTCGAGCACGGGATCTGTAGACCTTCCAAAAGTCCTTGGGCCAGCCCTTTACACATGGTCCCTAAAAACAACTCTGATTGGAGACCTACGGTTGACTACCGCATTTTGAACTCTAAAACTCGTCCTGATAAGTACCCATTGCCTAATCTTCAGGATTTTACTCAAAATTTGGCAGGCAATAAAATCTTCAGTAAAATTGATTTAGTCCGTGCCTTTAACCAAATCCCTGTCTTCGAGCCTGACATCGAGAAAACTGCAGTTATTACACCGTTTGGGCTTTTTGAGTTTGTATTTATGCCTTATGGATTATGTAATGCTCCGCAGACCTTTCAAAGGTTTATCAATGAGGTCCTTTTTGGCCTTGATTTTTGCTTTGCTTATCTCGACGATGTCCTCATTGCAAGCAGGGACGAAGTTGAACATGTTAAGCATTTAAGATTAATTTTTGAAAGATTACTTAAATTTGGTCTTACAATTAATGTCAATAAGTGTACTTTTGGAGTAAGTGAAGTGTCCTTTCTTGGCCACTTGGTGGATGATTTTGGATGTAAACCTCTCCCCGATAAAACAGAGGTGATCACAAATTACCCTAAGCCTAAAACCATTAAGGATTTACAAAGATTCCTTGGCTGTGTTAATTTTTATCGGCGTTTTGTCCCCCATGCGGCTGACTTGCATGCTCCACTAAATCATCTACTTCGTGGTCGTAAGAAAAATGACAAAAGCCTAATTGAATGGACACCACTGTTAGACGAGGCTTTTGAGAAATGTAAACTTTCAGTTGTAAATGCTACACAACTAGCCCATCCTGAGCCAGATTGCGACCTTGCTTTGTTTACAGATGCAAGTGATTTCGCAGTGGCTGGGGCTTTACATAAAGTGACGCCAAAAGGTTTTGTTCCTTTATCATTTTTTTCTAAGAAATTGAATAATGCACAAACAAAATATTCTGTATTTGATAAGGAACTTACTGCTATTTATTTGTCAATTGTTAATTTTAGATATATGTTAGAAGGTCGTATTTTTCATGTAGTTACTGATCACAAACCCTGACATACGCCTTTGCACAATGTTCTGAGAAGTATTCTCCGAGACGTTTACGTCAGTTAGAATTCATTTCACAGTTCACTACTGACGTACGTTATATTGAGGGGTCTCAGAATTTTGTTGCAGACGCTCTGTCAAGAATTGAATCTATTGAAATGCCTATAACATTTGATTTTTCTGATCTTGTAGAAAAGCAGCAGACCGACGATGAGTTGCGTGAACTTTTGGATGACCCTTCTAAATCCAGCCTTTGTATTAAACATGTTAATTTACCTGGTTTCAATGGGGCTGTGTTCTGTGATGTGTCAGGCGATAAAGTACGTATCTTTATACCTAAAGCACTCAGGCGCAAGGTGTTCGAATCTGTTCATAATTTGGCTCATGTCGGCACTCGTGCAACCATCAAGCAGGTAACGGCAAAGTATGTTTGGTCGTCTGTAAGGAAGGACTTAACTGAGTTTTGTCGCTCATGCCTATCCTGTCAAAAGGCTAAAGTGCATAAGCATACGACCTCTCCTCTTGGTTCGTTTCCCTGTGCCTAATGCTAGGTTTCAGCATATCCACTTGGATCTTATAGGTCCCTTACCTTTGGCCAAAACGTTTAAATACTGTTTGACCGTCATTGACCGCTATACTCGATGGATCGAAGTGGTCCCACTTGCTGATATGACCACCGAAACGGTTTGTTGGGCTTTAATTTTTAACTGGATAGCCCGCTTTGGAACCCCTTCCCAAATTTCTTTGATCAAGGAGGTCAATTTAGATCATTTACTTATCTAAATTTCTTAAAGTGTTTTGGAATAGAGGGCTTACGAACTGCAGCTTACAATCCAAAAGCTAATGGGTTCATTGAACGTACACACAGGACCATAAAGGCGTCCTTAATGTGCTACTCGGATTCTACGTGGATTGATGCTTTGCCTTTGGTGCTTTTGGGATTAAGAACTGCCATCCGGGAGGATTTCGGGCATACTTCTGCTGAATTAGTTTATGGACAAACTTTAAGGTTGCCTGGCGAGTTTTTACTACACATAAGCATGACATTTCGCAACCCGAGTTTGTTTCTAAGTTGCAGAAGGCTTTTTCCGAAGTGCGCCCTGTCCCCTCTAAGTGGCATAGTTCACGCTCAATTTATGTTCCTAAGAATCTTGATTCATGCACTCACGTTTTTGTTAGGACTGATGCTGTACGTAGGAGCCTCCAAACCTCCGTATGAAGGACCATTCCGCGTTGTTAAACGGCGCCCAAAGGTTTATTACGTGGAGCAAAAGGGGTCTAAGAAATGGATATCCCTTGATCGTCTTAAACCAGCGTTCTTGCCCACAGATAGTTGCCAGCAGGATGCAGAAAACCCTTGTCCATCTCCAAGTCTGCCACCGCCACCTGCTTATGTGACGAAGAGAGGCAGGACTGTTCGTTTCCGGATTCCACTCGAAAACTCCGGGGGGAGCACTGTGGCAGCACGGTGATGTGATTGTGACGTTGGACATCCGGCTGCACTGTGGCAGCACTGTGATATTGTGACGTTGGACATCCGGGCAATGTTGGCCTATTTAACCAATGTGCACTGTATATATTTTGGAGTTATTGTTTTGATTGTTATGTTTTATTAAAGTTTGTTGTTACGAAATGGCTGTTCTTCTAAAGCCTGATCCCAACACGACTAGCTCCCAAAATAATATAGAAACACGCCGGGAGATCGAACAGGTCACACACTTTTATAGTCCATAAGCGATAAGCTGAATGTGCAACAATTCCACGTGAAATTAGATGAGATTGGTATTAACACCACCAAGAAAGTAGCCAACTACTTCGAAACTTTTGTCGCGCGAGTTCTTTTGGTTATGATTAAAGTATTCGTACTAAGGGCAACACTTGGGCGTAATGACGAAGGTGTGTACTCTTTTTTTTTCTTGGTTTTGAATTTTAATCAGACTTTCAGATAAGAGAATTGTTTTTTTTATTGCCGTTTTTTTCGAATGGGGCATGAATTTCAAATCCATATTTAAACCCTTTCAAATACACGTCGTATTTATTGTCATTTCAAGATGACAACACACTTGCAAATGCCAGGCGTCATTTTGACTTGGTGACAAACCCTTCGGACGTTCTCCTTTAGGTTAATCAATATTTCGTTAAAATGCTTTCAAGTGTTTGGTGAATAACTGTTATCAATTTAGTAATAAAACTTTATTTTTAGAGTTTCATTAGCAATGGGGGTGCCTACAAGGAGGGGTCAACGTCGTTGAAATTTTAGGGTAGGAGGTTGAATTTTTTATAAAAATTATTAATAAACTCGTTTTTGACTACAAAACAACTCATTAAACTTTTATTCTTCTATATTCGATGAATTGATGACGTTCGCATATTTGTTTAAAAATGATATCCATTCCCGCCATATTTTGCAGCTGGCATCAAATTTTGTATAACATTTCTATGAATTAATGACTTTCGGATAATATTTCTGACCTTTTCCAGCCAAATTAGTCTCGATTCGAAAATAACTAAAAAAAATTTAATAGTAGGACTCGGAAGATACTTGTTCATTGTGCGGGTGATTGAATGTAGTTAAGTAGCTCAATTTCGAATTTCTCGGTAAGAATTTTGTTTCATTTTTTAATTTTAATATATAAAATAATAGTAACTAGAAGTGAAACTACCACTGCAAAATAATTTTGATTTGTTTAAGTGTGATTATTGTCAAATATGTTTTATTCGATAAAAAGCTAGGCGAAGGGAGGCATTTTTATTTATGAAGATTTAAGAACTTATGTTAGGCCCCGATTGGCACCTCTGGTATTTATTTTGAAGCATCAATACTTCATTTAAGAAATGTCAGCAAGGGATATATTATTTTAGTTATTTATCAGTATATTTTGTGACAGATAGATGGCAGCACTATTTAGCCATTTATATTTCGTTTCTGTCAGCATATCTTTCAACAAAACAATTAGTTTTATTGCAAAACAAAAGATGGCAGCACAAAACCAATGTCATAATAGTTAGTGTATGATATTGGATATTTTTCCCATTTTTGGAGGTTTTCTCTTCTCAGCCCAATCGTGCACATCGGGACATTTGAGCTAATCAGTTGAATTTATTATACAAAATCACTAAATTTATAATTTTAGTTACATTCGAAATTTAGATAAAAATACCTTGTATCCCCCCCCCCCCCCCCCCACACACACACAAGATTTTTTTTAAAAAATTTTACCTTTTATGAAACTATTGTATAAAATTAAAATATCATATACCTACAACTTTGCTAAACCAGGATGTCAATAAACAATGTCCAAAGTCATAACAATACACAACGGACTTTTATGTGAGATTATTTCTACTGGTCGGATATTCTAGGCGCACACTGTCAGCATCTTATTGTTATTCGGCTGAATACCGAGGCGCTTCTTTTTATCAACACATATAAATAATTCTCAATATTTCCCTTCATGCTTTGTTTGCAAACATCAAAATGAAACAATGATCTATAAAATTAAATCCAATTTTGAAATATTGTTAGAATCGGATGGAGTCCCAGTATTAAAAAATTTAATAATTTGAAGTAAATTTTTATAAAATCAAATAATGTTTAAATTAAATCTTACAAATTATATTTAATTGCAGGCGCGGAGCAGAGTTAATGCATTCACTAGGCATTAAATTTCATTTTTTTGTAAGTTTTTTTGTTAAGTTATTACTTTTGCATTTTTAAGTTTGCATTAGTTTCCTTTGTTTAACTCAATAAATTATTTTATCACTTATCTTAAATGACACAAACTTCATTGTCAGGTCTCGAAGGGTGATTTTTACACAACAAAAATGACTTTATTATAAATAAAATAATAGGGGGCTAGGTTTCTCATGGGGTAAGTTTTCCACCTGGAATTGAGCCGCTGGGGGGCACAAACTGTCTGAAGAACCTTTGTTCAATTGGTGTTGTAATATTTTCGTTAGAAATGTTTTTCTGATTTTTTCAACGTTCATTCAAGCTGGCTTTCATTTAACTTAGTTTTATCATTGCGTATAATAAAAGGTGGTTCCTCTCTCTACTTAAATATGTATTTTTTTAAAAAATAAATGAAGCGTCTAATCGTCAAGGCACTATTATTATGGCGGCAGGTTTTGACGGGGCAAGAATTCCATCAATGCAATGCCTTGTCATGGTCCAACCTTGATAATATTCCACAAATGCGATTATTCTTTATTGGATCACCAATTAATGTAATCATAGATTAAGCTGAACGTAAAGAAAAAATTGTTTCGGGCAAAAAAAATTGTCTACATAGTAATAAAAAGAAACTGACAGAAATCGTACCAGTTTGAAGCGATATACGTTGCTTTAATGGCTGTCAAGAATGAACTTAGTAGCGTAAAACGTCCAAGAACTTGAATAACCCAATAAATTGCGAATAATGAAACGTGTCATGTTGCACCCAAAACTTTGGAGTAAATTTGCTGGCTAAGAGAAAGAGAAGGCAATCTCAACAAACTTCAGTGCATGCGATAGGATTTGTAATCTTTAGCAATACTTTAGAAAAGAGCACTTAAGAAGGAACACCTAAAAGGTAATTAGAGTTGAACAAAAGGGGACACAATTTCAAAGTGATCTAGGTGACCGTTATATAACAATTTGTTATAGTAAACTGGCCTTTAACAATTTTACCTATATTCTGGGTATTGGGCTATTTTAGTTTGTCTGGGAAAATGTGCAACGTATACGGGGTACGTTTTCCAGCTCAACGTGAACGTGCTTGCATTTAACCACTCGCTGCCAAAAAGTGTATTTACTTTTTAGAAAAGTAGCAATGTTAGGTTGTAGATAACCATATGCGAAATGCAATAATATCTTATTTTCTTCAAGATAAATAAAAGTAAAATATATACAATCAAAAAGAAGAACACGTGGAAAACTAGTATCCTATCCCCAACACTTCAAAGTTCTATAAAACGTTTCTTTTGAAATGATTAACACTATATTTAATTTAACTGATTAAACTACTAATTTAAGTGGCTAAGTTTAAGTAAGGATTTTTTAATCGTCTTGAATATTTGAAGTGTAAAAAAACACATTCTTTGTTGTAATTCATTCACACATTTCTTTGTTGTAATTCAAATTTGATTAACTCTACTAAATTTTGTTCTAGATCGACTCCGAAGGGTAACAAAAACTAATATTCCGAATTTTGAAAATTTTTGATTCAGAAATATATATTTTCAAGAATTCTAGCCGTTTTTAGGTCTTTTCCAACCATCGTGCGACGGGTTTTCGCACCTCCTTGATCAAGCATGGATCCAACATGTCCATTTTTTTACATAAATTATGTGTGCCAAGAATGAACGTTGTTTCATAAATACTCGCATGTTTCATGCACCAAGATTCCGCCTTCGTGTATAAAAAAGAAACTCTGGTAAAAATGCGGACAAATATATCGCCATTCGGCCAAGTGGGCGATCTCCTTTGAGTCCTGCCGCCAAGAGAGAAGCGTGCTCGGTGGGCCGAGACCACCCAAGTGGCGAGATGCGGACCACCCAGGCAGGCCTCCCCCCTCTCCCTCTCGCGGCACGTGAACCCCCTCCCCCCTGAATGGGGGAAGAGAGAGGACCACTTTTTGGGCTCTTCTTCTTCCGCGGCTCATTTGAGGGAGAGAGGACACGCTTCGCTTGAAGCAGTCCCTAGTGGCCACATTTGTGTCATACGCCCAAAACAAATCTTTTATAGCCTAATTTTATTCAAAAGAATTTTTTTTAAATGCAAAGGGGGTATTGACATCGTAGTGATTGCCTGTCCGGTAACCTCCCCCCTCATCATTTCCAAATTCTTTTCTAACAGTCCGATTTAGAATGTATTTTTGGATAGAAAGGCATGACATAAGAGATACCTATTTTAGCTTCCACGTTTATAACGTAAAAAGTGGAAGGTATTATAATCGTTCAGTCCGTCCGTCTGTCCCCCACTTTCACAGAAAGAACCACAAGTCCCACAGACAAGTGGGATACGTCATTTTGAAGCAAAAAATCAGGTTATACTAGATTCCAAATTTCATTAAACAATTTAAATTAGAAGTTTATTTAAAATTTAAATAACTAAAAATTTTATCTACATTTAAAAAACATGCAAATTCCATTTTTATTCATATTTTCACTGTTGCCATTTCATTAAACATACGAGAAACTTTATTTAAAATACAAATAAAAACTTTTGAGAGAATATTTATTTATGCGATATAATTCAGTTTGGATTGTCGTAATATCACAATAGAGTTCTTTTGATGGTTTATTATATATGTATGAAGAAAGATGCATAGGGAATTCTAACTTGGCATAAAAAATATGCAAAGTTTCGATTTTATTTTTAAAGCATCAATTGCACTAATTATATATTTTTCGAACACTAAATTAATGTAACAAACGATAAATAACTGAATTTTCGAAAGAAATGTAAATGGGAAATTGTGGCGACACAAAGATATTTATTAAAAAAGATTACATTATTATTCTTCGAACTTTTTTTAGCAAACGATAAAGTCTAATTATTAAATCTGAGAAAGAAGATAAATGAAAATAATTAATTTTATCGTTTAAATGTTTAATTACAACTAGCTAAAGGCTCTGCTTAGCGGCTTTTTTTTGGTTTCTGAGGTGTATAAATAGTTTGTTTCCTGATGATGATGTCGTGTCCATGGATAGAGATTATATGGGACCAAAGGTCTCATAGACCGCTTCAGCGAAGTTTGTTTCCTGTTGAGCACAAATGTTGTGTGGAAGCGGTTTAAGTGATAGATTCTGTAACAAACCTACTTGTTTCAATTTAAAAGAAATTTCAGCACGTTCAAAGCGAACGAAAATTAAATATAAACACGTCAGAGCACGTGAGTTTAATTTGTAGGATTTTTAGTTGAATATCATTATTTTATTTATTGAATTGAAATCTTTTGATTTTTTTTTTGTTTCCGAATTTAATGTAATTGATGTTTATAAATGGTAAGAAGTGAAGATATTGCTACAATGTATCATGGCAGTAAAGGTGATTACTATTATAGATCTTATGAAATACTTCTAAGAAATGTTAATTCCCTCTACGTATAGTGTAAAAACTTTGTTTATGAAACTGTCAATTTGGTACAGCTATGATATGGCCAATTGAATGTTGGCATTGACGGCTTTTGGCGAAGTTGAAAATTTAGCGTAGAGATTCCCATCCAGTTGTATGGGTTAGGGTTAGTTTGAATTATCGTCGCACTAGAGGGATACAAGAGGGATATTGGCCACGGGCGTCTTTATTTAGAACCACAGTCATGTGGCAAGCCAACACCTGATTAGGAACCCCAATGCAACTTTTACATCGTACGCAGCGTCGGGAAAAATATTTAACATGCACTCCCACCACATGGGTATTATATTATTCTATGGACATTTTTTGGCTGCATTTGCCAAGGATCGATGGATTTTTCGATCAACCTTCAATTAGAATTCAATATTCATAGTAAAGACAAGACAACGTCTGTCGGGTCAGCTAGTTTAGAATAAATACATTTTAATACGTAGCTTTGGAATTATAACTGATTCAATTTTATTACAGTATATTTCCCCTTGAGTAGCCTCTTAGCCGTCGGCCGTCTAAAGGAGCAGCCGACGTTGCCCAAGGAATACCACGTGGAGGTGGGCTACTAGCATTCCTCTCCCCCGTATTTATTTTACTCAAAGAATTTGAAAATATTTTACACCAGATTTGCATTTTATTTTTTAATTTATTATCAATGAAATTTTCCTTTGAATCTATCTTTGTGTTGACTCCCATACTCCTCGCTCTTCACCAGTTTATTGCTTCCATGATTTGCTACTGTCGTACATTTTATGTTATTTGGCTTCCCCTTATTTCAACTTAGGACAATCTTTGTCTCGTATATATTTTTTCTTTTGTATATTAAATTCAAAGCAGCACTGCAATATAAAAAAAATATTTGTGATATAATTGCTTCAAAAATCTTTTCGTGAATATCACTGTAATTGCAACGTTTTGACAGTTTTTCTTCAACCTTTCGAAACATTTCATTGACATATTTCATATTTAATGACATTCATAAACGTTTAAATGAATTTTCTAATCTATCATTAATAATCATATCTAAAGATTCGTCCGAAATTTCTTTAAATTCAATCTTTATTATTAGTATTGTTTTTTATTAATAGTAACATTATAATAAAATATATTATTTCTGTTATTTTATTCAATTATTATTATTTATTAATTATAATGTAATAAAATATAGATATTAAATATATATTATTAAAAATATAAAATAATAAAAATATATTATTATTAATGTGTAATTCTTGTTACCATTAATTTTATTAATAATAATTAGTATTAATGTTATTAATAATAATAAATTATTGTTATTATTAATATTATTAATGATAAAATAATTATATAATAAAATATATCCTTATTAATATCATATTATTATTGATAATTATAATGCAAACTAATAAAATATATCTTTAATAATATATTGATAAATATTATATTAATATTGCTTTTTATTAGTAATATATTGATATAATAATATGGCAGCCACACAATCATTTAGTATCGGTCGATAAAATAAATCTTATTGGGCTTTTTTAAAAGTAGTTGTTTGGATTTCAAATTAAAACGTCGTTTTTAAGAGAGACTGTCAGCCACATAGAGCTAATGCTTTTAAAATCACAACTTTTTTGCCTTGCATGTTATCCAATTTTCACAATTCAACAAATCATTATAACATCATTTGAAACAAAATTGAAAAGAAAATAACATTGAATTATTAGTCGATAAAGTTTTGTGTCGCCATCAACTGTATATTTTTGGCATTTTAAAACTTTAAATATATATATAAATAAATAACTAGAAAACATTTTTGTTTCAAATTTGTCTCATTTCGATGTTATGTTCATTCCCATACTTGAGGGGAAAAGGGCTAACCCGGCAAAGCAATACTTCTGCAGAAGTTGTGATTCCAAAACTAATGCATTAGCTCTATGTGACAGACATTCCTTTTAATTATTAATCAAAACAACTATCTAATTTACAATCTATTTTTATTAGACTATTTTTGAAATGGTCTAATGCCTGATCTGATTACTGAATCTATTTTTATGAAACGTTAATTATAAAAAAAAAAATTTAATATCTATTTTGGAGAAGTTACTTTTTAAAATTTTAATACGATAAATTATTAATACTATGTATAAGTTGAAATCTGAATGCGAAGGAACAGCAATTAACAAAAATAAAAAAAATTACAAATATACACATAGTTAAAGCTAAAATCCCCAAATCTAATTTAATGAATCCATTTTCACATTGAAATGAAACTAACCCGTTTTACTGATGTTCCATTCCTACTCTAGAATTACTTATCAATAGAATAGTTTCTTGAAATGCCTACTCTTTTATTAGTAACATTGTAAAGAATTTAACTGTATTTTAACTGTATTTTTTATTTTTTTTAATATCTCACAATAACAATTTATACAATTAAAAATAATATAATCAAACTAAACCTCTTAAACCTAATTCATGAAATTTTGGTTATTTAAAAAAAAAAAACAAGACCCAAAACTATTGCTTTGAAACATGATTTTAAAATATTTTTCCTATTCTCAATTAGTTTTTTGCACTATATACTTATTGGTCAACTTATGGTTAATTATACTTATTGGTCA
Source organism: Oedothorax gibbosus (assembly GCA_019343175.1). Classification (NCBI taxonomy): domain Eukaryota; kingdom Metazoa; phylum Arthropoda; class Arachnida; order Araneae; family Linyphiidae; genus Oedothorax; species Oedothorax gibbosus. The sequence goes on from CM033275.1 coordinate 31,489,995, forward strand.
ATTTATGGTTAATTATACTTATTGGTCAACTTATGGTTAATTATACTTATTGGTCAATTTATGGTTAATTGTACTTATTGGTAATTATATTGGTCAATTTATGGTTAATTGTACTTATTGGTAATTATATTGTTCATTTAAGTTTAATTAACCTACTTATACCCTACTAATTTATCTGAAAGAGAAATTGCTATTGTCTTAAATCCCTCAACAACTCACTAAGTTGGAAAATACTTAATATACTCAACTGTACACATTTAAACGTTACACACTTAAGAAATTCTAAAACTTTTTTTTGTCTTTTTGGTTTTGTTTTTATATGTTATCCAAACAATTAAAATTTAACTCTATTTAAAGCTACAAGAAAGGACTTTGAAAAACTTCACACACAATTACTATTAACCTTTTCTAATAAATAATTCTTCGTCGGAGTTCTTGTTTAGAAATAATTTAGATTTTATAAAAAGTTTGATTGATAGAAGAAACCAGTGAAAATTCTCTTGAATACCAAATAATATTTTTATGCCTCTAAAATCAAAACTACACACTTTTTTTAAAATATTAAATTGCCACTAAAATGTGATTACTATTGAAGTTATACTACTTAACTTCAAATACTTTAATTTTTTTATATTAAACATATAAAACTAACATTAATATAAAACTAAAATATTTTTTTTGTCTTTTTTATATTTATATATATATATATATATATATATATATTATATATATATATATATATATATATATATATATATATATAATATATATATATATATATATATATATATATATATATATATATATATATTATATATATATATATATATATATATATATTATATATATATATATATATATATATTTACATTTTTTTTATATAACTTAAAACTAATCCAGGGTATTCAATGACTTTATCCGTTTACCATCATCGCAGTAATGCGAGACATTTGCCTATTTCGTTCCAGTCGTTATCATGTCGTTTTTTTATGCATAAAGAGACCAGCCCTACTCATATGTTCGGTTACTGTTCTCAAAAATAGGCTATTTAATGAGAGTACAGGATTTTAACAATTATAATTTTTAAGGGGACTTCCATAAATTATGTGGTGCTATTTGGACGATCTTTTGACCCCACCCCACTGGGGATATTTTGGGATATTTAGCTCGACCCCCCTTCCCCCCTCCGGATTTTAAGTAGGGAAACCAATTTTACTGGAATTTAACTGTTTTCTCGCTATATTACTTTGATTTTTTTTGCAGGAAAAAAAATTACGTGATGTTTGATGACACTCCACCTCCCTTTTATGTGATACTTGGTGATATTCGGCTCGCCCCCCCCCCCCCCCCTCCCCTAAACGCAGCACGTAATTTATGAAAGCCCCAAAACTTTATGTGCATTTACAAATCTAATGTCCCTTAAATCTCCCACTTTTACAATTTAATTTTACTTTGAAAATGCTTTTTGATTAGATGACATTTTTTAATGCAATGATGTTAGATTGGAAATTTAAGAAGTAATTATATTTGGGTAGAAAGAGTTATTGGTTTTAGGTTGTAAGTATCAAATATAAATAAGATTAGTTTGTGTAAATTACCTAAATATTAAAAGATCTAAAAAATAACCCCAATATGAAGAAAGGAATCCTTTGGTAATTTTAAAGCTTATTCAATAATGACTAATCAAAATTCTCTTCTTAGCGTTTATTGTAGCCTATCATTTTAAATAGAAGATTTATTTCTAACAAATTGAAAGATTTCTATTAATCATAATAGTTATCTGAATGTTTATTTTATTAAAGGATAAGTCACAATTTTCATAGTTTTATATGTTTATTTTCATAGTTTTTCATGGTTTTATATAGCGGAACACTCAAAATATTTTCCTGCTTGAACAATTTTGAAGAACGTCGATCTATCATTTAGCTATTATATCAACAATTTTAAAGTTTCGGATAATTTTATTCAAAGCTACACAAGAAATGACTTTCAATTATTATTTAATATTAATAGGGTTTTTTTTAAAATATAAAGAACTTTTCTTTGGAGTTTCTGTTAAGAAATAATTTAGATTTTATAAAAGAGTACTATTTTTTGCTAAAAGAGAAATAACCTTTTTTAACCCTTTCAGTAACCTTTTTCATCTTTTCATTTAACTACAACAAACTATCTTAACTATCGAAAAATATGTGGAGAATTTTTTAAAAAAAATTATTTGAAATAAGCGCCGAGTTTGACTTAGCTAGAGAAAAAAAAAATCGCAAGTTTGATGATTCCAAATAGAATCATTGGTGGTGAAAGGGTTAAAGAAGAGTGTTTGGATTAATTCACTATTGAACAAGCTTTCAAATTCCTAAAAATTTCCTTTATCCGGTCAGGTATTATTTGTCGATATTTTAACATTTTGGTAAATGAATCGCAAATTTCTGAAAAAAACTACGTTTTTACTACTATATTATTTAAAAGTGAATATTAACATAGATAAAATTACTTTAAAACATACATGTTAACCAAATTAATTCAACTACTGTTTGGGTCAACTGAGTTTGATTTTAACTTTTTTTGATACTTTTACTATTGTTTATGGAGGCAGGAAGTTAATTTCTTTTTTTTTAAATTAATAATTAAGGGCATGAATAATGAGATAGATCTCACGTTTGGCTTGTACTTTGGTTCGGGCATGGGCTGGTACTTCGGGAATCTCCAGCAGTCCCCAGAGAGGAAAAAGGAGTTCCTGAAAAGAGAACAAAAACACAAGCATATTAGTTCATGCGTCAAAAGAAGTTTTTCACACTCATTAAAGGGGACCGGATATCCAATCATTGAAATGGTCCTTTTTATGCACCTCCAGAACTACTTGTTAGATTGATTCAAAACTTGACACAGTTAAAGCACTTTTACACAATATAAGACAAAACGTTGCGACAATATAAGACAAATGCGTTTAGAAATTTAAAAAAAAATTATATTTTTTTGTATATTTATAGAGTTTCGAAAATGAGTTATCAAATTTTCATAAAAAATCATTGAAATTATTTGTTAAAAAAAATTTAATATTTCTTAAAAGGTCTGTTTGTGTAAATGTACTTAGTGTGTATGCAAATACATCTAAGGTAAATATTCAGTAGTTACTGAGAAAAAGGTACATTTTGTCCTGAAATATGCATTTTGAGAAAATGTCCTTTAAAGTATATTTCGAATCTGGTCCCCTCAAAAGAAAACCTCTCTGATTTAGAAAAGTTGCAGTTGCTATATAAAACGTTACACAGTATTTAATTGATTAATACACTTAAACTTCCATACACATGTTTAAACAAAACTTATTTTCATGTAAGTACAGTGATATATTTAATACATTATATTAAAAAAACATAAGCATTAAAAATAGCCCTATTTTTACCATTGGTATAAAGAATCCATAAAATTCAACATGACTAAATAGTTATTACTATTTTAATGACAATGAATTTAAATAGATGTTACTTATTAAATAATTAATTTCTAATGTTTTTTTATTAAAAAGTATCATTCATTTTTATACTAAAGGGAATACCTTATGAAATGCTTGATGTTGTTAAAATATAAATAGGTACTAACTTTTGGCATGGCTATTATAGAACTGTGTAAACTAAGCTAAAATTCACTTATTTTTAAATTTCTATTAAAGCAAAACTTTTTCAGACATACTAATTCTTTACTAGTTTCCAATAACTATCGAGATTCTTCTTAAATTCTTCTACTATCTTCGAATACACAACATATTCTGGTAAAGCATTCCACTCAGTGATAATTCTATTGTAAAAATAATATGATGTATGACTATATTATTGATAAAAACTAAAAGGCAACATTAATATGTAAAATTTTACACAATAAAACATAATTTAAAGTGACCTAAAGTTATGCAAAGGAAAAAACACACAAAATAGCTGTTACCAAATAATTCACGTTTACTCATGGCTAACAAATTTCGAGAGCAAAATTTTCTTTTTGTTAAAAACCAAATGCAATTAAATATTTTTTTACGTATTTAAAATATAAACGTCTAGTTACAGTACATGTGTGAAACTCTTTTTTATAAGTATAAAGTACGTTATATTTTACTCTAGCCATTGTAGCAATCTCATTACTTAAAATTACCAAAAGTTTCACTAAACTTTTCATACTAAATTTAGTATGAACTAACTATATTATCTTTTTGTATCGCTCAGTTGCAGTCATGTTACTAAAACCTTTATTACTTTTTTGACCTAACATTGCGTTATTCACTATTTAAGTTATTGCTACAATACTTTCGAATCAATAAGAAGTGGATACTACGAAATATGGAGCAAAAAAAAACATTAGCTTAAAGAATGAATCATATGATTCCTCAATTAGAATAGATCTTTTCAACTTATATTGGGGAAATATTCATCTTTAAGCTTTTAAATTAAATTTCGCCAAATTTTTAGAAACTGTCAATACCAATTTCAAAAACGCTGCTATTCTTTATTGCCTATTTTTTCATGTTTTTCTATAATCGGTGATATTTTAGTGATAATTAGAAATTCTGCTCTTTTTTTTAATGATTTGTGTTATTTTCTTTTACTGAAATTGAGATTATAATGTGCTATAAGAAGGTTGGCGCAAAAAGTTAAAAGTTAGTGTTATTCTCTTGAAGAAATGTATCAGATCTTTGACGCCAACCTTACGTTCTAACAAGATAATTCATAAATTAAATAACTTTATGCATATATATTTCATGTATTAACTTTATTTGAAGTAAGAACTAGATTTTAAGAGTTAAGATTTAATGTGTAAACCAATTACGGGAAATTTGCAAATGTATCATTTTCTATTAAGTTAACGTATATGGATTAACTAATGTCAAATCCTTTAAAGCATCTAAGTTATATATATATCGGCTATTAACGCAGATTTCTTTAATATTTATCAATTAATTATGAAATAAGTAATCGTTTTTCAAATAAAGTATTCAAATTTTAAGTTTACCAAGATATTTGTTAAAGATTTATTGACTTTAAACAGTTAGGCTTAACTGTGCTTCACAATGGCGGAAAGCGATATGAATATCATTAAATATCATATATGAATCATTAAAAATTACTTACAAGGCACGGCGTACTCGTCCCATATTTGCACAAGAAATCTGAAAAATATAAGAAGTATTAGTAGGAATAGTAATGATAATAATTCGCTCAAGTTTCAGTTTTTGATGCTTCTGAAGTCAAAACTTTCACTTGAAATGAAAATTCTTCGATTCAATTCCAATTATTAAGCTTCTAAAGTTAGCTGCCATTGGTGGAGATACATCACGTGATTCTTAAATTAAATTTAAAAGAAAAAACATTGTTGTTGTAATTTTAATTGTTTTATTTAGAGTTTTTTCATATTTCGGCTTTTTTATTCGTTTTACATCAATAAGTTTGAATTCAAGGTAAATTATATACTTAAATGTTTCTAAATTTTGCGCCGCGGTGGTTTGGGGCACCGACACATTTGAATGTGAGCACTTCTATGCTTTACATATTTGAGTTATTTTGTACTTTCTGTCATAATTAAAAGATTTTTTTAAAAATTTATTGGTGGATTATCACAGCGTATGTAAGATTTTTAATTCAACTAGGTCACAAGGAATCGTAAGAGTATGGGGAACTTATGTAATAACTTTTGGCTGCTTTTAACATTGTATTTGTAATTAAAAGACAAATTATATGTTTTTATATTTATATTCTTTTTTCGGTTTAGAAATCTTAGTCATAAGGAAAATAAAAACTTGATAAAAACGCCATTAAATAAAAAATAATGTAAAACCAAATCAAATATCCTTTGATTTAGTCGAATGAAGTTGTGAAATTATAGATTTTTTCTAGAAAAATACTAACCGGTCACAACAGCTCTTTGTTCATGTTAATATTTCCAATTAAAACGTGTGTTTTTTTCAAATACTGATTGAGTGGAAATTGGATTTTGCGATGGGTTTTGATTATGAACTACTACTAAAGTGGTTACAAAACTTAATTTGGGACTCAGTTTCAGTGGTTTTTTTTTTTGTTACAAGAAAAACTCACCATTAAACATAGATTAAAAACTTGTACTGGTATAAAGTTAATCAAACAAGCACAAAAGTTGCAATTGACGCTAGACATGTAGACAATGTGACCACAAAGTTCTCTGCCGTACCACGCATTCTAAATCTGTTGATTGGTTAAGTAGAAATGTAGGTCATTACTACATAATAAATCTGTAAAAATGTTGTTATTTATATTTAATTTAAAATAACTATCACAAATTATTTTAAATAATATTTTAGTATTATGGTGTTTACCTAGAGAAAGGTGACCATTAAACATTGGAACATTTTTCGCTAACTAAGCTATTCAATTTAATAATTTGTATTTTTAACTATTAGATGATTGATTACTTAGCTTTAGTTATTAGTAGTTATCATTAGTTAATTATCATTGATCTATAAGAACCATTTTAAACCCAACAGTATTTTCATAAACAAAAAAAATATCCAATGTTTGAATATTTTAATATTATCTAAACTTTATAATTTCTTGATTCTGCTCTTTCAATAGCGAGATTTGATTAATAAATAAGTTTTGGTGTTGCATAATTGAAGAGATCCAGTGGAAGAAAATGCTAAGTAAATATCGATTTTTTTTAGCCTTTTAGGTACACTTTCAGCAACCAACTATTGCGTTATTATCTAAAAATAATTTTTTATAGAAATAAAAAAAAGTTAATTCAACCCAATGAACCTCAAGTTTGACGATAAAACATTCATAATTTTAAGTTATTAACATAAATAGAAATTTTGCGCATTTCTTAAATTAGAAAAATCGTCTTATTTTTACTCACTTAATATTTTTTTTTGGAATATTTTTGGTTCACTGTGTTAAATAGACATAAATACGACATCACAGAAAATTTCAACCCTTCTAGTAAAATAGAAAAAGAGAAAAGTGCACCTTAAGGCTGAAAATTGGTGTTTTGGAATAATGACATTTAAAGCTGGCAAATTAACTACCAAATTTGCAAACTCCAGCCCCATATTCAAATGTGCATCATAGAAGTTTTTTCGTAAAGGCACGATTCAGTAACTAAAGTTGAAATGAAAATTCGAGATTTTGAGTGGTCGTTTTGTTCCCTGTTACCTTAAAGCTCATTTTCTCGATTTCACCTTTTTGTCACTTAGCACTTTCTTCCACTAAGCTCTTCAATTTTGTTTACAGTATTCAATAGCACTCAAAATCTCAAAAAAGTATTTATGATATTCTGACGCAAATTTCAACAGTCAAATGTTTACCTGACATCTCTTTCATATTTTTCTCATTTGTGTGAAATCGGAAAAATCCAGTTTTCTAGTCTTTAGATGACAGTATCTAGTATTTGTAAGTCTTATTTATATCGATTTCAAACACCATATCGCACCCTTCGAGGAACCTATCGGACAAATATGGGTTATAAATGCAATAATATTCTAAATTTAAATGCGATTAGAGCGAATAGTAAATCATTTGGTAGAATTGTTGGAATACAGTTTGCAGGTCTTTTTTTCTATAGCGAAATGTAATGGAAACAACAAGTTATAAAAGAACTATTATCATTGGAATACACTTGTAACAGTAACTGTCACCTAGACTACACAAGATTTATATACATTAGGAAAAATCGCCAATCCAGCCGTGATTTAAACTTCTTAAAGTAAATTCAAATACTAATTTAGCGGGAAATTCACTGACAAACAGTAGATAGATGTCCGGCCGGACGTACACACAGACGGACAAAAAGTATGAAAGTTGGGTCTCTAAGGTTGTACCTTTCTAACAAATTTTTAAGAGATCCGACGGATCAAACCGATTTTGGAAGAAGGTTGCGGACTGACAGACAGACTGTCAGAGAGACGGGCATCGTCATCATGTAAATATCTAATTTTTCAGTTTTTTTTAAATTCGGAAAAATTTATTTAAAAAAGTAGGCTAAAAAATTAACTTGAGACGATTTTTCTGAAAAACTAGCTTTTGCCGATAGGTCACTTTTCCGCGCACGGTGCTATATTTGCTTAGACTCACAAACTCAAATTGTATAACGATACATGTTTGTAAACAACTGCCTATGTTGTTCATAGATGTAAGAGTATGAATGTAACCCATATTAATATAAAATGGAGATGCTTGGTGAAAGAAGAAAAAAAGCGAAAACGTCAGCACGTGGCCAAATCGATGTTTTACGCAAAAACAAAGCAAACTGCGCACTCTCAAAAAGTCTCCTAAAAAAATACAAAAAAAATTGGCAATTATTCTAGAATTATTAGAACTGATTCAAGGTTCCAATATCTTTATACGAAAGTGCGTTTATGCGTTTTAATGTCTTTAATTAAAAACTAGTTTTTAAACTCTAGTTTTTTACTAGAACTTCCGTTTAAATTCAAACTCCATTAGCGACCGACTTTTTTTTTGGTTTAATCTGTTTGCGGGCCAGCCAATACCAAGAACCAATTTAAACTGTTAGTTTTTAGCTTCCACACTACGTTTATAACGTAAAAAGTGGAAGGTTTTATAATCGTTCAGTCTGTCTGTCCGTCCGTCTGTCTGTCACCCACTTTTACAGAACGATCCGTAAGTCCCACAGACAAGTGGAATACGTCATTTTGAAGCAAAAAATCAGATTATGCTACATTCCAAATTTCAGTAAAAAATTTAAATTAGAAGTATATTTAAAATTTAAATAACTAAAATTTTTTTATCTGAGATCTCTTTTTAGCTTCCACACTACGTTTATAACGTAAAAAGTGGAAGGTTTTATAATCGTTCAGTCCGTCTGTCTGTCCGTCTGTCTGTCACCCACTTTCACAGAAAGAACCACAAGTCCCACAGACAAGTGGGATACGTCATTTTAAAGCAAAAAATCAGATTAGGCTACATTCCAAATTTCATTAAAAAAATTTAAATTAGAATTTTATTTAAAATTTAAATAACTAAATTTTTTTTTATCTACATTGAAATAACATGCAAATTCTATTTTTATTCATATTTTCACTGTTGTCATCCACAAGTCCCACAGACAAGTGGGATACGTCATTTTGAAGCAAAAAATCAGATTAGGCTACATGCCAAATTTCATTAAAAAATTTAAACTAGAAGCTTATTTAAAATTTAAATAACTAAAAATTTAATCTACATTGAAATAACATGCAAATTCCATTTTTATTCAATATTTTCACTGTTGCCATTTCGTTAAACGTACGAGAAACTTTTGTTAAAATAAAAATACACTTTTGAAAAAATATTTATTTATGTGATATAATTCGGTTTGGATTGTTGTATTATCACAATAGAGTTCTTTTAATGGTTCTATATATATGTATGTAGAAAGATGCATAGAGAATTCTAACTTAACATAAAAAAAAATATGCTAAGTTTCGCTTTTATTTTTAAAGCATCAATTGTACAAATTATAAATTTTTTGAACTGTAAATTAATTTAACAAATTATAAATAAGTGAATTTTCGAAAGAAATGTAAATGGGAAATTGTGGCGACAAAAATATTTATTAAAAAAGATTACATCATTATTCTTCGAACTTCAAACAAATTTAGCAAACGATAAAGTCTAATTATTAAATCTGAGAAAGAAGATTAATGAAAATAGTTAATTTTGGCGTTTAAAAGTTTGAATTACAAATAGCTAAAGGCCCTGTTTTTATTAGAATTAAATCACATTTGCCATTCGCAACAATCGCTCGAGAAACTTTAATTCTTTTAGACAATAAATTAAAATAAATTTATTTTTGCAACATCGATCAGTTTGAAATGACGTCAAATATATTTCACTACGGAATCCTTGTATGGTGATATGAAATGTTTTCATTCTATTTAAAAGCGAGGAATATGACATATTTATTCTTTAAAATATAAATTAATTTTTGCAAACGATAAGTAATAATTATTGAATTTTCGAAATAAAGTAAATGAAACTAGCCAAATTTAGCTTGTAAATGTTAAATATAGAATTAATGTTGTGTTTGGCGCGTTTTTTCCTGTTAAACACAAATATGTGGAAGCGAGTTAAGTGACAGATTCTGTTACAAACCTACTTGTTTTTTAACAGAGACAAAACGAATGGAAGCAAATATTTCTAATTGAACACAACAGCAAACCCACGTGACTTGGACATTGATGGGAGTCACCATTGCGGTTTGCCAGGCTAGATTTACCTGATTTTTAGGTCTGGCGATAATTGGCATAGTTCTAACGAAACAGTAGCGATAAGTTGCCATATGTTGCAACCTTTCTCCTCTTGGCGATTTTCATGATTGGTACGCTTTTAGAAGCAGCTTGACAGAGCAATGAGCAGTCCATTCTATTTATGTCTATGGAAATAACATGCAAATTCCATTTTTATTCAATATTTTCACTGTTGCCATTTCGTTACACGTACGAGAAACTTTTATTTAAAATAAAAATAAACACTTTTGAAAGAATATTTATTTATGTGATATAATTCAGTTTGGTTTGTTGTAATATCACAATAGAGTTCTTTTTTTGGTTTATTATATATGTATGAAGAAAGATGCATAGAGAATTCTAACTTGACATAAAAAAAATATGCAAAGTTTTGCTTTTATTTTTAAAGCATCAATTGCACTAATTATATATTTTTCGAACTGTAAATTAATTTAACAAACGATAAATGACTGAATTTTCGAAAGAAATGTAAATGGTAAATTGTGACGACACAAAGATATTTATTAAAAAAGATTACATTATTATTCTTCGAACTTCAAACAAATTAAGCAAACGATAAAGTCTAATTGTTAAATCTGAGAAAGAAGATTAATGAAAATAATTAATTTTATCGTTTAAATGTTTAATTACAACTAGCTAAAGACTCTGTTTGCCGACTTTCTTTCTGAGGTGTATAAATAGTTTGTTTCTTGTTGAGCACAAATGTTGTGTGAAAGCGGTTTAAGTGACGGATTCTGTAACAAACCTACTTGTTTTTTATAACTATACCTTGTTTTCGTTTATCTCCCTCTGCGTACTGTATAATAATTTTAATGAGCATTCAAGTAACAGGAAAGTGTGCTATTTTAGTTATTTCGGAACGTTTTGTTTTTATTTTATAGCAATAAGATTTCGATACCAAACGTCTTTAAGTCTTTGGGAATCGCTCACTAAATTGTTTTTTAAAAAACCAATTTATGCATTTATGCATTTATGGGTTTTATGTGTCAATGAACAGTTTGTTCCTATTTCCCTTCCTTCTTATTTCATCCCATTGACCCATTTCATTTCATTTCCCTACAATATATCGCCCAATAATGAGCGGATTCCGTTGGGGCGATTCAAGGCTTCACTTGGCACCACTCGCAGCATGTCTACCTTCTTCTGGTTGGAAATCTCGAAAATTCCGGCAGTGGTTGGGGGGGGGGGGGAGCTCCCCCTGTTGCATAGGCAAGAACCCCTTCTTCATTCAGCAATGGGTACACAAAGGTAAAGAATTGAATTCAACAATGAATCATGATTCAGGCAGAGTGGCAGTACAAATATGCCCTTAAACGAACAGTAAACGTGGAGTGTGTACGTCGTTGAGTGCCTATTTTGCGATGTACGTGCTACAATAAATGGCAATATAGCTTATTATGAATACAAATGAACGCTATTTCGCCGCTATTTCTACTGCAATACAGAAGTCAAGACCCTTCTACTACACTATTGACAAAGCCACGGAATGCGATTGGAAATTTTTGAAATGCTTATAAAACAAAAAGCTATGGCAACATAAAGGTGACGAAACGAAATAATGAAAGTGGAACAAGTGAGGGCTTACGCCAGATAGAGCCGCTTTACTTGTAAAAAATAATCCTGAAATACTGTCCACCTTTATTTAGAATGCCTTATATAGATTTGGACTACTCACTTCCATGCGTGACATTTGCCGAAAACTATTTTTAATTCATTCCCTAAGGACAGAAAACACGAAATCAGCTGGACCGTCCGACAGTGGCCTTCTTTCCCGGAGAGGTGCTCTTGAAGTGTGGCAACCCTGCCTAATGGACTCCCTCTCCTGGCGAGAGGTCAATTCACTTCTTGTGTGCGGAAGAAAAAGAGCTCAGCAGGGGGGGGGCTTCTCCTCGAGGAGTCCATAGGAGAGAAACCGTGCGCACACTTTCGATAGAGGAGACGCGTCATGAGAGGCGATGTGGAGGCATCCATGTTGAGGGCTGCTGTGTAGAATAAAACAATACTAAAATACGCTGTTTTTTTCAGCTTTTATATTGTAATCTATTGTTAATGGCCTTTTGAAATAGTTTAGGGCGTTGATAGTACTTTGACCATCCCTGAAGCAATATTATGTTTCTGGGTAGCTCCATTTCTCTTCAGCGAATGTTTTTTGAATGTCAATTTCAATTTTTTTCAATAAAAAATCGTAAGTCAATACCACACCCACAACCACCTGTAGTATCGAAAGTGCAAATACATTCCCACCTGGTTCACCCCCCGCCAAATGGCTCAAAATCCTTGTTCTTTAAGAATAGAAGAAAAAATTAAGCTACAAAAACCATTTAAACACTTTAAAATGACGATGCGTATTCAGTATTGAACTTTTAGGAATAATTTGTAAGCATTCTTGCAAAATATGATATTTACATAAGAAAATGGTGTTTCAGAAATTAGGACCGGAATCGTCTAAAAAGCAAGCGATTTTATTATAAAAGGAAAGCACTTTTTTTTCATCTTGAAGCTTCTACCCCCCTCCCCCCTTTTAACCAAAAAGTATAGAGAGTGTAAAACAAAATCGACAAGAAATGTACAATTATTACTAATTTTTATTTAAAACCAAATAAATAAATAATATCTGAAGTAGTTTACTAGAGACGGAATCGAAAGTGTGCGGCTTCATTCCGCCTTACCGGGGGAATTTTATAAAGAAAGGCCGCTTCATCGTGGTGCCGCCCGCCTTTTAAAATGCCTCGTTCTTTTAGGATAGCTTCGCCTTAAGGAAGTACAAAAAATACGAATGAGGTTTTTTTTAAATGAATTTAGTCTTTTTACACCAAAATTTGATGTCACCAATTTTCGGGAAAAAAAGTATTATAAATATGAACAAATTATTCTATCTTAATTAAGATCTTACACATAGTTTAATGAAAGGCTAAAATAAATACCAGCATGATAATTGGGTACCTTTAAAACCAATATCATCCTGTTGCTGCCCTCACCCTTTAATACTTCGACTATACTACTATAACAATTTCTAAGCGCATTAACAGGAAAACTTCCTCAGTTTTATTTAAAAAAAGTATTATAAATATGAACAAATTATTCTATCTTAATTAAGATCTTACACATAGTTTAATGAAAGGCTAAAATAAATACAGCATGATAATTGGGTACCTTTAAAACCAATATCATCCTGTTGCTGCCCTCACCCTTTATACTTCGACTATACTACTATAACAATTTCTAAGCGCATTAACAGGAAAACTTCCTCAGTTTTATTTAAAAAAAGTATTATAAATATGAACAAATTATTCTATCTTAATTAAGATCTTACACATAGTTTAATGAAAGGCTAAAATAAATACCAGCATGATAATTGGGTACCTTTAAAACCAATATCATCCTGTTGCTGCCCTCACCCTTTAATACTTCGACTATACTACTATAACAATTTCTAAGCGCATTAACAGGAAAACTTCCTCAGTTTTATTTAAAAAAAGTATTATAAATATGAACAAATTATTTATCTAATTAAATCTTACAAAGTTTAATGAAAGGCTAAAATAAATACCAGCATGATAATTGGGTACCTTTAAAACCAATATCATCCTGTTGCTGCCCTCACCCTTTAATACTTCGACTATACTACAAATAACAATTTCTAAGCGCATTAACAGGAAAACTTCCTCAGTTTTATTTAAAAAAAGTATTATAAATATGAACAAATTATTCTATCTTAATTAAGATCTTACACATAGTTTAATGAAAGGCTAAAATAAATACCAGCATGATAATTGGGTACCTTTAAAACCAATATCATCCTGTTGCTGCCCTCACCCTTTAATACTTCGACTATACTACTATAACAATTTCTAAGCGCATTAACAGGAAAACTTCATCAGTTTTATTTAAATCCACCTGAAGGAATTTTCAGCTTACGATGTCAAAAAATGAACAAGCTTGGTCCTTTAGGCCTCTTTTTTTTTGCTTTCCCCAAGTTCTACTTGGCCCCAGTGTACCTTAGTGAAGAATAACTGCGATCGAAAAATAATTCAAAGTGTCTCCCGTCGTGAAAGATAGAAATCTCACCAAGGAAAAAAAAATTAATCAACTTTTAAAAAAACAAAAAAAAAGCGCCCATATCTCCCGCACCCTCTCCATTTTAGGTTCTTTGCCGATATCAGTTCCTGGTGAGAGGGATTTTATTAAACTAATCCGTTAGGAGAAACAACAGGTCATTTTAGACGGTGATTGACAAGTGATCTTGCCATTCTGTTCAGCTGTTGTGTAGATTGCGAATATGTCTTGGTATAAATATAAATTGGCAGCTTTCATATAGTGTTTAGCCATAGAAAGACGAAAAAGTATATTTTTGGACCTTTTTTTTACTATAGAAAGGAATGTTTCAAAGTCGCCTTCCTTCCGCCACTGGCGGTATTTCTCAGCTGATAATGCACAACTTCACAAAATTTAAAAATGGGTCAGTTATCATTTGCAGAAAATGTTCGTAATGCGGTCCATCTCAATTAGAACAGTTTTTTTTACATACATTTAAAAATGATCACTTCTTGCAACTTACCCCGCGATAGAGCGTGCATTCTTAGCTGTAGTATTCAATTTGTCCTGCAATCATAAAGAGTTTCATATTTTGAGTTTTCAAATTTTTGTTTTGTTATTAATGCTTAAGGATGTTTCTTAGTCAAACAAATGGGACACATTAAAATGCTTAAAAACTCTAAACACATTAGTAAAAATAAGGATATTGTATTAAGGATGTTGTTCTTTTAAGCTCTATTTCAAATGGATTTTAAAAGCTTCTCTTTAAAATGTAACATATAAAACAAAATTCCTAATTTTTCAAAAGTTATGCGGTGAGATGGAAATAACTTGGTGGCAACGCTAATTTTTAATTTAAAAGTTGATACCGTCTCTTTCGAAATTCGTTCTAATCATCCAACTTTTTTTTACACTTAGACTAGACATGAGGCTACGATACATTTTGTGCTCATTTGTCCAATGACTCTTTCCCTGTTCCTTTCAGGATGATTGTCACAAAAACCTTTTTTGTTCTTCATCAGAGATCGGCATACTTTGTCTTTTATACTTTATGTTCGCCTTGTTTACCTGTATATACGTTCCCCCTTCTAACGATCCTATTAATAAAAAATATTTCTTTTGTTTGAACATTATGATTGTAGAGAACACAATATTTTATACTACTCTTTGTTCCTTTGTCTGGACGTCTTCTTTCGTCCATTTTTCATCCATTTTTATCAACTTCTTTTTGGATTGTCCACTTTTCAATTTCATTTGAAAGAAAGATGACACGAGGGGCCTACCTTACACTCTTTGTCCATCCGCCTGTCTGTCCATACTATAAGAACTTCTAAAAGTAAAATGGTAAGCAAAGTAATACAAAGAAAGCTCCTCCAGAACTTCTAGTTGAGTATGTGTTTCAAGATGAACATTCTGGGAAAACGCTTTCAGTTCTTCTGCAGCGAGTTGCCCTCATCGACTGTACAAAGGACAAAAAGAATTTACTGTAAAAACAGACACGATAAAGAACAAGGAATACGTGCCTGAATAAATCTTGAACAATAAACAAAAAAGAAGCGTCACTTAAGTTCCCACGTGTGCTATCTCATTTTCTCAACTAGGCAAACCTCATAGACCTCAAAGTGCACATGTGGGAACTTAAGTGACGAAATATACTAGTATTTTAGTTTTAAATCGGTATGATTTTGTTACATTAATGTTCCACAACTTCCCAATTTATGGGATGCGGATCACTCGTCTGCATGGACACGTCAAAGGGTTTGTCAGACTTCCTGTAGTTCCATCCTACGCGCGACGTCATTTTGCGATGAGTTTAGTTCCACCACTATTATAGGAGGGCGAGAACCTGCGAAGGTGGCTCAACCCAACCGTGTCCCGACAGCAGTCCGAAAAAGAACAAGGGGGCCGAGACCAGTTCGTTCTTTCCTTGTGTGAGTGCTTCTCCTCCGGTGGTCCCCCTCGGGC
Organism: Oedothorax gibbosus; assembly: GCA_019343175.1. Lineage (NCBI taxonomy): Eukaryota > Metazoa > Arthropoda > Arachnida > Araneae > Linyphiidae > Oedothorax > Oedothorax gibbosus. The sequence goes on from CM033275.1 coordinate 31,506,253, forward strand.
GCCGACCGCACAGAAGCCCCGAAGAAAGGAGCGCCGCGATCGCCAAAGCACGTCGCCAAGACATCTCTCTTTTTTTTGAAGATCCATTTTGTAATGATGACCGCCTCTTACAATAAAATACCGATTACTAAACTTTTTTTGTATTATTCAGGGGGACCACATCGAGACATTTCTTGTATTTTTGTTTTTTTATATTTTTCAGAAGAGTAGTGTTCTTTATAAACAAGACTACAGTATTAACTTATTGCGTCCCTTCTCCTGCTATTTTTGGACTTCATGGCATAAATAATGGAGTAATGATGGGGTAATACAGGTGTTCTACCCTTTATTAATTCGTAGAGAACGCTCAAATTAGCCGCCTGACTGCGCTTACATATGTTACTAAATATTAGCAGCTTCTTTTGCTAGTTTCCATATTTTCTTACTTTATTCAAAAGTTTACAGCCAGCTATATCAGCAACTATTCATTGCAGCCATTCACTTTCGTGACTTCTGTAGCTCCCGACATTTTTTACGTAAGGTGACGAAAGTTTCTTTAAAAATGTTTCATGATTCGATTTGGAATTTCAGCATTTGAAATATTTTTTATTTGGCATTCGTTCCGCGTAGACACCAAAAACCATTTAAGGTGTCTTTCAAGGAATCTCTTCAACTAAAGGATCAAATTTACATCCGCATTTATCACTATAAACAAAAATAAATTATTCTTTAAAAGTATAATCCATTAAAAAATATAATTTGACTTAAATATGATGAATAACAACCTTTTTTTGTTCTTCTTCACTTCGAATTCTTATAAATTTCGAAATGTGTTTTGGTATTCAGATCGACATCCGATCCTTTTTTTTGAGTTGCTCAGGTTGTTTTCCCGTTCCATGAAACAAGCCTTTCAAGTAGGGGAACAATAAGGATAGTCTTAATAAGTTTTGTCGTTTATTGTGACGGTATATTTATCTATAATTACTTTGATTGATACCAATAATTAAATATACCTGTTACATACCTAGTGTATTATGAGAGCTAAATGATAAGGTATGTTTTTTATAGACCTTACCTTGTGTCTCGACGAGTGGAGCAGGTTGCGGTGGGCGCATCTCGATGAACCAGGTGTTTTATTTGATTACTTCTTCCCTGGGTGGCATCAAAGAGTGAGCCGGCTGCTCGCTTCTGCTAATGACACCCATGAACCGGCAAGAAAATGTGCCACGCGAAAATGAGCTTTCTGTACATAAACTATCAGACACATGAAGACCCTATACAATTTATACGGAGCAAATTCATGTACTTGAAAAACGAATAAAAAAGCAACAACGTTTTTATACGGAAATGAAAACGTCACAAAGTCGTCGTGAATGGGTTCATTTAACTACAAGTTCAATCTTCTTCGAATAAAACATTGTAGCGAAACGATGGCAGAGCTATCCTAAGCTGATGCGAGGCGCGAAAGAAGCCGCGTGGCCCCTTTTACTTTACTTGTGTTATTATTATTTTGTAAAGAAACTTTTCGAATGAAAGTTGATTCCAGGTGAAAAAAACGAACAGGAAATATGTACCGATTTCCCATACTTTCAGTACTCATTTCAAATAAGATCGGTTAGTTTGTTATTGGGTCCGTCCAAATGCATGAAATATCCGGCGTGACAAATCAAAATCTACTGACAAGTATCATCTAAATGGATAATGAGTGTATCAAAAATTAAAACACAAATATGAAAAAAATACGTGTGACATTTCTAATACAAAAATTCGTTCTCATTGTTTTGATATTATAAGACAATAGCGTGACAAAATATTACGCATAATATTGTATATATAAAGCAGTTAATTTCCACTTTAATTTTTTTTGGAGGCAGGTTTGGTGCCACTTGTTTTTTACTCCGTTTTTGCGGTGTTTACCTTACTTCGTCACTCGGTTTTTGCAATGTAAGATTACTTAGCTTCAGTAAGTTTACACCGGTTTTACGGAGTGACACCAAATGCTCATCAGTGTTTGTTAATGAGTTAAGATCTTTCACGGGAAGTATTAAAATTTAATATATCATGAATTATGTAAAAAGTATCCCGTTTTAATATGTTGTATGGATGACAGTGGGATTCAGACTTTTATTGTGTGCCGGTTTGTGCTTTACAAAGTGTTTCGACATCGTCAAGAGGATTCTTTGCCGCCCAATGGCCCTCGGCAGAGAAAGGGAGGACTCTCAATGGTCTGATTACCATACTAAGCAAGAAAAACGTAGAACTTAATGCGTAAAACGGTTAGGTTCATTTGTTGAGGTATTCCAAGTAAAAAGACGTCTTAATAAACATTACATTTTGTGATGAGTGCATGCTATATTGGAGGGTATATGCTGTATACTTTCCTTTTGAATGCGAAGAAAAATAAATGTATTTACTTTTTTAATGTTTTAAATAATTACCTAAATTGCCCTTATACTTTGCACAACTTTATTTTTTATGTTCCTGGTAATTCAACTCGTAATCAATTTATATTTAATAAACCTTTTCAACAAAAAAATATCTAAAAAATCAAACGATTAATCAATTAACTTAGTAAATAATCTCTTCCACCAAACAGTGGTATTTTGTATGTTTTTTTTTGTGGTGTTGTGGATTTTTTTTCCTTCGCTTGTTCGAAGCCTTATCTAACAACTTTAGAGGGAGAAAAAGTTTCTGCTAGAAAATTCTTTCATGATATGTCGCTTCGCATAGAACAACTTTTTTTTACCGTGGCCCTCTGGACATGCAGAGTAAATATCTATAAAGAGAAATGGCGTGTAAGGCCGAATTATCCATGTTTTAGATTTAGTGCTTTTGAGTTTTGGTCTCTTTCTTTCACTCTTTGGTCAGTTACTCAGCTTCCAAATAATAAAAAAAAGGTGACGAGCCGAAATAGTCAAGGCGCCTTTAGTACATTCTGTCTTTCTAATTATGAACGATAATCTTTGGGTATCCTTTTTTGGTTAAACTAATTGCTTTTTTTTTTTTTTTTAAGTTCCCAAGATCATATTTTTTTCTTCTGAAAATTCTGTAGCCTCCTAAATCTCACGAAACGTCATAACATGGCCATGATTGTCGAAAGTATTTCGACATGACTTCTAGACCAAATGATACATTCAAATCGTAATCAATAGGTAGGTTAGGTTGTCTTCATTAGCTTATCCATAAGACATTTTTAAAAGAGTGAAAACTCAGTAGAAATGTATTTATTAATGATAAGGCTGCGAAAAAAACTATATTCTGCTTATCATACTTCTTCGAAGTTCATTATTCTCAATACCAATTTTTCTTAACTAAAAAAAAGCTAAAGTACCCAAATTGTAAGATATACCCAATATTTTCGGGAAAATATAAGGAGTGTTACTACTAACTGCTACCGGAACCAAAGCTTTGACAAATATTTGTAGAGCTTAGTGACATTTTTGAAAAAATTAAGATTTTTGTGCCAATGATTGTTATCTTTAAACATAACAGCTTTCTATGTTTTTTAATATACATTCTAAGTATATTTTTCGTGGATGAAGTTGGTAGGCGCACGCGTTTTCATCAGTTTTTCAATGGAAGAACGTTTTAAGGGCACTTAGGAACTTCTTCCACCGAAATAGTCCCGATTTGGGTTTTCGTTTTATGGAAGAACTTGCTAACATTTGAAAAAAAAAAATCAGACTTTCGCTTTATTTGCATTAATAGCAAAACAAATGGTTCTTTTGTAGTTTTAATCAAAAAGAATTCAACAAAATGTCATTAATTCTTCCTAATTAAACTTTAATTATTAAATATAACCAATGGAATAAATTTTATCTAACGTATAACCGGGCTTTGAGTGCATTTAGCAAAAATAAGAGCAAATGCATTTTTCATTTTATAATTCAATCAGATCTAAAGGTTTTAACATTTTATAAAATATCGTCAACTTTTAATGTCTTTGTGATTTTTATTGTAATAAACATAGTTTATTCAGCAGTGAACAGATGGTATCATTAAAACAAAGTTGCACCTGCCCTATGGAGATCGTAGAAAGCTTCGCGTTAAAACAACATTGCACCGAACAAAGCATCTGGTTCGTTAGAAAAAAATTAGTGATACAAAAATCGCTTAAAAGACATTCTACGTTTGATCTCTGAAGCCATCGAATGCATTTTGTGCCTAAAATTATTAAAATGGAATTAAGAAGCAAAAGCGGAAAACTTAATTCTTGCTTGAAAGAGCGAATAGCAGCTTATACTGTAAGTACAGATTTCATAAAGTTATTGATTTGTTATATAAAACTAATATATTTGTTATAATAATTGATATAATGTTTTATACTTTGTCTCTTTATGTTAATAAATTCTTTAATATTTATTTAATTATAGATTACTTAAAAAAGTGTTCTGTATCATGATTGTAAAAAAAAATGCATGAACATTCATACTAAGCTGTTGTAGTAAGGCTAGGCCCAATAACTTTTTTTTACGATTCTCCTTGAAGTCATTGCCAAGTTTTCAAAATTCCCGAAAAAATGGTTACTTCCGTAATTTATTGATGGCAAGATTTAACAATTTTAGTAGCTTTATCGTTTAGATATTAATTAATTAAAACTGTTTAAAAACTTTAAAAAATAATATAGAAAATGGTATTAGGTATGGTGAAAATCATGAAAACCATTTCATGCAATTGAAAGCCAAATATGAATAAGTAACCTTGGGGTCTATATTTTGTCATGCAACTTAATTTTACTTTTTTAATATCAATGTTTGTTTTTCAATTTAATTATTCATGTCTAAAAACTATTTAAATATTTATTTTGCAAAAACTGACATCTTGCATTAGTGTCTTAATCATTTATGAATATGAAACTTATAACTATAATATAAATAATAACTGTAATATATAACTTTAAAATAAATACTCATTTTATTTATTTGCAATTTTACCCTTTTCGTATTATTTTTATTAATTTAGTTTTTAGTCTAAGTATTCTTAAAGTTTTTTAGTATAAAATACTTATTATTACTATTTTTAATTTCAATGATAATGATATTCTTTAAAAAAAATATTTCGAACTAAAAACTTGCTCCTATAACAAGTTCATCTAACAGGCTTGTATATATAACAAGAAGTTCTCAATCAACTAATATAGCATGCACTCACAGAAATCTTTATAGTAGGGACTGACCGACGGGCGAACAAAATGTTGGAGTTGGATCTCTGATGTCATACATTTCAAACCAAGAAAAAAGCTTCCAAATTTTAAGTTTGCCATTTTTCAATCACTCACAAAATCGGAGTTTTTCTGAAATGATATTTTAGTGTGCGCATTTTTTAAATTTCTTGTTATTGCGGAAATTATAGCTCAGCCAAAAGCCACTAAGCATTTAATAACTAAATTAAATGCTTAGTGGCTTTTGGCTGAGCTATAATTTCCGCCATAACAGGACATTTCAAAAATGCACGTTCTTCCTCCGAAGTGTTTCACATTTGAGTCCTTCGCTTAGTGGACATTTTGATCCCTTTTAATTTCTGTTCTAGGGAGTGCGATTTGCAAAATACTTTTCTTGACAGAAGATACCTTTTTTTTAAACTTTTGTCGTAATCTTGATAACAATTTCAGTTCTGACTGTCCGATTTTAAAAATTCTTTTCATGTTTGATAAAAGAGATAAAACATCAGAGATAAAATTTTAAAGTAAAAAAGTGGTTTGAAGAAGCCACTGAAAGTGGTTTGTCCGTTCTTCCTTTCAACCCGCACAAAAATATGTTGTTGTTTTTTTCAGAAATGTCACATAGCTCGTTTTAGTTGTCATTCGTCTCGTTGTCTAAGCTCTCCATTTGTTTTCCTAGTTTGAGTGAAATGTTATTGGCGTTATAATCTCTTACTTCCAACGCTTTAAACCCAACAACGAAATAAAAATGTGGAGAATTCTTGCGGGCCCCTGTGTTTGTGTCATGTCTGTTATATACTATATTTTTTAATTAAAATTGTAACTCATAATTTCAATAATAATTTATTATAGACAGCATACAACATGAGCACACACGTGGGAATGAAAGCACTTGAATAAGGAAGTTCCGTTGAATGGTTTTACTAACGTGGATCGAGTTTTTGGTGAACGGCTTAGTAGACGGTGGCTTCAGACGGTGAAAATAAGCGACTCTGTACGCATTTGTTGTCAATAATGAGTAACTCTGCAGTACAGTAGACTAGTAGAGGGATAAAACACACACACGTGTGTTAGTTTGCAATCGGAAAATTGTATTCGTCGTCGATCTGTGGAGAAAATGCGTGTTCCGATTCGAAGATGGAGTGAAATCGCATTCCACAAGGGCTCGTCCCGTTCCAGTGTCCAGTATTTTTCTTTATGACACTTCGGACAAAGAAATATTGCATCGAGCCGGAATGCATATTTTTGAAAATCAAATATTCGTATTGCGTAAACGTGTAAATGTGTCCTTTTCTCTAAATTTTAGAGATAAGGAATCCATGCGACGTATGGAAGTCTCGGTCCAGTGTCAGTTTATTCTAGTTTCGGGCACAGAAGCATCGAGGTTTTGAGTCGCGTTGAGTTGTCCATTCTGGAATGAGGGATTCCTCGTTGGACTCGAGAGGATGGCGCCATTGAAATCAGTCGCACAGAAAAGAGCGGCCAAATGAGCGCGGTCGTCAGGAAGAGGCGCACCGTCGGAAAGATCTTCTGCGGGGCGCAACATGAATTCGATTGTCTCGTACAGAGTGCATCTTGAGGACGGCGATTCCTAGTCTGTTCAGGACAAGAGTCACAAGAAGGAGTCCTGGTGTCACGACGAGGTGGAGTGGTCGTAGAGGCCGCTCTCCCTCAGCCGGAGTGCGAGGACGTCCCCCGCCCCCTTCTTGGTCTTGGCGCGCCGGTTCTGGAACCAGATCTTGAGCTGCGCCTCGCTCAGCCCGAGCTCGGCGGAGAGCGCGCGCCTCCGCTCCTCGCTCAGGTAGGCGGAGGCGGAGAACTGCGCGCGCAACTCGCGCAGCTGCTGCGGGGAGAAGGCGGTGCGACGGCGGGACTCGCGCGCCTCCTCCGCCTTCCGCCGCCGGCTGCGGGGACCTGCAACGAGAACAAAGGGAACTTTTAGAACCAATGCAACTCAGTCAAACACAAGTCCCCAGTACAACCCCCTAGAATGTCGCCCACCAAAATGTAGATTAATTTCTATGTTATCGTTACAAATCATGACTTACTGTGAACAGGTCGCTATAAGGGATTAAATGTGTTGAACATCAAACTTTAATAGATATGATTCGAAAATATTGAAACAATCTTCATTCAATTAGTCTTTATTCAATTTGTAATAAGATAATTAAAAGTAAATTGCCTGTAAGAGGGGCCCCTTGAAAAAGAAGACCGGACTTCTGGGGTCCGGTGGCACTGGCGGTCCTTTTTAGCCAATTTCTCATATTTAATTAAAATTAATTAAAAATAAAATCTCAAAATCTAACCTTGGAACGTCGCCACTAAGTGCACACGATCGAGTACTTCTGGAAGGATATCAGCGATGCTTAATCTATCGGAGTCATTTTAGGCGTTTGCATTAAAAGTCCACTGATTCATTCAGCAAAATACGCACGCTGCTAAAGGAAGGGCCTCCATATCTCTCCTCACTGTCCCAGTGTGGGCGCCCCCAACAACCAAACGATAATAGACAAGTCCTCTTGTGAGAATTTGTCGAGTGTATCTTGTTGTGAGTGTGTCTGAAGCCTAAACTAAACTTCATTCAAGTCCCAGCAGTTGCTGAAAGAAAGGGTTCGCTCGCCCCTCCGCCCCCCTGTGCAGCCTCCATGTGAGGGGGTGCATTCGATTTCCGTTCATCGCGTGTCCGCGCCTCCCTGTTCCCATGGCGACTTGTTGTCGAAGTAGGCACACACACACACAGCGGAAGCGGGCCCCGCCAGGGCAGTGGTGCAATTAGAAGGAAAACATCTCAATCAGCCGCTACCTGATGAGCCACTCCTCTCCCGTGCGCGCAACGATCGACTGATAAGTGCGTCAGGCGATCGCATTTTACTCCATGGACCTGGCATCGACATCTGGAAGCTTTTGCGAGACCCCCGTGTCTTAATTGATTCGAACAAACAAGCAAAATTAAATTACCTTTTTACCTACTTCAATGACTACAACTTCATTATTAGTCTTAATAATAACTGTGTTGCTTACCCCGGAAACGATGTTTATTTTTTTTCGAATTAAATATGATTCCTTTTTTAATGGAAAACAATACATAGCATTTCGCTAGGACTATTCATTCCGATTGGAGTAATTGACTAAAGTTGTCAGTAATCTTTAAAAATCCTTACATTTGAAGATTTTTTGCTTACTATTTGAAGAAGTCTTTTTTTGAAGAAGTTTAGCTTACTATTCGGGTTGACCTGTTTGAAACCAAAGAGAATGTCACGCGTTTGTTAGACCCCTCGTTCCAGAACCAAATTGATCCTTAAATTTTTGTTTGTTATAGTAAAATATGGATAGATAGATCCGAGATTTAATGACTTTAAATCTCGGTTTAGAAATTTCGACTGATTTAATTTTAACAGATGGAGTCAATCAAATATAATCAATTTTAACTAACTCTTAAAATGTAATTTTATCAAATGGGGTCAATCAAATATAATCCATTTTAACTAACTCTTAATTTATTAAATAATTAAAAGTTGGAAATCAAGTATAATCAGAAATAAAAACCTGACAATATTTCACAATTATGGATTCATTTTGCTACTTTCATATTATCGGAATCTCACATCTTTTTTATATGTCAGAAAACTAATCAAATCTCCTCCTGCCTTCTCTCAGTCCCAAAACTGTATTAGTATTTCAACAAAAAATGTGAAATTTTTAAAAATATGTTAATTTTGTGTTTTTAAGAGTTTGAAAAATATAACTTAAAGATTAATTTAATTGTAAATTGTTCCATTGTATAATAGTAGTATCAAATTCACAAAGAAAAAAAATAGTTGTGCTAATTGCTATAATATTTGTTGTTGACTTATTCCTCTTGGTCCAGCCGCTGGCTATACCAAGTCCATGAGCTCGAAAGTCTTCAAGAAATCCAAGACTAGAAGGGGACTTAAATGCAATATTAAAGTACATTTTAAACTATTTTGCAACTATACCCATGTGTCTTATTGCCACACTATTTTATTTATGATTATGAATATTTGATGCAATATAACTTGTCGTTTCAGGTGATTGGTGTCCACCTCATGAGAGTGCGTTTGAAGCATGTGTTACTATGTATTCGTGTAAGTATTTCTCCAGTGGCAATGATCTCTATATATGTGCGACTAAATACAGGCAGACGCGCATGTATTGTAGCGAAAAATTATCAAATCATTCAAAAATCATTTGGCGACACGCTTAGAACTTTCTCATCAGTAAATGATGACGGTAGTGAGCATGGATGAGGAAAGGTGAATTGAAAAAAAAAGCTCTAAGTTTGGAGGGAACACCGAATCACCCCCACGTAGCAAACATCGATTGTGTTTTCTTAACAGCAGTGTAGCCATTATATATTCGAGATCGTTGGTTGTGAATTAGCAAACCAATGCAACATGTTGCGTGTCCATTCTCTTGGAGACTTTGCGTTAGTAAAAAAATATTTTCACGATACGTTGATGAGTTTCCGATTCTCGGGAACAGAAAAATGCTCCACATGATGAGTAAAAGAGCGAATTAGCATAAATCACATTTCATGGGTCGAGAGGGGGGGGGGGGGCATCCTCACGCATTTCAAAACCAGGAAATTGAAATTCAGTATTACATGATTATTTTTCCTTATGGCCTACCCAACTCGTGGCATGGATGTGAACATCAGCCAGAGAATAACCAAGGCATATACTTACAAGCCAAAACAAGTTTATTTCAAATCAAACGTTGATAAGACGGCAAGAATAACACCTGAGCTGACATCCAACGCAGTGTCTTCTGCCGCCACAATCAAACAGTTCTTTGAAATGTGTTTAGATTTTTTTCCCTATTTTGTTGTGTTCCCTATTTTGTTTTTGTTGTATATAAAGTTATTAAATAACGTAAAGAAATTTTAAAATTGTTTTTGGTGTCATTAATATCCGACATGACTCGATATGGACTCGTCTATTATCGTTTGTTGGTTCAACCTTTGTGCGTAATTCAGAACTACTCTCCACCCCCAAAAACATGTCGAATTCTGATTTAGTGTGCTAAAAACCAGCCTTCGTAAAAAAAAAGCTATAATAGTAATGCCAAAATTGATGTCAAATGAATTGAACCTCTTGCGACCTGGCGTCCCCATTTTTTAAAACCACCCCATAAACATGTTCCGAAATTGGCCCGATACAAGAAGATCCAAATATCACTTTTCATCCTTTGATTACATTTACACTCATTTATTTCGACAAAAAAAATCAAGTTGGACGAGGGTCAATACGATATTAGAGTTCTTAAAAAAATCCATTTAAACTTTTTTTCAAACTTTTCAAAAAGTTCTTTTAGTACATTTTAAAGGCGCATTAAAAACAATGTTAAAATAAACTGTTAACTACCAATAAGTGATACGGCCTATTTTTTGCATTTATAGCACAATTATTTTTTATTTTTAGAGCTTAAGGCGTGTCTCACAGTAGCAATTAAACATAATTTTTTAAAAAATTACTTTGCAAAACATACTTTTTAGCATACATTTGTATGAAAAGTATGTTTAGATTAAGATATACGTGTAGGATTTGTGGCTTAGAGGTTGTAATTTATTCCTATAGCAACAGAAGTGTCAATTGGTAAAATTTTCTTAGTGGAGCGAAAAGCGTTTTAGTCGTGCAACTCATTCCACCAACCGGAATGACTCATTGTATGTTTTGTCGTTTAGTGGCGGCGTCGATCGTAACTTAAATCGAGTGCCGAGTGTTTTGTTGAAAAAGGTGGACCTCTTTTCGCTGAAACTGTAAATTTTTTTTAACAACGATCTTGTTTTTATAATGTAAGAGGCATTTTATAGAAAACGTTTGTTTACAATTTGTAATCTAACATGTTAAAAAAAAGTTTAACCAACACATTTTGACGGAGGCTTTGCTATCAAATACTGACATCGTTGACCACAATAGATCTGGGTAAGATTCGAGGGGCTTCGGCTCTTAGTGGATTGTAACCAACTCGTATTAATAAATTGTTTATAATTAATAACTTCCACAACAAATACATATCACTATGCCCTTATAAATATTATTTATACAGGATCGAAATACTAAAGCGAAACATTTTGCGATTGGAAAATGTTTCCGGTTTAATTTTACAAGCATTGTACAACGTTGTACGTTAACCCGAAAGAATTTTAACCGACATTTAATTTACTTACAAACGTGCACATATATTGTAAATAATGATTTAATCAGCACCAAACAATAAAAATGACTCGATTTGGTCCAGTACTATGTAAAATATATATCCGAATTAAAAACTAATACTTTTATAATACTATTAACTTAACAATACTATTAACTTAATAATACTATTAACTTCGGGCGTTTGTTTTACAGACAACCAGAAATCAAGAAAGGCTAAACATTAATTGTCACCCACATTGGCTACCCACATTCGTAAAACGATTAGCCATAGCCTGAATTTTGCCCTGGCCCCAAATGTTCGTCTCTCGTCGCATATATCTATGAGTTTTTTTTCAAATCCTTAAAATGTACCTAAGTGGCCACCTAAATTTTGAGAATTTTTAATTGTTGCCACTTTATTGCTCCTAAATTGTGGCCACCCCCCGAACAAAACAACGTATTAAATAGCATATTTATAATTCATAAATCTTTTGTGGTGAAACATCTAGTACCGTACATTATTACAGTATGCATATTGATTGAAAGATTCTAGAACAGTATATCGTATTTTTATCCACCTTTTGCATTATCAAACTTTTTTTTTTTACTACTAGTCAGATCTTTTAGATAAGAAAAATAAGGATTTCTTTTCGGCAATATGTTTAGTATAGTAGTAGAAGTAAACGCCCTACACAAAAAGCCTTTTCGCTGATCTTCCTCTAGCGGAAAATGTTTGAGTTATACCGATTTCGAGAGAGGTATCTTAGTACTTCTATTATCCTTTTGTCTTAATAAATATATTCACTAGTTCAAATGATCCAAAGTAGCCCGGCTGGATTTGAATCTTTGTTCTTCTATGTGTGTTGTCCCCTGATTATTGTTTTCTATTTTATTTATGAACCTGCCTTCACTTTTTTTTTTTACTACAAATGAATGAAATGGTAAGTTGGGTAAAATTCCTTTATCGTTCGAATAATAGGCAACAGGTTTAATATTTAGTTTTAATATTAGTTCATTCAACGTTTGTTTTGTGGCTTTTTCCGATCTATTCTTTTTGTTTGTTTGAAAAGTCAGCGACCTTTTTTGTCTCGATGTTTCGTTCACCTGTTTGTCAATCCGCCTCTCTGTACTCTCAAGTTTCGTGAGGAAAGAGGTTGTTTAAATTCTTTCTTGTTTGTTATTAGTAGTGGGAAGCGGATGAGGCGCTTGCCTTGCATACGAAAGGTCCCGGAGCAAAAACAACTGCCGACGTCTGTGTAAAAGAGGTAACCTCTATTATTTATATCGATATTCTTTTTAAAAAAATATTATCAACAAAATGAGGTGTAGCACCGCTCCAACAATATTTATTAATAATAACAATTATCTTTTGGATTAATTTTTAAAAATCTTTTTAGTAGCCCTTAAAGAAAAATAAAATAATCATTATAGTATCTTACTTTCAATTACGAAAAGATCTGACGAATAATGCCCCATGTAGAGGGGATTATGTTCCCGCGTACGATGATGCCCGTTGTGTTGGGTGTCTGTTCAAGAGTCGACTCGTCATTGGATTGCAGTTGTAAATGATGACACCCTCGTGTAGCTCTAGTGCGACGTTCACTCCACTCAACTTATTGTTTGTTTGTGACGGGAATTCCGATCTCCCATCGCGGTGGACGTCGGGAGGGTGGGCAGGGAGACCTCCCAGGGAGGGGGAAGTGGCAGGCGATCCGTCTTCTCTCTTGCGCAACCTCCCACGACAAAGGCTCTTTCCTTTAGCTCCCCCCCGGACCTGTTCGGGTGAACGCTGAGCTGCATACGAATGTCAACCGACTCTTAGGTTTGCACACGACGTCACGCTCCTCTCGCACACGACGTCACAAAAGTATGATGGCTGGCATTTTTTGCTCATTAAAGACCGGGTTACACAGACCTTTTGAAAGCGACACATTATTTTGTCTCGACTTCCCAGAAGGTTTTGTGCAATGAAAGATAAAAAAAAGTTCTGAATTTTTTAGTCACTTTCCTTTTTTTTATTTCGAAAGAATTTTAAATAAATGGAAAGCAGGTATTTACATGGTGCAGATATCTGTTCGTCGTTATACCCCTTTCTAATTCGGTTTTAGCCATCGGATGTTAAAAATTATTTCTTTTTGTTAGAAAGGTATGGCAACAGAGACCTATCTTTTGTTGTCTATGTCTTTACTTTTTGTTCGTCTGTCTGTCCATTCTGCACCTGTCTGGCAACATTCTACCCAGGGATTGGAAAGTTATTTTTAAAAAGTAACGGTTACTTAATTTGAAAAGTAACACTTTACAGTTACTTAATACGAAAAGTAACTAATCACAGTTACTTTTAGAAATTTCAAGTTATAAGAAAAATTGAAAGTTAGCCATCTTACCATTTTTCAAAGAGAACCACGATTAACGAAACATAAGCATAAATAAAACACTGAAATTATAATTAATTAACATTTTTTTGTTTAATTTTAATCCTTCACCTTAATAGTCAGTCGACAACGGGTCCATCAACAAACTCTGGGGCGGGTACTGACAGAAATTGGGGTGCTCAAGAATGAACGTGCAATCTCTCCCCCTATACTAACCTCTTTCAAGGAGACGGACTTTGTTGTTGGTCATTGTTGCTTCAGGCAACACAAAGGGTTTTGCACTGAGCGATACAACCTGCTTGGAAGTTAGCGTGATTATTTTCAAAACCCTTCGTTTCGGACATGTCACATGTTCGGCAGATGCTTGTAATTACGGGACTTATAATGTGATACTTGGAAATGTAAACAGACAAGGAGAAACATCAATCGTTTCAATCGCCGTTGCCTCATCAACTATGTCATGAGAAACTTCATGTAAAATTAATATATCTGAATTTATTTTTGTCACAGAAATAAATGCCATTGTAATGTTCGATTCATTCTTCGATTAATCATTATTTGTTTGCTAAGAAACCTGCACACAGTGTTCCATTTTTTTATGAATAAAAGAGCTTGTAATTTTTAGCCTACTTTTCTTTTTTTAATTCGAAAGAATTAAAAAAAATGAAAAAGTAGGTATTGACATGCGGTCGATGTCCGTCTGTCCGTCCGTACCCCCCTTCCAAAATCGGTTCTAATCATCGGATCTTAAAAATTCTTTTTTTGTTAGAAAGCTATAACCTCAGATACCCAACTTTCATACTTTTTGTCCGTCTGTCTGTACGTCCGGACGGACATAAATCTACTATCTGTCGGCGAATTTCCCATTGAATTAGCATTGAAATTCAATTTTGAGTCATTTAAATCACTGTAGGTATTGAAATGCGGTTGATGTCCAACTGTCTGTCTGTTCGTATGTGTGTCTGTTCGTATGTCTGTCTGTTCGTATGTCTGTCTGTTCGTATGTCTGTCCGCCTGTCTGTCCGTTTGTCTGTCTGTCTGTACCCCCTTAAAATCGTCAACATCGGTCTTAAAAACTCTGGTTTGGGTATGACAGAATGGTGACTAAAGATACGCAACCTTATACTATTTCCGTCTTCGTACTGACGGACTAATTATATCTGTGGTTCCATTGTTGCATTCATTGAGCATACACAAGAGGTTTTGACTGAGCCGATCAGCTGTCTGTGCAATGTTGCTGTTATTTTCAACCTTCGTTTCGGTCTGTCTGTTCGGCTGTGTCTGTAATTACGGTTTTTATCATGGATACTTGAAATGTAGAAAGATAACTCAGAAACACTTCATCGTTTTATCGCGTTGTCTCTACTTGTCGAGACTCATAAATTATATCTGAATTTATTGTTGTCATGAAATTCCATTTATGTGATTCATTTTAAATCATTATTTGATGCTTAAGTAACTGCATCTGTTCCATTTTTGTTGATCGAGCTTGTCTTTTAGCCCTACTTTTCTTTCTTTTATTCGAAAGATTAAATGTAGTATGTATTCGCATGTCTGTCCGTGTCTGTCTGTCTGTCCGTACCCCCCTTCCAAAATCGGTTCTAATCATCGGATCTTAAAAATTCTTTTTTTGTTAGAAAGCTATGACCTCAGATACCCAACTTTCATACTTTTTGTCCGTCTGTCTGTACGTCGGACGGACATAAATCTACTATCTGTCGGCGAATTTCCCATTGAATTAGCATTGAAATTCAATTTTGAGTCATTTAAATCACTGTAGGTATTGAAATGCGGTTGATGTCCATCTGTCTGTCTGTCCATCTGTCTGTCTGTTCGTATGTCTGTCTGTTCGTATGTCTGTCCGTCCTGTCTGTCCGTTTGTCTGTCTGTCTGTACCCCCTTCCAAAATCGGTTCTATCCATCGGATCTTAAAAATTCTTTTTTTGTTAGAAAGCTATGACCTCAGATACCCAACTTTCATACTTTTTGTCCGTCTGTCTGTACGTCCGGACGGACATAAATCTACTATCTGTCGGCGAATTTCCCATTGAATTAGCATTGAAATTCAATATTGAGTCATTTAAATCACTGTTGCCAAATCAACAATGGCATGAGAAACTTTATTTAAACATATTTGGAGCAAAATAATATTTTCATGAATCAGTTTGGAATGACGTCATAAAATGTAGAACAATTTGATTCTTTGATTATTCATTAATTATCTACCAAGAAAGCGGCAAGGCATACTTTTGCATGCAATTATGCTTAGTTTTAATTTACATTTCTTGTTTTTTAATGCAGTTCGGAGTAGTTTCATTACTTTTGTTATTAATAAATATTTATTCTTCGAACTACAAATAAATCACGAGCAGATGATAAATAATATTTAATTAATTTGCGAACGAATATTAAGGAAAATAGTTGATTTTGGCTTTTAGAAGTTTAAATTATAGCTGGGTGCTGTGTTTCGATTTTTTTTTCTAATGTGTATAAATCTAGTGTAGAAACGGCTGTTGATGATATTTACTTTAGGAACCTAGTTTTTTTCCCGATTAGAACTTCAGTAAGTATTTAAGTAACAGGAAAGTAGGCTATTTTAGTTCTTTATGAACTTCTTGTTAATTTACATTTCTTCGTATATTAATGCAGTTTTGAGTTGTTTCATTTTGTTGTTACTAAATATTTCGAATATATCGGGGTTTTTTGTTAGTTATGTTAATATATCGGGTGTTTATGTTAGTAGAAGTTCGTTCATTTAAGAAAAAGAAGCTTGCGTTATTCAGGTGTTGGCGGCATTTTCAAAACGAATACTAGGATTTGGCCCAAGGAATTTTAATCTCTTTGAACTGCAAATAAATTTAGCAAATGATTAATTGAATTTGCGAAAGAGACCGAATGAAAACAGACGATTTTTTTTTCTAAGACACAATAAAATGTGGCCCCTTATGGAAAATGGTACGTTCATTATATTCCATGAGATGTTACCAGCTCTTTTATTCAAATCTCGCTGCTTTTCTCAACAAATATTCCTTTTATTGGCATTCAATGATTCTTCTGAGTTTGTTTTGCTTTTCTTTCAATCATTATCAGGAAATAAGCTACAGACACCCAACTTTTCCGAAAATTAGAGGAATATATATTTTTGATCAGTCGTTATTTTATAAGGAAAATACACGTGATGCAATGATTTAAATGACATCTCTCTAAAAATGAAAGCCATTTCGGCTATTAAGGCTATTTTTTAAGAACTATTATAAAATTTTTATTCACCAAATAGAAAATAATGAAAAAAAGTATAGGAATATAAAAGTCGTTGATATTTTTTGAAATATTAAATATATTTTCACAAATCTAATTAAATTTTGTTTTACATTTTCACGCAAACATTTAAGCGCCAGGTCGTTTGTTTATTCTTTTCACAGCAAAATGTTTTCTGTTTTTCGTATGCTAAACGAAATTTCAATTAATATATATATAAATATTTTTGAAAATTTCTTTTTTACAAAATACATTTTGCAACTTTATTATGTAAAAAAAAATTCTACTAATAACGACGTTATATTGCAGTCCAACTTGTTCCATAAAAAGACTTGAAATCATCGTCTGCCATTGTGCAAAAATGGAATTTCTTTCTGAATAAAGGTGAGTCATTAAGGATTTTCTTCTTATTAAATTGTTTTCACTTAAAATTTCTTTATCGTTGTTTACACAAGCACGATAAACTTTTTATTAACTTAATTTCAGTCTTGTATTTCTTTTAAATCAGCGAATATTCACAACTGTGATGCATCCTTTTAGAAGTTTCCTTTCTGAGTATTTTTGGGGGAATTACTAACTAAAATTGGTTCAAAAATATTCGCTATTCTAGCGAATTAGTGCTATTAGCGAATTAATACTATCACAGCTTCCTCCTTCCCATATTAAAATAGTTAGGTTGTGATATGCAGTAATGGGAAGCTATTAATAAACTATGTTTGAGATACAAGTTATGCATTCCTTCGTGGGACCATAGTCTGATAACAAATCGGATCGAAAACGGCAACCTTTTTCATTAAAAGAGCCAATAATGGTAGTTTTTGATAAATTTTGGTGACGTTGTGGGCCACACCAATCTTTTTTTTTTTTCGTGAGAAAAAGTGAAAAGTGATTCCTCACCACTAACCAAGAGAAGATTATTTTTTCACTATTTTTAAACAAAAAAGTAGAAAAATTGCTTGAAATGTGATTGCCAAAAAAAAAACCATCATACTTGTAAGTGTTCAAGTTTTTTTAAATAAAATTATTGACTGATCCCCACATTCCAGATTTAAACCCATAATTGATAAACACATATTTTTGTGGAAATAATTAAATTCAGAATTGTATTATCATTCATAGAAGAGATGTTAAAAAACGACACCTAAGATTACAGTTTTGGAAAGTTTGAAATAAGCTAAGAAAACTTAGTAAATTTGTCATATTCTTTTCATTCTCTATCATTGCGATAACTGCTTATTTAAGGAGACTCAGTACCACATCAACTTTTTTTTTTAATTTATAGCTTTTTGATTAAAAATTCCTTGGTTTGTTGTGTAAAGTAACACATAAAAGCAATTTATTAAAAAAATCGAATATTTGTAAAGTTTTTGTTTAATTTAATTTTTTTTCTTAAACGATTGCATTTTTAAAAATGCTTAATATTTTATCACCAAACTTATTCCCTTTAAACTATGATACATAAAAACTAGCTTCCAAATTTGATGCATCACTTTGATGATTCTTTGTAAAAATTAATTGTTTGCACAGAAAAGTTTCTAAAATTGTTCTCAGATGTTCTCACTTTAAATTTTTTTAAAAAAATAACTATAACTCAAAACATTAATTGGAAAGCTAGTTTTTAATAAACACATATATTTTTAAACTACTCACAAAAAAAGTAAACTACTGAATAAATAATTTTAAAAGTTTTAGCGTTTCGAAAAACTGAACCCAGAGAAAAATGCATTTAAAGTTTCCATTTCCGTAAATTCAAACTATAAAATTATATACAGCCATATAACTTAAATATAATTTTCATACATCTATTTAAAAATTAAATTCATACAAATTTAACTATATTGCTTAAAAGAAAACATAAAACTTTATTAAAATAGCAAAATTTATTGCGTAGTTTTTATATAAATTTCATTTATATTGGACAATTTATTCAGCATTCTTGCCATATTGACCTAAATTATTTTAAATAAAATGAAGAATGAATCAGTATAGATAAATTAATAAGTAGATAAAAAACCGAATAATTATCTTGAAATCGCAAAAAAGCTGAATAATCTCCTGAAATCGCCTATAAACACGTTTGTTGGGTAATTTAATCGTTTCCGGCTATCTATTTCTAGCCTCCTGAAAAATGTTTGTTGAAATAAAAATAAAGCATTCAAATGAAATGTTGTGATGTCATCGGCAAGCGCCAGCAGACTCTCAAAGAAAATGGGGCTAAACTTGATGATTTTGTTTTTGTTTTCAGTACTACCATCTCGCATAAAAATACAAATAACTTCTTAAAAAAAGCAGTTACACACTGGAAATTTTGCAAAAAAGTTTAGAAGATTTTCAAAAATATTTTCAGACAATAAAAAAAAATCGCAAATTTTGCTATTTTTGTGGTACTGAGTTCCCTTAAGTAATTTAACTATGATTAAATTTTTTATTTTGTGAGAATCTATAACTATACATCCGAAAATAAATATAAAGAATTGGGTTTGATTTGAAACATTTTGGTTTATAAAAGTGGTTTTGGGTTTTTTTTGTGTGGAATTTTTATAAATTTGGGGTTTGAAAAGAGCGAAGGTTCACAAAACATTGTCCAAAGACCGCAGGTTGCCAATGGAGATAATCGTTTTTATTTGTTCCAACTCGATCTAGTATTACATGTGTTTTTGGGAATTGGGGATTCTTTTTACCTGTTTCTAAATCGATAAATATTGTGATAGTACCAACTGGTCATTTTCCTACCACTTGGAAAAAAGTTGGAACCAAGGAAATGTTCTGAACAGAAAGAACGTGGATTGACGCGTAAAGATTGGTAGGTCAACTCAGTCAAATAAATAAAAATATATGTTCCAACTGGACTCTCGTCATTTTTCTTTGAAAGTAGGTCTAAAGTTTTCATTTAGCTCAGAACCCCTTAAACCAAAGGAGAATCCAGAAACCTCGCCGTCAAGAGGGGAGAGAGTTAAGGAGGAAGGACTAAATATAATAAATAAGAGGGTAAATGAACAAAATCCCGTGACTCATTTGACCCCCCTCTGCTTTAAAACTCGTACTCCTCGAGAGTTCCACTTTTGGTGGATATTTTCTTTTTTTTTTATTCCAATTTTCAAGCTAGAAAGTGTCTGTTTTCGCATGTTAAGAGATAAGAACAAACGGCGCAAGGTTGAGTTTGGGACCGTCCTTTGTCACTTTAACCGCTGTCCAAAAGGATGAGTCAACAGCCCGCGTGTAACTATGGGCGGTTCGAAAAAACAAAATTTTCGAGTATCAACTTCAAAGAGGGCTCAAAAGTTGCGTATCGTCCTGCTGATTAACAGAAAAGTAATTACAAAATTCTAGAGTTATAAATATAATAAGCACCGTGGGTTTGAAGTTTGGAAAAAAAGGCAAAAAACGACTCACTTCAAAATATCAGCCAAAATTTGAAGATTAATCCAGCAATAATTTCCAGCGTCAATACCTCATTCGACAAATATCAATTATTGGTTGTCAATGTTGAATAAATTTGAAAACTTTTAAGTTTTGAAAAAGGGAAGTATAATTTAAAAATCTTATGTTTTAACCAGTAATGATAATTCTAAATCCAGAAATGACAGTAAACTTAATTTTAACACTATTTGTTTCTTAAATTCAATTATTTTTCTTTTTACTTGCTTCATTACCGAAATCTGATGAAGTAAGGAAGTTTTAAAAGAAAGATTCCGTTGCCGATAGAAGAGGGAAAATGGTAGTTACTATGGTTAGTAACTCATAGCGTTAGTGACTCATACCACTCCAATGGTGCTACTAACGTTGTTTCGATCCACCACTGAGTGAATGGAGCGTGCCGTGCCAAATGCTTGGCGAGGGGAATGTTGTCGCCAAGGGGCCCACCCGCGTTGTCAGGGGACGGCGGGCATTGCCACACATCCTGACGTCTTACTCCACTCGGCCCTGTCAACGCCCCCCTCCTAATGAGGGGTGGGCTCAGCTCTAGAAAGAGAGACTCCAACTAGAATGAGTCACTCAGGTGGGATTTTGTGAAAGAGAAGAAAGTTTCCTTGTTTGTTTTGAATCGGGTAGAAGTAAGAGAGTCCCCAGAGTGATAGCTCTCGTTGGAGAGATCGTCGGAGAGATTTTGAATTTCGTCGGGAATCAACTTATTACTTTTTAATTATTATATATTCATTGGGTCAGAATGTCGAAAAAGTTTTGATTGATTAATCAGAACCCTTTAAAGAATTTCAAATTCAACTCTGTTTCGCGCATTCACACACTGTTTTTCCGTCGGGTTCATCGCGGTTTTTTCGTCGGGGCGATGTTTGCTTGAAACATAGTGTTTTTTTTTTACGCCTCCTTTCGATTTTGCTTCGAAAAACATCTCCTAGCCTTCCTTCCACTGGCGTGGGGGGGGGGAGATGCCTTATCTTCAACTCAGAGGGTGGGTATTCGGAACTCGTAAATTTTTGCAGACGGTGTCATCTTTTTTCGGTCTAAGTGTAACTTTACCCCAAAGGATGGGGGGGGGGTCGAGACTTTCCTATGTGTTGTCAGGAAAGGGAAAACAGCATCAATACTAGACCGGTTCACAAAGTACAAGCAAGTCGAACCAACATTTCTTCGGTTAAAACAAAAAGTGTAAAAACGTGTATTGTACATAGATTTTTTTTGTGAATGTATATATATCAAAGTTTCCGAGTACCAAATAAACTATAACAGGCCATGGCGGCATGCGAAAGAAACTTTCCAGCAACCAAGATTCCACTTTACAATGTGTCTAAGGCAACACAATAGGCTATTCAAGTAAGTCGATTTCGTATGCTGTTTGTATAGTTTATTTTGATATTAAGGTATTCCTTTTTTTTCACATAAGCATATATTTTTTTAAAATTTTATTACCTGCAATAAGTATGCTAAAAATAAGAGTTTTTGAATTAAATGAGCATGAAAATAGAAAATATATATGTAACAATATTCACTTTAACTTAATATTATGGAAGCTATTTTTTACTATGCGATTCAAACTATTTAATAAGAAAAGCCCTTTTTGGAAATCCAATTGCCGCATATTTGATTAATATAATTTTTTCTTAATAGTTTAACAGATGCGTTAGTCCAATGGCCCAATAATTATTTCACATTAAAAGATTTCACATATATTAAAGATATACAATTATAGTTATAAATGGGAATTGGAGACAAGAAATTTTCTGTGTTTGTAGAACGCAATGTCATATTGTTTTTTTTAACGGACACTATAAATACTTAAACTTTCAAAAATAAGTACTAGGACGTTTTCATTTTATTGAACAAAAATGTTTATTAAAAAAAACTTGAAATCAAATATTTCAGACCATACATGCTGTTAACTAATCTAATTTAAAACCTTCAAATAACAATTAACTAAACACCCACAAGCTACCGGAGATTGGGAGCTACCGCGTGGGAGATATAATTTTATCTCAATCATTCTCAAAAATACGAATATGCATTTTCGCCAATTTGAGATTAATGTATTCGAAGCTATTCTATAACAATAACGTTCTCAAAAATAAGAACATTATTCACAAAATTTGGGAGCCCATTTTTAACAGAGCATCAGCGATATAAATAAATTAAGGTCATTTAATTGATGATATATAATTAATACAAAAAAATATATATAATGCCTAATCTTGTATAAATTTCTATAGAATCTAATTCAGTCTATACAGTACATTCCAAAATGATGCATTTGCCAAAGTTAAATTAGAAAAGTAAATTTGTAAAAAATATTTTTTTATCTCTGACAGAGAATTTATATCATTCGCATGTCGATAAGAAGGGGAAAATTCTTCGAAATATTTTCAACATTGCTTCTAAAGTTGTACTTCAATAATAAATTGCAATGTTTAGAACTTGGAGTAAAAAAAAAATACAAACTTGAAGTTCCCGAAAGAAATTTTCCTTGAAATCTGAAAAATTTCAAAATCATGTTGAAAAACCTTTACAATGAGATGCCTTATATAGAGTCAAAGCAACATTTTCTTTGTAAAAATAAGTGTCAACTCATTTTTTGCAAACAAAACTGGACGACCAGCATATGATTTTCTCGGAAGCAGCGAAAGGTCAAAACAAAGGAACGTTTAAGATCAAAAGAATCTGTATCTGAAAAAGAAATACAATGTGCGGAACTCTCGGAAACAGTCTCAGCTGATAGAGCCTCGCCTTTGCTAATTGATGCTCAATTGTCTCGGCACAAATATCCCATTATTAAGACTCACTCAAAAAGTACATTTCCTTCGTAAAAATTTATACAAAAAGCAAACAATAACACAACTATTATTCTGATATCAGCTCCAATTCCGAAGAGTTAAAGGTAGAAGAAGGTGTTCAAGCTCTTTTAGATCATACAGAGCTCAAAGAATAATAGACTGTACATTGAATGATTTGAACAACTATTCCCATGAATAATTAAGTACAGTTTGAAATTTTTTCAAATTGGGTATAAAATGGAAGCTCAGGTCAAAGTTAGTATAAACAGTGATTCCAATCCACTAATTCTTCAGATTCTAATA
Source organism: Oedothorax gibbosus (assembly GCA_019343175.1). Classification (NCBI taxonomy): domain Eukaryota; kingdom Metazoa; phylum Arthropoda; class Arachnida; order Araneae; family Linyphiidae; genus Oedothorax; species Oedothorax gibbosus. Next base: position 31,529,708 of record CM033275.1, read on the forward strand.
TATTTCTCATTTCATGTGTATCACTACAACTGTATTTTGGAGATAATGATGCAAAAAAATATAATCTGGAAGAATCTTAGACCAGCATCACCTCACCTCAAGTTTGTCGTCCAATACTTATACAGTTTTGTAGAGAAATCAGCAGAATTTACAAACACATACTGAATACGTAGAACGTAAAACAAATGTGGTAATTTTAGCCTAAATTAGTTCAAATAAGAGAAAATAGGGCTTCATATTTCTAAAAACATATCAAATATTTAATTAGATGTTTTTATCCCATTGGAAAAATTTCAGAATTTTCGCCATGTTTGTACCCCTTTTGCCCCAATGTGCGCCCCTAAAAAAAGAAATTGGCAAAACATGCTCCAGTTTTTTTTTTTTTTTTGAGGATTCGTATCGAGTTGAAAAAGAAATCAAGAAAGAAAGTGTTCAGCTTTTTAAAGACTAGTTTGAAATATATTTTTTACAAATGAACAAAAAGTATTTAATTGATTTATAATTTTTATTTGAAGAATTTCATTTTATGGTTATTAATAATAAACTTGCAAAGTGTTGACTGTCTGACGTAGATTGTTGTTTATCATCTTCGAGACCAGTTTGAAAATTAATATGTAAAAAAAACAATTTAATTGTAAATTATACCTTAGCCCCCCCCCCTGTCGGGGTACGTCAGCCCCCCGTTGGCAATTCCTAGCGCCACCACTGAGCTCTCGGAAATGGAACGAACATATAGCCGATGGCACACCATAATACAATGACTCTTTTATATCTAAATAGGATTACATGCAGAGGTGCCGATCCCCCCCCCAGAGCTAACGACGCACCCCCCGCCCCTCAAAACCTCCCGCCCCCCCCCCCCCAAAAAAAAAAAAACACGTTCTGGATTTTATATGGACTAATGGATTACCTAACCTAAGCAACCAAAACCCACATCTTTAGGAAGTGTACAAGAAACCTGAAAAAGGGAAGCACATTTTTGAATGAAATTTATCAAAGGAATTATAGAAGATATTTTTTTTTAATTTTCCTTTAAATAGGTTTTCTTTACAGTAAAACCTATCAGGCGTCCATAGAATTAGGTAAAAATTAATTTATTCAATTCTATTAGTTTTTAAATTAATAAAAAATGTCCGGAAACGTGATGCAATCTAAAACGGCTTCCAATTTCTAATGCAAAAAAAATCAGAATTTGTTTGCAATGTTTACGATAGTTTCATTTAAAACAGTTACTATAAATTAAAATATAAAATTACAGTTAAATGTTAAACAAAGTTCTTACCGTGAAACTCGAATTCAATCACCAACACATTCAAAGCAAGACCAGTATCTCCCTACTGTTTCTATTTTTAAAGCAATAATTTAGTTCTTTTTGCTTCGAGTCTAATTTGGCGGGAAAATAGCTTGATTATGTACGGATAGGCCAGAAATATTATCCGAAGGTCATTGATTCATAGAAATGTATACAAAATTCGAAAGATATATCATTCATGATGTCTGCTGCAAATGCTATAACAGCTATTGGAGAAATGTTTATTGGAAACAATTGTCAGAGTCAAAATATTGCCTTCTTCGACGCAGGGCCTCTTTAAAATAGAATATTCTTATTTCAAGATTGTTAAAGATTTTCGTTAAGATTCCTATTTATTATGTGATTTTTAAAAAAATAAGAATATTTTCAAGCAAGTTTTTATTCAAATTTTATATTTTAAGTTCGTCTTTATGTTGTTAATAATAATCAAGAAGTTCTCTAAGTACTAAAACATAGAGATGGACATTGGACGGACAAAAGACGGTCTACCAACGGATGGACAAAATGCAAAAAATATCGGCTCTGTTGTCATATCCTTGAAACAAAACAAAATGAATTTTTAAATCGGATAGTTAATTGTTGATTTCTAGTGAGATTTTTAAAAATTCTTTATAATGATTTTTAAATGTAAGTGAAAGTGTTTTTAAATGTAATTATTAAATGCTTGATGCCTTATTGCATTAAATTATTATTTCTATGTATTGTAAAATAATAAAGTGAGTTTAATTATGAAAAAAAATACAATTCTGCAACCTTTTTGTGGGCTAAATGACGATGTCTAATGCACGTGACTTGTTTAAGGGGGATCTAGCCGAATATCATCAAATCTCACGTGGGGCGGTCCATCAAATATCGCGTTATTTTTCCCCAGTAAAAAATCAAAGTAAAATATTGCAATGAAATGGAGCAAAATTCCAGCAAAAAAATTTCTGGGCTTAAAATTTAGCATGATGTACTAAAACGTTTGAGGGGAAAAGAACGATCCGTTCTTTTATATAGATTCGATTGGACTTCGCTTTTTTCTGCTCTCTTTATTAGTTTCAAGTCAGACCAAAGGATACGTGTTCCAATTTGTTTCACACTTCACAAAGAAAAATACAAAATGTGCATCGTTTGCGATATACTTCTCACCATTATCAGACGATGCAGCTGCTGTTTTGACTATACAAGCTTGGGGTTGGGCATCGATTTGTTATTTGTTTTGAAGATTCCCGAGTATCAAACGTCCAAATACAAAGTTTCGATTGCAGAACAAAAAGGCGTATCGCGGATCTGGTGTCTTCTTTCTTGGTGACTCCATTCGTCCCAATTCTAGTGTGTGTGTGTGTGGGGGGGGGCAGTTACTTAAAAAAATTAGGGTTTGTTAAGGTTTTTTTTGGTAGTCAAAATATGCCGTTTATTATTAAATTTTATTAAAAAAATCAACCCCCCCCCTAAAATTTCAACGACGCAGTCTGCGTCGTTGACCCCCCCCTGTAGGCACCCCTGATTACATGTGATAACTAAATAGTATCATATGTGTATTTGCCACTTTTTTGTGGAACGTGAATGCAGCTTCCTTTATTTTTTCAAAAGAAATTCCGTGATATGTAATTCACCGGAAATGCAGCGTGATGCTGAAAACTGAGCTCTCAAGCAATTCTATGCCAATGCACATTTCATTTGGGGTCGCTATTTCGTGCACATTTCAAGGAAAAAGGAGGTTTGTGTCTTCACATTGTGTGTGTGTGTGGGAGGGGGGGGGGGCTTCTGTTGACTTTTCAGTCGTCCGAGGCAACGCTCCCCCCCCCCCCCCCCCCGCACGCACCGAACACATTTCATGCGGTGCCCGTCTTTTTTTTTCATTTGCCATATTAACATAACCTAATATTAATACATCCAATACAGTCTTGGAATCACATTTGGTAGTTGATATTTTTGTCTGAAATGGTTGAATAACATAAAATCCTTTCGTAAACAAAAAACAGATTTTGGTGTTCGAATTGGGGGAATATGGAAACCCTAAGGAAAATTTTCACCTCCTTACAGCTCGCCAGGACTTAAATAATGTGTGACCACCATCCCTGGACTAATTCATAAAAAAAAATCTTCTAAATTAATCTTCATATTAGTGACATTGCTGCACAGGTGGTTTCTTACATGGACACTAGTAAACATTTTTTGTTTTTATTATTTAAATAAAACCAGAATAATTACAAGGTCACTTATTTTTAATAATGATAGTCCAACAGGACTAAAAAAACATTCGTAAAAATCCGGATTAATTAGTGGCTCCGCTTTTCTACGTAGTTAAAAATGCTAAAACGCTAAAAGATTCTCTTTCATTAATAAAAATCCCACTGTCCAGTTTTGTGTCACTTATTTCATTAAAATAACCCGGATAGACTGATAAGAAATCAACGATCCATTTAATCAGCAATTTTAATTACTAAAAATTGTGAATAAATTAAAAAAAGGTGGGGTTTTTTTTTTCAAATGTTTAAACATTTTTAAACTGATAGTTCCAAAAAGAATTAAAAATTAAATGTCTCTGAATGAATAATTCCTGAACAATTCTTATATTCTATTTAATTTTTTTTCTCTGCTTACAATGTACTATAGTAAAGAAACAACATTGGGGGGTGCAGCGACTTTTTTTTCCTGACATTTTTTTCTCTGCTTACAATGTACTATAGTAAAGAAACAACATTGGGGGGTGCAGCGACTTTTTTTTCCTGACATTTTTTTTTCTCTGCTTACAATGTACTATAGTAAGGAAACAACATTGGGGTGTGCAGCGACTTTTTATAAAAGTGAAAGAAGGAAAAGGAAGGAAATTTTCTTTGTTTCAATTCATTATCACATAAATAATTTTATTTATTTAACATATAAATAATTTATCCTCTAAAATGACCCCAAATAAAATGGTCTTTGCGGTCGTGGAGAGACCATAAGAATGAAAAAGACAGAAATTATTATTTCGAGCGCAAATTCGTATGGAAAGTCAATTTTCAGGCGGGAAACAAACATTTGACAAAAACATGCAGTAGAAAAATCCATGTAGTCTAACGATGCATTATAGTTTTCAAATAGTATGCATTCAAACTTTTCAAAAAAATTACTTTTCGATGGAAAAACTAGTCAACACCACCACCATTGCAACAGTTTAGGTATTTTCAATAAGTTCCCGACAAAGTTGGAACAAGGACAGAATAAATTTTCCTTAAGGAGACACACAAAATCGTTAACTTGACGGTTTTTTAGTGAATTTTGTTAACTTTTTGTGAAAGCTGATTCAAAGTGTTTTAAGATTGAAAACTTGATCAGTGATTTATATCGGTTTCATTTTTTTTAGTTCGCGTTATACTTTTGGATGTAAATAATAAGGGTTCCTTGTATAAAATAGACTGTAGTTCTGATATTTCTTTCCTGGACATAGGCAGATATGTATTTAAAAAAAAAATATTTTTTTAAATATAATCATAATGATGGTTTTATATTGGAATAACAAAACTTCGTTGAAGTAATTAAAAAATTGTTGGAGGGATTCTGAAAAAAGTTTTAATGAACTTAAAAAATATTCGTCGTTCAATTTTCTAGTTAAAAATATCCCAAATAACTTTTTTGGATACTATGCTCGTTCCCTGGGTTATTTTTTTCGCACTTCGTAAGTCATTTTCTAGTTACCCTCAAACAATCGTGTGGCTCGGGGATAAACTTTGGGATCAGTGGTTGAGAAAACTCAATGGTACGCAAAAGTTTTAACAACTGACCTTTTTGACTGACTCTGACGTTTTGACAGCTTTTTTTTTATTCGACCACGAAACTAACAACTGACCTGGCGGTCGTAAGAAGGGATGAGATATCCCATTGAAGGCCCCATTGAAAGATAGTAACATATTTTTAAGTTTATATGGGGGGGGGGGGGCACAGTGGAAGAGCTTAGTAGAAAAACGTGCTGCGTAATACTTTTGAAAACACATCCGTTTGTACAATGAACAATGCTTAAATATAACAAGATCTTTCTAAACTTGGAACTTTTCCTAATAACCCGTGTTCGTTCTTCCATTCATTTCTCCACGAGGGTTCCACACAGCGATCTCTTGAATGACGCTCTCATATTTTCCTGTTCTTGTGTCAGAAACTGGAAAAAGTTCGTTTCTTTTTGTAGTACACATTTATAGATTTCAAACTATGCAGTTAAAAATCGTTTTAAATGGAGTTGTGCTCTTTGAATAAATCGCCTTGTCCTAAAATGGGATCCGGACTCCCGCTCAAAAGAGTTCGCTTGGTGGATCCTCTTTAGCGGTGGTTTCCCATTCGCGAACCCATGAACTCAAAGGTCAACTCCCCCAAATAAACGTCCTTATGCTATCTCGTGGGATTTATGAAGGGGAATTCAGACCGTCGATGCATGTTGCGTCTGAAGGGGGCTCTCTACCCTTCTTGACATACATCTTGGCCCCAAACCGCTTTTTGTTGGCAACTTCTGGGGCGAGCTTAACCCTATAGGGTTAAAAGGGTAAAGCGCCGGCAAGAAAGGGAAGAGTTGTGACTCACCGGAAGATGGCCTGGCCGAGTACCGGCTGCAGTACACCCACACCGGCCACGGATCGCCGGAGGATTCACTCGCGGGACACGAGTCCTCTTCAGGCATCAAGTCCTCCTTCACTTCGGCAGAGGGGCCCTTCTCCGCGGGTCTCCGGCCGAAGTCGGGGGCCAGGATCCGCTCCACGGAGAAGGAGAGGGGCGCCGCATCGGGGAAGAAGGACGGGACCATGGGGAATCCGTAGGTGAGGTACACCGTGGCGGAGGATGCGGCCGCTACCACATCGGCTCTATCCACTGGGGTGAGGATTCTCGTTCCGTTCTTCCCGCACAAGTCCCGCCTCCTCCTGAGGGCGGGGCCAGCGCCCTCTCTCCCCATGGGGCCACGCCTCCTTCCACAAGAATGCCGCGTTGGAATGTGAGTGTTCGCGGGGGGTCGGGTGCTTCGCGTGCCGTGTGTTTGCCCTCGTCAAGTGGACACCCACGAAGCAGCGGCCATTCCGGCTTTGTTCTTTGCTCGCGTCCCCTTGTCTGAGTGATTCCGCCATTTAATGGCTCTCCCGAAGAATTGCATCGTAGAGAAGTCTTCCCTTCCGATGGTCAGTTGCCGAACGCAGTGGAGGCTCGTGCGGGCAAGCCAAGCTGCACACACATTTGGTACACTTATTTTAACGAAAATGGTGTGTTTAACGAATTCCCTTGCCACCTGTGAAGAATCGTTTGCCCCCCCCCCCCTTTATGTTTGAATTTTTTTTCTTTGTTTCGCGCGTTGTTTTGTCTAAATATAAAAAGTTATTCATAGTTTTGGCCGGAGGAAAGCGTTTGCATGTTTTGAAATACCGAAGGAGACAGAAATCGTAATTCCATAGACCAAAAATGAGGAACGCTCCATGCCATTCATTTTTTATACCTTTCAGAAGAATGACAACAACCCAATTTCTTAAAATCAAAACAATCTCGAATAATCGAAATGAATGGTTGGCGACCCTATCTTTCAATTTTGCGACAAAAAAAAATAAAGAGTCGCAGTTATCGCGACTAGTTTCCCAAAATCGTTAATGCTAACCTTCTTTTATTATCGTGGTTTCCAATAATCTCACTCAAAATAATTATTTTGAAATCACACATTTTCAACGATCCTAAATTTGTCAAAACATTACTGTGATCATATAATCGCAAAAATGAGGAAGTCCTAAAATCGCATATCGCAATAGTGGGAAATTACGACTACATTTGCAAAATCCCCAAAGTGCGAAGGTTGTAAAATCCCCAAATTGTGGCAATTGTTAAATATAGAACTCTGATATCCAGAAACCCCGGTTGTAATAAGTTGTGATTTCTTAAATTTTGGAACTTCAGTTATCTTAAAATTCCGAAACTCTTGTGATTCTATAAAATAGCGAATTTTTCGTGATTCTATAAGCATGCAACTCCAAGAATCACCCAAGTAGGTGATTTTAAGATGTTAGACCATATTTTGAAGAATTTTTTTAAAATAATTAACAAAAACTGTTCCCAGGTAATGTGCATTTGCACCATAGCGCAGATTGTTCTCAAGTTAGTATAGCACAGATTGCTCGAGATTTCTGTATCCAATTTCGAACACTGGTTATATACTGTCAAAGCATATTGTTAATTCCAAATAATTATATAGTCTTTCCTCCCACAAGTGAATTAAGTCTTATTTTCTAACTTTTGGCCTCGATTCGCCCCCCTCCCCTCCCCCCCCCTGTTATATTCCTCTGCGGGAGTGCTGGGAGGGACCCCCTTTGGTTCATGGAATAAAGATTTTTTGGTTAAAATTTTAAAAAAAAAAACCTTTCTCGATAGAATTTTATTTCAAAGAAACTAGGACATGGGGACGCGTATCAATCCTAACATATGCAGAGCGTTGTTTTTCCACCTCCTGAATCTATGCATATGGAATGTTTGTGGAACGGAATACGAACTAGCTCTACACTCTTAAAACAAAAGAGTGAAATTCACTCCTATAGGAGAAGTGCATTTTCGGCACCGGAAAGGAGTGAAAATAAACTCAGACTGAGTTAAAACCGCTCGTTTTAAGAGTGTAGGACGCAGATTGTTTTCTTTTAATTCTTTTACCCACTCCGAAAAAGAGTGAAATTCACTCCTATAGGAGAAGTGCATTTTCGGCACGGAAAGGAGTGGAAATTAACTCAGACTGAGTTAAAACCGCTCGTTTGTTTTAAGAGTGTAGGCAAATGTATTTTGCAAATGTATTCGTAATTTCCCGCTTAAGATATGCGATATTAGGACTTCCTCATTTTTGCGATTATATGATCACAGACAAATTTAGGATCGTTGAAAATGTGTGATTTCAAAATAATTATTTCGAGTGAGATTTTTGGAAACCACGATAATAAAAAAAAGGTTAGCATTAACGATTTTGGGAAACTAGTCGCAATAACTGCGACTCAATTTATTTTTTTGTCGCAAAATTGAAAGATATGGTCGCAGTTTCGACAACCAACCGTTCATTTCGGACCCTGACAGTATCATAGATTTTATATCATAGTATCATAGATCGTAGATTAATGGAATGACTATACATGTATTATTAGTGAATTACATTATATAAAATTTCGGGTGCTATTTTTTTACTGGTATTCACTGGTTCAATGTAAAAAAATTCTAACGGTTAACATGAAATGTATGTATGTAAATGTTTCCCTTCGAGTTTGCGTGAACGACTGTATTAAAAATAACGCACGTTAGATGATGAACCAACAACAGACGGACCAAAAATGTTCTGACGTCAGACTTTTTCAAATAAATACTAATTGGGCAAACTTGAGTGTTCCATAACCGAACCAGATCCGCGACCAAACAATTCCCTTTTTTAGCTTCCACACTACGTTTATAACGTAAAAAGTGGAAGGTATTATAATCGTTCAGTCCGTCCGTCTGTCACCCACTTTCATCGAACGAACCCCAAGTCTCACAAACAAGTGGGATACGTCATTTTGAAGCAAAAAATCAAATTAGGCTACATCCCAACTTTCGTTAAAAAATTTAAATTAGAATTTTAAAATTTAAATAACTAAAAATTTAAATAACTAAAAATTTAATCTAAATTGAACTAACATGCAAATTCCATTTTTATTCAATATTTTCACTGTTGCCATTTCGTCAATTGTACAAGAAACTTTATTTAAAAAAAAATAAAACTCTTGAAAAAATATTTATTTAGTGTTATGATTTAGTTTTGATTGTTGTAATATCACAATAGAGTTCTTTTGATGGTTCACTATATATGTATGAAGAAAGATTCATAGAGAATTCTATAACATTGCATAAAAATATGCAAAGTTTCGCTAAGCATCGCTTTAACTAATTTATCTTTCGAACTGCAAACAATGTGGCGACAAAAAGATATTTATTAAAAAAAATATATCATTATTCGAAATTTAAAAAAATTCGCAAACGATAAAGAATAATTATTAAATCATCCTGCAAAAGAAGATTAAAGAAAATAGTTAATTTTGGCGTTTAAAAGTTTGAATTGGAACTAGCAAAAAGCCCTGTTTGGCGAATTTCTTTCTGAGGTGTTATATACGAGTAGTGTGGTTCCTGTGGTGAGCACAAATGTTGTGTGGAAGCTATTTAAGTGGCAGATTCTGTAACAAACCAACATATTCTTGCGAATCAAAAGCAGGAACGGAGGCACAACATATTGTTAATACAACAGCAACAAAATGCTTTCTACATGTTCTTTTTACAGGAAGCAAGGCAGTTGTTTTGATACAAATACTGCAACAATTGTTGTTTTGGATCCGTGTCCAAGGGCGCGTGATTGGGCGCCGGACGCCCCGCCCCCTCTCGCGGGGACACGCCCCGGGTGGGCGGATCCCAGCCAGGAATTTCTTTTTCTCCCGTTAATCGTAAGTAAATAAAACAAACTAATTTGGTTGGGCTCTTAGTTCAATGTCTTTCGGCAAGAAATTTATCTTTAATCTTCTTCTTAATTATCTTTCTTCTCTTAAAATCTTGTTCTTTATAAAAAGAACAAATTGTTTTTCTGCCTGTTCTGTTTGTACATACTATGTTTTATTTTCTTGCTCTCTTGATTTTTCTTTCTCTAAAGTAATTGTTTTGAAGACCTCTATATCACTCTTTTAAATTTTCTATAAAAAAGTATTCAGTAAGAATTCGTGAATACGTTTTCAATGTTGTTGTCGACATTAAATTTTGTAAATTTTTTTTTTTTGTTGCCAAATAAGATCTTGCTCAAATCATCCTCTTAATTAAATCGTCCTTAGCAGTTCTTGTTCTAAACGGTTAATCTGTGACCGCGGCATATTTTTTCTCTCTCATGTAACATTTTACTAACTTAATGAAACTAGTACTTTACTAACGGTTATGAGATGAAGTTTCTGGTATTGAGAAATAGTTTCTACCCTGTTTTGCCCTTTAGATGTTATATTGTGTGTTTCTATGCATTTTAAGACCTTTTAATGTGTGTTGTGGACTTTATTAACAATCTTTCTTGAGAAATACTAGTTTATTTGAATTTAACGTTCATACAGTCCACTAGAGCCAGCCATTTCAGACCTAATGTTAAAATGTGAGTGTGGAAAATTATTAATTGATTTTAAATGTGGTTACGCAAGTATAACATTTGTTTTCCTATATCGTTCATTGATTTGAAATGTTTGACTGTTGGAAACGGTCAAAACATTTATGAAGTGAACGTCACTTCCTTTCCTATACAAATACTCAACTACTACTTTTGATATTTTACGGAATGGAACTTCAGGCGGGAAAAAAAGAATTTTTTCGGAATTTGTTATTTTTTTCGGGTGCAAGAATATATTTTTTACAGGTTTTGGCATGTTCGAAAAGACTTACAAAAATATTTTTTTGTTACAGAATTGTACTTTGAGTTTCTTTTGTACTTTCTTTGAGTTTCCCAAGGACTACACGAAAATAATTTAAACAATAATTTCTATTTTTCAGGGATTGGAAAGTTACTTTGAAAAAGGAACTCTGTTACATTTGCTTTATTAAAAAATATGAAAAGAAACTAGTTCAAACTTAATATGAAATATTACTTCTGATATCAAGAGGCATTCTATTGATTTTCAACTTTGCGAGTGAATGTATGCTATTTGAAACTGTGTTTATGTGTGATGCTATTTGAAACTTCTATCGATGTCTGACGGTGATAGTTCCCTTGCAATCGAGTGGCAATATATAGGAGTAACGAAGCACATTTTTGGTTCAGCATTTAATATGTAACATAATATAACATTTATTATTACCGTCAGTGCGGGTAACTTTGGTCCAAACTCAGTCTTTTTTTACAAAAGAAGTAAAATTACTAAAACTACAAAAACGATTTAAACACTTAAAAATCAAGTAAGAATTGTACTTTTAGGAATAATTTCCAAGCATTTTTGTTATTTTTTTTAATTATAAAAAAAAATTTGTTAGTTTAAAAACACGGTTAGGATCCGGGCGGGTAACTTTGGTCCACGCATGAAATACATAAGAAACATGCTTTTTAACATCCTTAAAGGCTATGTTACCGAATTAAATAGTAATATTAAAATTTTTAAACATAAAAATAACAAAGTTGTAGATACATAGTTATTAAAAATGGTATATAATTTAACATTTACATTGCAGTGCATCGTAGAATGACATTACACTATAAATATGATTCCATTGATTGTCGCTTAAAAGAAAAGTAAACTTCAATTTTAATAAGGGAACATAACTTATTTCTAGAAGCAAGATTTAATAACAAATATCTTTATAAATAGCAAATGATTTTATTATAAAAGGGAAAAAATACTATATTCGTAATTAGGAATTTGAAAATGTTTACATTCCGACATTAGCGATTTTGAATGTTGTGCGTTTCTTGCATTTTACCTTTATCTTTTAAATGTTTAAAATCGTTTACTAAAAGTAAGACTTCTTCAAAAATAGTTAAACAGAATTCAATTTTACATATATTTTTGAAAGAGCAAAGTTCCATAGAGAAATCCTTACATCTTGGAACAAAGTTACCCGCATTCATCAGCCAAAGTTTCCCAGTGACCGATAATTAAATATAGCATAAAAAGTGTTCAACTCGCATTAAAATAAATGGTGTAAAGATTCATCCCCATAAATAATAGAATAGTATAGAGTGTTTTATTTAGCAATTTTCAATATTTTTTTAGGTGTTCCAGACAAAAATGGGAAGAAATAGATTTTTGTCATTAAATACTCGTAAGAATACAAACGTCATTTGTAGTATTGCCAAAATAAGAATGAATTTTTTTTAATGAAATGAAATGCAAAGTTTCCACCTTTCCAAAAATGTAAAACAATTTATAAAGGGGTCATTTTATGAAGAGAAATTAAGAAACAAATCTTTTTTCCGACGCGTGGACCAAAGTTACCCTCCATGGCCAACGATACCCGCTCCGACGGTATTCATTTATTAATTATTTTTATAACATTTATGATAAGTTAAACAGTCTAAATAAAATAATTATATTACATAAACAATTATAATCTAACATTCATTTGTATTAACTTTTAGTAATAGTAAGGGTATTAATACTAGTAAGGTAATTAATACTAGTAAGGGTTGCTTTACAAATAAAAAAAATCATTATTGCTTTTGTCAATTTGCATTTGCTAACTTTAATGAAATTATAGTATATTTTTTCTTTAAATATTATCCATGAAAGAATTTTTAACAGTCAGTGTGTCATTAGTTCCTACCTACATTTTGTGTATGTATTAGTCAGAATATAATGTATGAAACAAAATAATTTACATTTGTTGCAAACCTTTCTACTTTTCTTTCTTTTTAAAAAAAAAATCATTTTAAACTAATATATTTCTACAGTTAAAATGTTGAATCACAAATCATTGGACTTTTAATCTAAAAAAAATACTAATCTGGCAAATTAATGCTAATCGTAAATTAATCATTAAGCAGTGTGCGTGTGTGGGGGGGGGGGGGGGGGTATGCGCAGAATCGAATGGCAAAAAAATTGGGGGGGGGGGGGGTTGGTAGGGGGAGGAGCCCAATTTATTCAAAAAAGGGCGGAGGATCCAACGCTTCTTTAGAGCTAGCACCAGTTCGTCGATCCTTCGGCTTGTCTGGAGAAACGATGTCTTTCAGCAAGGCATAGGGACGGCAACAGCGTTATCATCGTAGAAACCTTCTTGTCGTCAGGCGTATCTGTCGCCAGGAAGTACATCTCCACATACGTTGACCAGTCCTCGGACCCTTCTTGAAAAGGCTCCATCACCAAACCCACGTTTGGTGTTCTGGCAGGAACAGGTTCAGACATTTTGTCTTTCGTTGCTCAAAATTTCAATTATTTTTAAACTTTCAATTGTTTTTTTACTTTTAAATAATTTAATCGAGCATCCTCGTCGCCAGAATTTGCTATGAATTCAACAAACAGCTTAAAAACTGAACGCAACTTTTATTCAGAGCAAACTATCAAAATGTGATAACAAAAACAAGATTACAAAATGAGATAAGACAATCAGCTTGAGAGTCTATTGGCGGCTGGCCGGCGTCATTAACATAGAAGTTCCTCTTCTTGGACACCACAAAGGGCAGATGTTATGGCAACCATATCAAGGGGGAAAACACAGAAGGGAATAATTGGTTGAAATCAAGAGAATGAATATTTTCACAAATAATTAAATAAACAAGTTTTGTTGAGAAAAATTTATTGAATATTACAATACTTTCCTGTACTTAATGAATCTCTTATCTTAGAAATTCATGATTTTTAAGATATATTTCAATAAATTATCTTGTTTTAAATGGAACTATTTACATCTACGGTCTTATCTTCTTCGTAGAACATTTACACCTTATTTGGTTGGCGGCGACTATAATCAATAATTGGCAAATAGATATCTAATAAGAGTTCTTCTAAATATAGCTCTACAATATTAATTAGTATTCAATTACTTACATTTACTGAAGACAAGTTAACCCTTAATGGTGTCACTAATGATGTGAAAATACTTAACACAACTCAACTATTACAATTTATCTATAATCTGTAACTAATAATTCTTATAAATATATTTCTAAAGTACCTTACCTATTAATATTAAATAATATTCAAAAATAAAAATGATGATACTTATTATGAATTAACAAAAAAGATAATTTATAACTAATAAATCAGTATTGCATAACAATCAACCTTAATAATATAGCTAAGCACCAGTAACACTAAGTAGTGGTGATTAATCAACTGATAAGGAACAAGTTGTTTGCTAATCAATAAGATTTCATTTATAACAAATGACTTATTATTACGTAATTTCACTTTTTCCCCCCTGAGTGATGCAGGCAAATGTGCGGAGAAGAAGGATTATGTTGATATGGAGAATAATTTTTCTATAGTATGTGCTATTTTAAATGAACTTTATTAATTGAATGACTAATTGTATACATGTATTATTAGTGAATTACATTATATTCTACAACACACATATATTTGTTACTAAGTACACTACTTGCTGTCAGGGGGGTTTCCGAAATAGTTAAAAAAAAACTTTAATTTTAACAAATTTATTCTATCTATGAGGATTAAATTTGTAAATGTTTTGCCTTGTTTTTTTTACAAAAATGTATTTTTTTTAGGAATTCTATTCGGTTAAAAAGAATTATTAATAATTATTATTAATTATCCGATGGCTTGAAAAGAAGAAATACAATAAAATTTACTTTTAATATACATTTTTTTGGATAAATAAATCTGCGTACTTTATACAATAAAAATACCAAAAAATTATTTTTCGTAAATATCGTTATTTTTTGTACGACTTATAAGAAAAAAATAAAATACTACCTTTTAATTACGCTATAGATTATTTAATCATTCATATATATATATAAAGCAGTATTTTGCAGCAATGTTGACTTTTTTATTACCTAATTGAACAGGCTCCTCTTTGCGTCACGCATCTCTAAGCATCTCTATTTTCGACAAAAGTGGAAAATCCGTGAAACCGAAAAGTGACCGGAAAAACCGGACTTTTCTTTACGGTGGAAGTAAATTAAAAAATTGCAGTTCCGGAAAGCCGGAATTTTTTATTCACTTAATATTTACGGAATCTTAGCTTAAAAAAGTATATATAACAGCGGAGGGGTTTTTCTAAGTACTATTACCAAATTCCTGATTCTAAGTACGAAAAAGTAAAATTCTAAGTATGTAAAGGATACCTAATTCTTAAACGTCTTAAGTTTTTTTTTATTTTAAATATAGGAAGTGTGTGAACATAAATGCGTATAGAATTTAAAAAAAATTAAGTAATTTATTTTATTAAATTAAGTAATTTATTTTATTAAATTAAGTAATTTATTTTATTAAATTAAGTAATTTATTTTATTAAATTAAGTAATTTATTTTATTAAATTAAGTAATTTATTAAATTTAAAAATAAGTAATCTATTATAAATAATTTTAATCTGTATTAAATAAATTTGGGAATTAATTTAATAAATTTAAGAATTAAGTCTTAAATTTATAATATTACGTAAGTAATATTATATAAGTAATTTAAGAATTACGTAATATTTAAGTAATTTAAGAATTACGTAATATTTAAGTAATTTAAGAATTACGTAACATTTAAGTAATTTAAGAATTAATTTTATAAATTTAAGAATTACGTAATTTAATAAATTTAATTAATTATAAGTATAGTAATAATATCAGGGTGTCTCTGGAAAATAATGCGTAGAAAATTTCGTAAAAATTGGAAGGAATTGATATTATGTCGAGTTTGCAAACATAAGTTCATAATTGTTTTTTCTTCTAATTAAAAAATCGTTTTTGCAAACCCAATATAAATCAATTCTATATAAATTTTTACGAAATTTTATACGCAATTTTTTAAGGGGACACCCTGATATTATTTCTATACTTTTTTAAAGGGGGGGCTAAAATTGAATGTTCTGGTAAATTTGAGTCCGATCACCCCCGGGGCGGGGGTGAACGGGAAAGGAGGGAGTCCCAGCGTCCCAGGACTACTTACTCCTTTCTACCCACTTTTCCACGAGGGCAAGGTGGGGTGTGCCTATGGTACTCGGGACAGAGCCCGAGACCCAACCGAAATAGGAGCCAGAATGTCAGACATTCTAACCACTATACAAGCTGGGGCCACGGCATCGAGAGCACGATAAGCGTATAGCTTATTTTCAGTCTTGGCTCCTTTTCCGAATTTGGCGGCGGCCAACCTCACTTTACGGCGATAAGTGCTGAAACTTGGCTAGTTCTGAGTTCGAAGTCCGATAAATTTCTACAGATCTCGTGTTGCTGTATCGCGACGCTGATACGACCAACCAAGAGATTTTCCTAAGTCCAGGCGCCTCGCACGACGTAGTATTTGCAGGCTCGTTTCAAGCACAGAGCTTGTTCATGTTTGTTGGTACTACCGGATGATAGCAGTGGCAATAGTAAGTCAATTTCACATGGGACAACAGCGAAAATCGATCTTGCGGTTTTTCAAATAATTTGCGGCAATGTAATTCAGAATTTTTTTTTGCGGTACTTCAAATTCGTTTAACCACTGCTCGATTTTAAACTGCAAGTACTGTATTCGCTACCATCGTCGTGCTTACGTTACCGATCAGTCATTCAGATCTTTTGCGACGAAAGTAAAACGGACATACGGTTTTAAATTAAGTAAACTTAAAGTGTTGAATATCTTTATGCCGTACATTGACTTATTTGAAAAATCGCAAATATAAAGGTGAGATGCCCTCGTGTCCAAATCGATCCCTCTCAGCACCAACCAAGAAAAGCCAATAACAGTGTTGGTCAGACCATGGAACGGATTCCATGAGAAGCCCAAACTGAGTATCTTTAGCTTAGATCTGTCTACAACTCTAACCCGATTTTTGTTTTTTTCAGGAATCGCTTTCTTTGAATGGTTCATGCAACGAAACTTAATGTGGAGTATTTTTTTATTGTAGTATTAGTTCTTTGTTAAATAAAAACTTTTTTGGAAAGTGCTTATTCTTACTTGTCTTTAAAAATAAAATTTCTATTATAATAATAGAAATTATAATTTCTATTACAATTTCTATTACTATAATATATTTCATTAATATTATTATTATAATATATTTTATTATTAATATAATATATTTTATTATTATTATAATATATTTTATTATATATTATAATATATTTTATTATTAATATAATATAATTTTATTATTAATATAATATATTTTATTATTAATATAATATATTTTATTATTATTATAATATATTTTATTTTATTATTATTATAATATATTTTTATTTTTATTATTATTATATATTATATATTATTATTATTATTAATATATTTTATATTATTATTATTATAATATATTTATTATTTATTATTATTATTATAATATATTTTATTATTATTATTATTATAATATATTTATTATTATTATATAATAATATTTTATTATTATTATTTATAAAATATATTATTATTAATTATTAAATATATTTTATTTATTATAAATATATTTATATATATATAATATATTAATTATATTAAAATATATTTATTATATAATTATATAATAATATATATTTTATATATATATAAATATATATTATATTATATAATAATATATTATATATTATATTAAAATATATTTTATAATTATATAAAATATATTATATATATATATAAATATATATTTATATATATTAATAATATAATTTATAATAAATAATATTATATATATAATAATATAATTTATATATAAAAATAAAATATATTATAATAATAATAATATTAAAATATATTATATAATATTAATAATTAATAATATAAATATATTATTATATAATTATATAATAATATAATTATATATAATAAAAATAAAATATATATATAATAATAAATAAAATATATTATAATAATAAATATAATAATAATATATTATAATAATTAATAAAATATATTTATAATAATAATATAATAAATATATAATAATAAATAAAATATATTATAATAATAATATATAATAATAATAATATATAATAAAAATAAAATATATTATAATAAATAATATATAATAATATTTTAAAATATATATAATAAAAAATATATATAATAATAATATAATAAAATATATTATAATAATAAAATATATAATAATAATATAATTTATAATAAAATAAAATATATTATAATAATAAATAAAATATATAATAAAATAAAATATATATAATAATATATTAAAATATAAATATAATATATAATAATATAAATATATAATAATAATAAAATATATTATATAATAATAAAATAAAATATATATAATAATAATAAATATATTATATAATAATATTAATAATAAAATAATATAATAATAATATATAATAAAAATATATTAATAATATATAAATATAATAATTTAATATATATAATAATAATAAAATATATTAAATATATTATAATAATATATATATATTATTAATAATAAAATATATTATATAATAATATAAATATATTATATAATATAAAATATAATAATTTTATATTATATATAATATAATAAATATATTATATATAATATATTTATATTAATATATTATATATAAAATATATTATAATAATATAATATATATATAATAATAAAATATATTTAAAATATATAATAAATATAATATATATAATAATATATATATTATAATATATATATAATAAAATATATTTTATTAATAATAATAAAATATATTATAATAGAAATTATCTATAAAATATATTTTCGAAATAGAAAAGTAAGACAAGTACTTTCAAACATTTTATTTATCAACCAGAATCTACAATTCAAAAAATAAAATACTCCACTTCATATTAAGTGATATTCGAAGTCTCCTGAAAAACAAATAGAAAAGTGGGTAAGAGTTTTAGACAGACCTAATGCTAATGATTAAGTCTCAGTTTGGGCTTATCATAGAATCTGTTAAGCCCAATACACTAGAAATAATAATGGCTTCACTGGGTTAGTGCGCAGAGGGACCGATTCTGATATCAGGGCATCTCCTCTTTATTCTAACTTTCAAGGCGGATTCTCTGATTTAGGCCCGCTTCAAACACGTAACAATTCCGGTAAATTCGTGCCGGATGATCGTGAAGTGAATCTTTCACATACGACGGAGGCGGAAAACGTAATTGCAGTTTTTTCAAACAAGTAGAAGCCAATGTGTGGCATAAAAAAAAATTAACACTTCAAGTTTACTTAAGTACTTCTTGATTGAAAAGTCCGATTTTTTTTTTTTTTACTTTCGTCGCATGTGAAAGATCTAAATGACTCATCGGTAATGAGCACGGCGATAGCGAATACAGTACTTACAGATTAAAATCTAGCAGTGGTTAGGCAACTAATTGGAAGCGCCGAAGTACATTGCCGCAAATTATTTGAAAAACCGCAAGTTCGAATTTCTCATGTGAAAGAACTAATTGAAATGCCACTGCTATCATCCATTATCACAGACGAACATGAGAAAGCGCTCTGCTAGAAACGAGCCTACAAATTCCTGTCATCTACAGTACGAGGCTGCGTGGACTTCGAATCTCATGGTTGGTTGAATCAACGTCGCGCTACAGCAACACGATGACCGTAGAAGTATCCCGGACCCTGCACGTCAGAACTAAAAGTAGCCAAGGGTCAAACACTTATCGCCGTAAAGTAAGGTTGGTCTTCGCCAAATTCGGCCAAGGAGCCAAGACAGAAAAGAAGCTGTACGCTTATCGCGCTCTCGATTACGTGGCCCCAGCTTGTATAGTGGTTAGAATGTCTGACATTCTGGCTCCTATTTCGGTTGGGACTTGGGCTCTGTCCCGAGTACCATAGGCATACCCCACCTTGCCCTCGTGGAAAAGTGGGTAGAAAGGAGTAAGTAGCTCCTGGGACGCTGGGACTCCCTCCTTTCCCGATCACCCCCGCCCCGGGGGTGATCGGACTCAAATTTACCAGAACATTCAATTTTAGCCCCCCTTTAAAAAAAAGTATAGGAATCAAGGTGTCCTCTTAAAAAAATTGCGTATAAAATTAGAAGGAATTATGTATATTGCGTTTGCAAAAATAATAATTAAAAAAAACATTAGTAAATTTTTCTTGCCAACACGATATACATCGATTCCTTCCAATTTTTACGAAATTTTATACGCATTATTTAAAAAAGGACACCCTGATATTATTCCTATACTTTAATTTAAAACACTTTGATTAAATTTTAAAATGTATTAAATACATTTTAAAATTTTTAAGATGAGAAATAGTAAATTTCGTGAAAATTAGAAGGAATTTATGTATATTGGTTTTAGGAGAGAAAAAATCATTTTTTTAAAGTTTTTAACAAAAACTTTTTCTCACTTCAATATACATCAATTTCTTCTAATTTTTCTAAAATTTTATACACATTTAAGACGGACACCCTCATATTTCTTCTTCCCTTATATTAGTTTAAAATTTATATAAAACGGAAATTCGAAATAGTACCTTCATTAATTTGTTTCCCTATGCTATTTAAATCGAGCGATTCGTAAATAAAACCATTTCATCGTCTCTAACAAGGTTATGTACATTTGAAGAAATCAGTTTTTAAAAGAGAACTCTATAAAAGTACTTACCCTATCCATAACTTGAAACACGAACAGCTTTGATGTCGCCTCAATTCGTTAAAAACATGTAATACAAACGACGATAGATGGCAGCACGTCCATCAAACTGTTCAATAGTGCAACTGGATGAAGATAGATGGCAGCACTAACATCTAACGGTAGTGCAATTGGGAGACGATAGATGGAAGCACCTCCAAACTGTGCAATAAGTGCAACTAGATGGCAGCATCATCAAACTGTCCACTAGCGCAACTGGAAGCCTATAGATGGCAGCACTACCTGCAATTGAAATTGTTTTTTTTTTAAAATGACTAAATAAATTAAACAATATTGTTTCCTTAAAGTACTTTAAAGACAAAGAAACAAAATTTTACGTCCCTGACATTACTATTATTCTATTAAATTTTACCCTATAAAAGAAATGTTACCCCATACAGTTTTATTGGATCGAAAATAAGTAATTAAGATTAGGCTTTAAGATTTACATAAACAAAGGGAAAGGATAGTCTATGCTATTAAATGGGACAGTTACTGAATGTATATCGATGCTGGCTGAATGTATTTGCAACGATCACAGTAAGATTTCGTAATTATGTAATTTAATTATTTTACGCCTATTGAATATTTAAAAGATGTAAATAAGCACTCTAAAGCCCATTTCACACCTGCACAACTACTTGCAATTCCGTTGCAACTGCAACTCGTAACTTGTGGTAACCTGGTTTTTCGGGTTTCCACCAAAAATTATTTATCTCACAATTTGGCAAGTTTCATCTTTTTGTAAACAAACTTCGTCCTCTTCGAATGCAGGGCATCGCTTGCATCATACAGAAATTTATGTTTCCGAACTTTTTTTAAGTACGCAGATTTTTACATTTTTTTAAAGCAAGGAAAGTTGGCGTCTTAAAAAGTAAACAAACAACCAGTTGGCGAAGTCTAGTTCGCCACAATGTAGCCAAACAAATACTGAATTCTGATTGGCTAACGGTACATGCAACTTGAGATTTTTTCGTGCTCGCATGAAAAAATCTCACGACTTGAGTGCAACTTTTAAATGCATGGTGTCCTATGGGAGTTGCAAGTAGTTGTGACAAGGTGTGAAATGGACTTAAATCTGGTTTTTGTATAATGATGACTTAAGACATAAAAATTATATATCCTAGTTGCAATGTAGCGGGATTCATAAACATTTTTCTCTGTATAGATTTTATGAAGAAAAAGGATTTTAAATATTTTTTTTTTTTTTACCAACAGAGCCAAAACCAAGATTTTCTATAAAAATTTTTCATGGATAATTTTGTACATAAATTATCCATGAACAATTTTTATCGAAAATCATGGAAAATGTCGTCAAATGTTCAAAATACATATACTAATTCTTTCGCCTGCAAAAAAATCTTGCTAATAGTGAAATTACTCTTTGAGAACTTTATAAAGTAGTAAATGTAGTTTTGGCTGCATATCTGGATTAAACCACAATTTTATCGCCCTTTTAATTGCTCAAAAATATAGTTATAGTTTAGTTTTCCCCTCATTAATAAAATTAGTTTTATTTTTTGGCCCCAATTACCTTTATACAAAATATATTTCACCGGGGATACCGTTCTTAAAAACAAGTAAACCGTAGAAAATGTGGAGCATATGGAGGTGTGGAAATGTTATTTTTTATGGTGTTCGCAACGGCGTAACAGGAAATTTAGCGCAGAAAAAAACATGAACCCTTGAAAAAAAGGAATAAAGAGAGTCAAGACGTAGTCAATTTAGTTAAGAGAAACTGAAAATAAAATTGGAAAAAATAAGCGAAACTGACTAAGATAATTGTCATGAAAATCGGTAGGATAGT
Organism: Oedothorax gibbosus; assembly: GCA_019343175.1. NCBI lineage: Eukaryota > Metazoa > Arthropoda > Arachnida > Araneae > Linyphiidae > Oedothorax > Oedothorax gibbosus. The sequence continues at coordinate 31,552,036 of CM033275.1, forward strand.
TTGTAGTAAACATTGATTTCTTTCGTCAAAATGTAATTGTTAACTTACACATGTTTAAGAATTTTTTTTTATTACAGTTATATACATTAATTAACATTTTAAACTGTGTAAAATTTGGTTTCATATAATTAATAACCTTACATTTTATCCCTACAAGAATTCACTAACAAAAAAAAACAAGTGAGAAAATTTCGATACATACACCATCCCTGTTTTTATCTTCTGGTTTGATCAAGCTCACAAGCCGGAATATATATGTACCTACTAGAATATATATCTACCCCTCTAGATGCATAATGAATCTATTTCACAGCATTTAGATTTTTAGAATAAAAAAATACAAGGTTGGTACTGAAAGAGTAACGAAAGTACACAAAGTGCTCCCCTAATTGTTTTGAGTAGTGTACAAGTGTTATTTGTTTTTGGGGTGTGAAGAAATTGAGCGTTAAAATATTTTGAAACTGCATCGAAACAACGGGAACACACCAACCTTTACAAATTTTCCATTTATTAACGGCATCTTTCTTGCTATTGAAGTTTTCCCAAACTTCTTCTAAACAGGATCTCCGCTTAAAAGAGTATTTATAAAAGTATACTTTACTGTGATGCCACCAAACACCGGAAGAACTACATCAGTTGTCCAGAGCAAAATATTTTTTTTCTTTATCTGCATGTATGCTCACTCTAAACTACGTTTTTTGACCGGCACTCATCAAGTTCTCCAACACAACAAGATTGGATTTCCGTCATCATAAAGAATTTGACTCACTTAAATCGCCAGTACTTCCATAATTTGAAATCCATAATTGGTTGAAAACAGGGTTCGATAAGATTATCGAATAGAATCGTCTGCTGTTTTGACTGGTGTACAAGAAATTATTTAATGAATGATTTTTTTTTTAAATTTATTATAAATATAAATTAAAATTTGAAAGGACGAGCGGCTTACATTTTTCAATAATACGAAATGGAAAATGTTTCTTACAATACACTGGTCAAAACAATGAGGGGAGCGCAAAACTATTAGGGTTAAACCCTTTAACCCCCACTGATTCCATTTGGAATCATCAGCTTGGGATTTTTTTCTCACTAAGTTGAGCTCGCACTTATTTATCGTTAGATGGAAGAATCATGTATTTTGAAGAATTAAATAATGCTCGTTTTAACTATGAAAAACATGGAAAAATAAAATTCACTCTAACAAATTTTTAATAAATAAATTGAAGCTAAATTCTTCATGCTTGCATTCTTAGATGTTTAAAAATTGATTTCAACTTTTTTTTAAACAAATAAAGTTTTTTTAATTGTTATAATTTAATTAAGTTATGATTCAAATTTCCCCCTTAAATTTTAGTTAAAAATGTAAGATTTTTTTCTTCTGTTTTTTACCACTTTATTCTGGATGCATCAATTTCAAATTTTATATTTTTAGAACAAAAAATAAAAAGGGTTTAAGTATGCGCTTGGGTGACGGTCAAACGGCAGGTTTTTGCAGAAAATGATGTATGTTTTACAACAAAGTAATGAATACAACAGAGCTACAATTGAGTGCAAGTTGAGTGGTGATACATCTCTTCAAAATTTGGGGAAATTTTGTAATTTTTCTCCGGCGGCCCTTGTAATTTTATAGCAGATTTATTAAAGACTGCCAGCGTAGATTAATTTAAGGCCTTTATTCAGAAATTGGGCAGACGATCCATTCTAGGCTTTATAGAAGTATATCTGTTACCCCTAAAAAATATGCCAGTGATTATACCGTGAATAAAATAAGTTGAACAAGCACCTAAGAAATAATTGAATAATTTAAATTAATTTTAAAGTAAATAATTTATTTTTAAGGAAAACTCAAATGTGTGTTGAACCTGGAATCCCCCCTGCTTTTATGTGTCATTGTCTAATTTTAAATCCTACTTTCGATTAGAGAATGAAGACGAAAAACAGCACATTCATCACATGAGATCATTTTCAATGAATCCACATGTCCAGAAGTTTCTCAAGATTTGTTTTTATCAAATGAAAGCAACAGTGCGTTTCATTGATCTATTGAAAAAGATTCTGCAAGAAGCAAATATGTAATAGTGAAACAGGCATTTGAGGATGTAGACGTACTAATTGTGGAAACTGCTGTTTCACTTGCATCTCAGTTTGGCATTTTCGTAGTTGGTGAGGACATTGACCTATTAGGTCAATGGAAAAGCAAAGTTTTGCTCCTTCATTGAAAAACACCAATACCTGCAAACTGAATTGCAAGTATTCCTCAACCATGAAGCTACCAGTGACGAAGTGGCAGGCGAAATTTTCCCGATTCATTTATATGGAGGTAATTCCAAAAACTCTGCATGTGATCTCAATGACTCGAGCTACCCACTTTTTTACAAAATCAGCAACGAAAGCGAGGTCCGGTCTTTTGCCCCCAACAAAAGACGCACTCACGGTTTCATGCCCTACGATCGTATTTTCAGGTACAGAACTGGCATGAAAAGAAAAATTCACTCGAATAAGGTTGTTGAGAACGCAGCGATCTGCTGACTCAGTCAATTTTTCTGAGACCCCACTTTGTTTTTGACTCGACCTAATGTGATTGGATTTGATAGGCCGATAAAATGGTAGCATCGATCCACAAGATTATCATTTAAGGGCCGTAAAGGGGTCCAATTTGATCCAGCCTAAATGGAACAAAAATAAGGAATTTAGCAATAGGTGGCGCACGCGGACCTCTTTCTTTGGACGAAGTGTAAACGGGATTCGAACCCTCCCAATTTCTTATGAATCGAAAGACTACGGAATTTAAGTTTGATGTGAAACGATACACAAATCAACAAAACATAATTGAAGAGCGGAAGAATGTACTAAGTGACAAAAAGGCGAAAACCAGAAAATAAGTTTGAAAGTATTGCGTTGGCACTCAGATACGTTAAAAACTCTCAAAAGATGAATAATATACCCAACGTTTATGAAAATGGGGAATCTTAAAGGAGGCAGTAACATGTTCACTGACTCAAAAATATCATTTTTTCACTTAGTACGTTCTTCCTCTTCAACAATCTTACAACTACTAGATAGAAGTTTTTCGATAAAGGCAAAATTACATCTCTATTCTTACGAAAATAATTAACTATAATAAAGAAAAAACTTACTTATTTTCAAGCCTTATTTCCGTATCAAACGTGGCCGGAACCCCTTGTTATTGTAAACATTCCAACATACATGTAAATATTACATCATTTCATTTCGAGATTCAAAGGTCGAGGTTGTACTAGAGCTAACCATAAATCAGAGCACATATTTATTTCATAACAAAAGGTTAGACCTCATTAGCAAGTTGAGTTGAATTTTTGTCGCACTACAGCTACACGAGGGCTATTGACGACGGACATCGTAATTTTGAACCACAATAAAGTACGAATCGACACCCGACGCCAATTTTAGGAGCGACATCGTACGAAACGTCAGGACTTAACTCCCTCTACTATTATTCGTCGGACTTTTTAGCTGCCATTTGTAGGTCGGTACAGTAACCCCTCGCTATATCGCTCCCATCGCGCATTCGGATATATCGCGCCTTGTCTCCCAATTCGGATAGAGGAAGCTTATAATGCATTCGAAAGATGCAACTCATTTAATAATGGTGAGGTGCAGTAAATAAACTTTCGCTCTTCAATATTTGCCGGAAAACAGGTTTTACAAGAGCAGCTAACTTTAGATGAATTTTTGACTAGAAAATGAGTGAAATATGTATAGTATTACCGGTACAATAATGTTCATAGTAATTAATAATGAGTCCTTTCTAAATTTTTGTTTCTTTCTTAGAGTAGTTATATTATTTAGTACTAGCAAATAAATACCCGTACTTCGCACGGACTAAAAAAAAGGTTTTAATTGATCCAAGTATATGTACAATTTAATCCAAATTATAGGATAATAAACTTATTATTATCCCCGCATTTTATAAAGTACCCCGTATTTTATAAAGTATAAAATACAGTTACTTATATTACCTTAAAAATCCAAAATAAAAAAAATACGCTATAAAGGCACTCATAAAAGTCATTGTAATTTTCCTCAAACATATAAAACCTTTTAGCTCATTTGGCGCGTTTTTGGAAAGAATTTGGCGAGAAAAGAGATATAGCTGCAAACACTTATTATACAGCTCTACCACAATGGCCTTCGAACAACAAACAATTAAAGACACTTCCTTATTGAAAACATATAACGTTTATTAAACCTATTAAGTCATTGACATACAATCGTCATATTGCATAGACGTTCATTCAGTATGTACACAGCTACTCCCACGAAAGTACAGGCACATAATTTTTTGGGGAACCAAATAGCATTTTGCTGGTGCTAAAATACAACCTGGTACGGCAACTGGTGGGACACAGAACAAAAACTTCTTTTATATCAGTTTCTAAATAATTCATTTTACTCCTAAAGAGTTTGTTTTTATCATACAAGTATTGATTTCAATTGCATCGACTTGAAAATCACACAAGCAAGTGAAATATATTATAACAATAGCAAATTATTCAAAAATAGGTTCAATATATTTACATAAAAAATATTGATGGCTAAAAGTATGTAAAGTTGCATAAGGTCAATTTTTAATAATAAAAACAATCAAGTACAAAATTTTACAAGAAAAAACACACAAGTAACAAAATCATAAATAACATTGAATCTCTTAATTCTTTACTTTATTTCATCCCTTTATAAAATACACCTCACAAGGATCCTTCGGAGAGTCATCCTCAACCACCCGGGAGGGCCAAAAGAGTACTTTTTTTTAATTTAAATTTATAATAATATCCCATCAGTTGTTCATGGGAAAATAAACTATCACTTTCTGTATCACTATAAGTCACTTTCTATATAATCATTAATTACAAAATTAATTCTGAGATCAGTCTGAAATTAGAGAAATATGTATTCTATATTACTAAACAAATAGCATGTGTTTGCAAAGCAAAATGACTTACTAAGTATAAAATATTTCAAAAAGGTTTTCCCTTAATTAATATTTAACGTTCTAAAATTACAATTATATAGAAAATTTATTTATTTCCCTAGATGCTTGAAAACTGCTGTTTCTCAAAAACTGTAGTATTACTTAACAGTACCGTAAAATAATCGGACAATCAAGGTTTTCAAATTTTCACACAAGCAATAGCCACATATGAAGAGTAACTGTGCCATTGAACTCAGCTAAGCATGTCAAACAACATGAACATACGGGTCCCCTAAATTATGGATAAAACATTCACACAAAAAATGCCTCACTTGACAAAATAACATATTAATGATGGTTTGGAAATCAATTCCACATGCAGTAATAGGTCGCAAAACATTGGGTAAAAAAAACGACACCTAATTAATATTCATGGTTGAATGTTCTACCATGCAAGTACCAATTTTATGTGAAATATGTATCAAGTAAGTTAAAATATCTAGTAAAAATAGCGAAATGTTGAATTGTCAATGAAATGGCACAAACAGGTTCCTAGTCCCCATTTTCTATCTTAACTTGCATGAAAAAATATGTTCCACAGACCAAAATAAACTATTTTCATTTTACCCTAACTGTACACACATTTACAGAATATTTAGAACAAGTTTTCTCATTGATATGTTATTTTGAAGTTATATATACCAATATAAGGTATCTTTTTGAAATGTGAGTAAGCTAAAACAAAGTATAATATATTATTCTTTGTAGGCATGTAAAAAGAAATCTTCACCAATAATATTATGTTTGGAATTTAGAATAAGTTATAAAGAAAAGAGAAAAAGAGCCACAACTGAAATACTCAAAATTATAATATATTTTTATTGTGTATCTAGTGTTTTAAATTGCAATTATTGTATTGTTTTTTTTAATTGTTTTTAAAATTTGTAAAGGAAAAATAATAGTTTTAAGCAGGTTACAATTTAATTATATAATATATATGACTGGCATAGAACCTACTATTATATGGTTCATTGGTTTAAACCTGTAAAAATACTAAAATTTCTTAAAATTTAAATTGATAATCTTGCAAACCCCATTTTTAGTTGAAAATACGAACAATTGATTGCCCTCATTTGTAAACATACTTCTACAAAAATAAAAATAAACTAGTTTTTAAGTGAGCAATTCTTTAATGAAAAGTAAACAGTTTTGATTGAAAGCTGTAAAATATAAATGAGTGCAAGTTCCACCCATTGTTTGCAGTAATTTTTTTTCTTTACAAAGATTTACAGAGTTTGAAACAGTAGCAACTTCACATTGAAAACCCTTTGGTGGAGCAGAGAAATACCCAGGGCGACACAAGACTAGATACTACAGGGCAGAACACACACACTCGTGACAAAAATATAGATGTTCAGGGAAAAGTGTCACTATCACAAATTCCTGTTATTTTTACTAACTCACTCACTGTAATGAAAATCCTGACTAGGTATTGATCCGGTGGAGAAGTAAAAAAATCAGGGTTCCACTTCCAGGAAATTCAGTGTAGCCAGTTCTTGCACAACACAAGTCTTGCGCGATAAAGTTTACGGTAAATTAACCAGTATAGGAAATTTTAAGATGCGATTTTTACTGCAGTACAATAAAATTTTGAATTCCGAAAAATATCATCGCTAAGTTTGGTTTTGGAAAAATAATGCATCCCTGTTTTATCAGGTTCACAAATCCTTTTATGTATTCTTTTTATGCTGTAATGCAAGGACATCAGAAGTTTAGCAAAACAAAGGAATCAATAGACTTGGTTCAATTCAAAATATACATTTATATCTCTTTTTTTAGAGCATTTGAAAACAAGACACAAAATGACAGAGTATTTCTTTAAGCTTAATCAAAAGTTATATTGCAAAAATAAGTTCACTATTTTATCAAGTCAAACAAAATAACACACAATAAAATGTTCATTTACATAATTTATGAAAAATATTTAATTCCCAAACATGGCTCTGAAAGGAGGAGCTTTTACCTTCTCTTGCACACTCAAAAGTATTTTCATATTTCAGCTGGCACAATTAAAGAAAAATTCATTGTTCAAAAGAATAAAAAACTAAAAATAGGGTAAAATTTGTAAGTGCTTTGGAAAATTCATTCACATATTTATATATTTTAATTCAGTACCAAATAAGTTCAGTTTAAAATCAGTACCAAAAAATAAAAGACAATTTAAGCTGTAGAACCCTTAATTGAGTATATTTATAGAACAGATTTAACTTTAAGACTAACTTTAAGCAAAAGAGCTGCTCCTGTCAAATAATAAGAACATCCCATAAATACAACCTTTAAAAAAAAACCCTTAAAATATGCTAATTCAATTTTCCATTTAAAGGGGTTATCACATGGTTTAATCATGACAACTGAACATGGTTAGCAGTATGGAAGACAATGGAAAATGTTTAACAAGTTTTGTTAGGAGACAAGTCCTTTTGTTTATGCTTTAGAGTGAATGTAGCATAAGGGCGCGTTGTTATAGAATCAGCGAATGCTTGAATAAAATAATAAAGGTATAACCTCCTTTTTCAATATGAAATTATAGGATACAAAAAAATTACGTTTACTTAGAGAAACAGTTGAAAACAATGCAAACTATAGGGCAGGATTTTATATTAAGTGAATTGTAATTAATCTAATGCTAAAAAATTTGCTTAACAGACTGCTTTCAGATTTTAAGCAAATCTTCATGACACGCAAGTTGGTTAGCATCATTAAGTTTGAGATTGAAATTTATATATGTTTTATTATGTCCATTTAAAAAAATAATTTAGGAAAAAAACTATTCTAGATTACTAAGAGAAAATATTTTAGTTTCACTTCCATGCTCCAGGTAACAAATCAGAAATCACTTTTGGGATTCTTAGAGACACCGTTCAGTCTGTCATTTCTTTCACATTTTATTCTACCCTTTTAAATTTACCTTTTTGATACTAGTCTAATTTTGTACAGTGATTGTACAATGGTTGGCCAAAAATTGACACACTTTGCAATGGTTACATTTTTTCACATTTCTCATATACTATGAAATGCGTAAAATGCTTTTAGCGACTTGTAACATGTGTTTACGCACCCCATTTCATACAAAAATATAGTCTTTAATACTTTACGCAGGATTTTTGTTTCCGTGTAATATGCGATAAGAATATCATTATCGAATCCTTAGTTGTAGGGCCGCCTGGGCCGTTTTAGAAGTACAAGAGTTAAAGCAATTATATGGTATGCAAAGTGGATCCAAAGATTAAAAACGTTTGAGAAACCTGATTTTGAAAATTCATTAAATGATTAAAGAAAGAGTTGCCTAAACTAAAGCTCAATTTCAAAGAGAATTGAACAGTTTTGCATTCTCCTTTCATTTGCGAACGAACTCGCTTGGAGGAGAAGATTTTAAACAGTGAAAAATTACTCTCCAAAATAGCTGAATTTTCTACAAATTTTTGGTATGAAACTTTCGCTTGTACATAATTATTTGGTATAAAATCCTCAATAGTTAAAAAGTAATACTGTTCTCATTCGCAGAAAATGGGCAATTCTTTTAAAATATTTTTTTTTTTGGAAAAATTTGTATGAAACGCATTTCATACAGTTTGTCAAATGACCACAAAGTCTTGTTTATTTTAATTTTAAAAAAATAAAGATTTGATGAACAATATTACCATGGCTTATTCATATTATGTGTTTATCATATGATGCATGATGAACCACAAGAACAGATTGTTATTTTCTTTAAAAGCTCATCGATAACTCTAATAAATTTATAAGATCAAGGTACACCACAACTTTTTTTACGAAAATCTGTTTTAATACGAAAAGTCAAGACTGTGCTCAACAGAAAACCTTTTTTCCCTTCGATTTCCAAAAATTTAACTTTTTACTAATGTTGCAGAAATTATGTATGATTTGACTAATTTATTGTTTTGTCGATTTGTTACATCCAAACAAATCGCCATGAATTGCATCCGAAACCTTTATTGAAGCATCTTTTTCTTCAAGAAATTCCATAATACGGTTTTTCTAACTAATAAAATTATTTGAAAAGGAATTTTCAGTAAAAAAGCATGACGAAATCAACAACTGAGTGGGCACCTAATGTAGATGCAAGAGCTTCATTGTACGCCAGGACTTTAATGCATATTTAACCTGCACTTCCTCTACATGGAGTATTATTAGTAAAGAGCCGAATCAGTGACTAGCAAGGCGAGCGCCTCAACTGACCAGGCTCTCCAGCCCTTGAATTGAACCCATAAAGATAAGCAATAATGTTTTCAGTTCATTTCTTCAGTTGGAATAAGATATTCATAAAAATAGGTTCCTAATGATTTGTACCATGTGATGTCACTCCATACAAAGCTTTCAATGTAGCTCTATCACAAAAGAAGCTTCACGATTTGTTCATGGCCGCATACAAAATTGTATAAAAAATCATTTTATGAATATGATTGGTGCCCCCCATTGGTTCTATCCAGTTTAGTAGAAGTATTTTTTTTTAAACATGGAATTCTCTGATATTACAACAAAAACTTTGACCAGTCATTCAGCATACCATATAGAATTAGATGGGTTTTTTTTGCGCAAAAATGTGTGGCGTAATACGTATAACAAGTGAGATGAAGTATATTACATATTTAGTAGTCGTTGATGACAAATGTGAAAAAATGCAAGCATTGCCAAGTGCTAATCATTTTGTCTAAACCTTTATGCATTCAAGAAAACACGAAAATGCTGGGATCCATTGGATAGGGATTCCATGTTATGATGTATCCACATGATTTATAAAAATACTGCAACATAAATGTGAGATAGTGATAACTCATCTCCATAACCAAACTGAAATCATTTTTTGAGGCCGCGTACGGAATGCGAAAGAATTCCACCCTCCAGGTGGAGGTGGGGATCCCCCACTTGAACAGCTTTACCTTCTCTTCTTGAAATACTTCGTTGACAGATGCACTTACTCTGATGATGATTACTGCATAGATGGGGTTCTCTGTTCTGGGAGGTCCTAGGAGGAGGGGGGGATGCGCTTGTACTTCTTGACGCGCTTCCACTCCCCCGTCGAGTAGTTCATCTGGAAGTGCGTCTCCACCACCTGAAACACACACAACTCAGTTGTGGAAACACACACACTTTAAACTATTTTAAGGGGAATACAAGGTGCATACATTATTCTTAAAGTAATATCCGAGCCCTTCAGGATTGGATTATGTTATTGGAATGACATACAGGACAATGGCACATAGAGAAAATCCTTTATAAAAAAAACATTTTGAAAATGGGAAAGTCGATGGGTACCATAATCCCAGTATTCCAAAACAAATTTGGGAAATCAAGGAAGGACAGCTACAAAGGCATCTTTTGATCTTTCAAAATTAACAGTGCAAGTCATGCACATGAAAGAGTAGTAAAAATCACAGTCTTTTTGGCGAATAATTATTAGTTTTAATAGCCTTTTTTAAACACAAAATATATATTATTGATAACTTATATTCTTTACATTACAAATGTTTAGCATCTTAGAAACAAATTGAATTAGGTATCCTTGGTTAACTATTCAATTTATTTTGAATTAAAGAAGCAACTTTTACTTTTGAGACTCAATTCCAAAGGGGCAATAAAGAACGCCAACTTCCACTTTCAAGAAGATAAATAAGATTCGGTGAGGTGAGTGTAAACCTGTATCTACACCTATCCAAGAAGATTTTCGATCAGGGAAAGTATATAAAATACCTTATAAAAGATCATGTACCTACAGACATGCAGCAGGAGCATAATAAATGTAATGACAAGAACTTGAAATGACATCGCACATGCAGCAAGAGTAGCTTCTAGAACATTAGAAAATCCGAGTGAAGACTAGGTAAGAGTCGAAAGAATATTTCGATATTTAAAAGGAACCTAAGGCTTGATTTACAAATCAGGATACAAGGTAAGTATTCTAGAAAGCTACAGGGATGCTCACAATGGGCGACTCAGCTCAATTACAGGCGTCACTTGCATGTATGCTGGTGAAGAAATATTGTGGATAAGTCAACAACAGCCTTCAGCAGCGATCTCAACTGCAAAAGTTGAAGTCGTCGCAGCTGGCAAAGCACCCACAGAGCTAATTTGGTGAAAGAGAATGATCAACTAAGACAAGAATATGAATGTTGTAACAGGCCGACAAGTAGAGAACAAGGCAGCCGTTAGAATGCCACAAAATCAAGGAGAATATTACAATAGAACCAAGCACACATAAGATTGGGACTTTTAATTGTGAGAGAAATGGTTGTGAACAAATAAATTGCTGCAAGGAGAGTGTCTACTGACGACCCACTTTACCAAACCACCTTTACCAACATAGATTTCTGATCTTGTGTGAAAAGGTGTGATTGAAATAGAATAGGAAGGGAAGGACTAAGGATTTTGAACAAGCAAAAACAATAATAAGGGAAAGTGTGTTTTATCTACATTGTTTTGTAAATTGTTCTGCGTGGTAATGGTTTGGAAGATGATTTGGATTCAAAAATTGGAAAGTACAGTGATCCAAAAATCACAAATCCAATGATCCTAATATCTCAAATTCTCCTTAGGTCTTAAAGAACACTTAAAGCCGACACCTCAAATAAGCTCCTAAAATGTATAAAGTTTGTTCATATCCAAACTCTATCTTAAAATCCCTGGTCTACTCCTAAAATCAGTCCATTGTTCCAATAAGCTACCATATGCACACTTATTACAAATATTGTTCTAAAAAAAGTAAAGTATAAAAGCGTCCAAAAATAATTTATTATTGTGCACTTTAAAATTATACATTTTTGTATGGGCCTCCCTTGGCCCATACAAAAGGGTTTCAGGTACAAAGGGGCCGTTTATGTTTGAAAAAACAATTAAAAAAAAGAAAAAATGCATTATTTATATTACATCCTTGCTGCCAATAAAATTTGATTTAATATGTGCTATCATATGAAATTTTTAGTCCAAAATTTTTTTTTTTATAAAAATAAAGTTATGAAAACAAAGCCAAGGCTCTCCATGTCCTCATTGATGTAATTTGGGTATTTTACGAAGTTTCACAATTTATAGTTTGCTCAAGTTGTGTGTGATTTTAGGACTACCGAATTTTGGAGGCTTGACCGAATTTTGCAATGGCTTGACACATTTAGAATCAGCGAAGAAGTGTCTTCAAGATAATTAATCTTGGCGAGATTGTCAGAAACCATGTTTTAAAAAATAGTCTTGATGATTGCGACTAGATTAATTTTGTTGTTGCAACATTGAAAGGTGAAAGCGACCCTCCATTTCAAACCACTCACAACACTGCAAACGGACTCCATTATGACACCACAAACAAGCATATTTTAAAAGTACAGTCTGCTATAGTGAATCAACACTTTGTTCACTGTAGCCAATTTTTATGGAATAAAGTTTTATACGATATATAGCTTTTAGAAGATGAATAGTGGTTTTTGAGTACGATAAGATTGCAAGGACAGGTTGAAATTTGACACATTGTTAAAGATTAGATTGCTATCTTGCTGCCACTTGTCACTGATAGTGTAACTTAGTGGAGAACCGGAACAAATATTAAGGGAACTTCGGTTCACTACAAGCCATCTCTCATTTTCTAAGTAGTTCCATCTAAAATAACATTAGTTAAATATAAGTTGAGAAGGAACCACCCAAAAGGTTGATTACAAGCAGGGGTTCGACTGTACTTATGTTGATGTACTTATGTTGATGAGAGTGCTCACCATGGGTATGATGTGTCCGTCCTGTCCAAGCACCTTCTCCTCCTCCTCGGACAGCATGATGGTCACGATCTGGCCCAGGTGGGGGCAAGGGTTGTCTGCAAGAGAGCGCATTAGTGGTCATATCCATGGATAGGGGCCATGCCACATTCAACGTGTGGAGCAGAGACACGGTAGCCGCAAAACCACAAAGCATGTTATAACGTGCACAGGATTTTGGCACACACGCACAATGGGCCCATCCCTGAATGAAGCGAAACACCATCCGCTCATATAGGACTGACGTTGGTTAGCTCACACAACGCATACATTCATGGAAGGGATGAGCCATTATGTGACTGAATACACAGACACCCACCCATTTTATACAATGGTTCAATAATCATATATTAAAGGTATACATGAAAAGGCAGTTTTGCTTCAAATAATGCACAGTTGTCTACATATGATAGATATATATATATATATATATATATATATATATATATATATATATATATATATTAGAGAGAGAGAGAGAGAGAGAGAGAGAGAGAGGTATTAATACACTGCACAAATGGCTATCTATCTGAAGAACATCCAACTAATAGTTTTAAGCATCAAATATAATTTTTAGTCCTCAGAGGTTCTCTTCAGAAAGTATCAATGTCAAGCGGAATAAAACGGAATTGATAAAGGATTTCAATTTACCCAATGAGTGAACAAATTATACAGCATTTACTATTATAATTAATACTTGGCCATGCAATATAATGATAGGTAGTTCAAGTACAACTTATAGTAAACAACCAATGAAGTAATATTCCAAAAACCTTACTAGCTGTGTAACTTAATCTATATATATACCAGTAACCATAACCTTGTATTAATAATAAATGCTCATGCCGCACATTGGCATGGGTCAATCCTCCTCCTCTACTTGAAGTGTAGACTTTATTAACTGCTAACCTTAACATACAGGTCACATGGTGACAGTCGGTAGTTGTATAAAATACTTCGTATGAATATAATTTAACGCTTTAATTTAAATTAACCTATAATTTAAAATTTATCACTTTAAAATATTTTGCAATGGCTACAGGAGAGATAGCAGTAGTGCAGACACCAGTAGACAACCACCCACCGAAGTTGCTATCTATGAATAACGAGGACATGCCGCTGGCTTGGAAGCTCTGTGGAAACAACAGTTTAATTTCTACAGCGTAGCAACCCAGTTAGACAAGAAATCAAGGGAGATTCAAGTCGCAACGTTGATGGCTGTCGTAGGAGAAGAAGCAATCCTGATTTACAATACCTTCACATGGGCTAAAGGAAAAGAAGAAAATTTGACCAATATACTTCAGAAGTTTGAAGATCACTTTGCCCCAAAAGTGAATCAGTCTTATCTACGGTACCTCGGAATGAAACAGAAAGGGATGGAAACTTTTGATTAATTCTCTGCCAACCATTATCCATTGAAAACTGTAGAGCAACCAGAATAAGGAAGCCCAAATACTTTTTGCTGTTGGATGCGAAGCGAGGCATGGCAAGTGAAAGTCACGGAACATCACACTATCTAACCATAAACGCACCCCGATACTGTTTTCTCAGAAACATTTTGGGTTAGCCTCAGCACCTGAAGTCTTCCAGAAAGTAATGAACAAGACCCTGGAGTGGAATGTTCAATGGATGATATTTTGCTGTTTGCCTAGACAATTTCTGAACTCAACAGGAAAGTAGTAACCACAAGATTAGAAAATACAGTGAAGCCCAACAAAGAAAAATGTCAATTTCAAAAAGAAATAAGTTTCTAGGTCACATATTTACAGGTGAAAGAATCAAAGTTGATCGGAGTAAGGTTGAAGCGTCGAGAACACTCCAACCAATGTGAAAGAATTGTAACGACTATTAGGTATTATAGTCAAGGCAAAGTTCATTCCTCGTCATTCAAGAATATGAACCACTTAGAAGACTATTGATGAAAAATGTTTTTTGGGAGTGGACCCAGGAACAAAGAAGATTCTTTTCAGAAGATAAAAGAAGCAATAATTGATACTCCACAATTAGCCTGTTTTGATGTCAATAAACCTGTTGATCTCAGTCGATTCGAGCCAACCTGCAGTTGGTGCTGTCTTGATGCAGGAAGGGAGACCGATGCAACTAAGTCTCTTACTCCAGCTCTCCAGTCAACATATCCACAAATAGAAAAAGCATTTGCAATCAAATGTTGCTGTTTTAAATTTTATGTTTACGGAAAAGAACTAGGGATTGAAAATGATCATAAACCTGATGAAGCCATCGCTAAGAAAAGCATAGTAAATGCTCCTACAAGATTACGAACAATACTTTTTGACACAAGTCAGTATTCTCCAAAAATAGTCTACAAGAATGGTACTGATATTCCCGCAGCTGATCTTTTAAGTAGAGATTGTGAGAAGACAGAAGATTTTGATCCAATCCCAGATGTCATTGAAGTTCGATTTCCATTCCACTATGTTTAGGAATGAAAAAAGAAAATTTTCGAAACACGGTGAAAGAAGATGAAGAGTTAAACAATTTATATCAAGTCGTAAAGAAAGGTTGGTCAGATACTATAGAAGATGTACCTCAAATAATACAGAAATATTTTAATTTTCGTGATGAACTAGCAGTGTACGAAGATCTTCTATTTAAGAATAACAAGCTGATCATTCCTAGGAAACTTCAAGGCGAATACTTAAAAATGATTAACACAGGACATTTAGGAATAAATTCTTGCATTAATAGAGCAAGAGAAACTGTCTTCTGGAGAGGACTTTCAAGCAAGAGTAACATCAAGCAAACATCAAAGAGTATATACAAAACTGTACTGTGTGTAAACAACATGAAAGAAGCTCAGAACATGAACCACTCATGATGAAATCAGTTCCAGTGTACCCGTTTCAAAGAATAGCTACAGATTTGTTCGAAATGCAAGGGAAAACTTATTTGCTCATACTAGACAGCTATTCTGGATTTTTCGACTATGTTAAGTTGAGATCCGCTACGTCAGATGCGGTAATTTTCAGAAACACCCGAAGTTCTAGAAAGTGACAACGGTACTCAATATACTTCTTTTAAATTCAGGAAGTTTCAAGAAGAGTGGAATTTCCAATTAATAACATCAAGTCCGAGGTATGCAAGATTGATTGGACTAGTGGAGAGATACGTTCAGTTGGCAAAAAATCTCATCCGAAAATGTGCTAAGATGGAACAGATGAATATTTAGCCCTGCTAAATTGGAGAAACTCTGAGAAGATCCGAGTTCTCCAGTCAAAAGATTGTTTAGTCGAAACACCTGAACAACCTTGCCTATTCATCCTAACCTTCAAAGCCAAGTATCCAGGAAGATGTTTCCATTAAACTTCTAAAAGAAAAAAACAGAAAAGGTACAGTGACCAGCACACAAAAATTAAGCTTTGAGGCCGGTTAATTCAACTTTGAGCCCGGTGAAAAAGTTATAATGCAACAGAATACAAGAAAGTGGATCGGAGCAACCGTACAAAAAACTGTTGGACCAAGATCCTACATTGTAAAGACAAACCGAGGGAAACGCCCTGAGACGCAACTCGTTCCAACTGAAAAAGTCGAACGTCGAAGTGATCCCTGATCCCGAACTTGTAGTAACCACCCTAAAAAAACCAGACTTTGGTAGACTCGGATCCAGAGACTGTTCCGAAGTTACCAGAAAAGACTTCTCATTGTCCAGATGCCCAGACAACAACTAACTACTATGTCACAAGAAATGGCCGCATCAGTAAGCCTCCAAATAGGCTATTCAGAAGCCTTTCTGAATAGACTGTTTATTTGTAAAATTGAACGAGTTGTTAAATGAATATAGATTTTAGTATTGATCTAATTGAGTATATTGCCACTATTATATTTTGTTAATAACTAGCTGTTATACCCGACGTTGCACGGGTAGAGGTGGAAAAATAATTTAACAGTCAATTTAACTATTTTTCATTTTAGTTACATAAGATATGAAGATTACCCAGTAATTTTCCATTTAATTACCCAACTTGGGTACAGTAATGATTAATATTAATTTCAAAAAAAATTCTAAATGAAAAATACACTATAAAATGCACTCATAAATGTCATCACAATTCCCTCATAAATGCATAAAACCTTTTAGCTCATTTGGCGCGTTTTGGGAAATAATTTGGCGAGAAAATAGATATAGCTACCCACACCCACTATACAGCTCTAACACAATGACCTTCGAACAACCGACCAGATTATAAATTATTTATAAAAGAAATTGCCCATTTGGCGAGTTTTAGTTAATAATTTGGCGAGTTTGGCAACGTATTTGGCGAAAAAATAAATACATAAATACTAATAAGCAGCTCTAGTGCGATGGCCTTTATTAACCATCATAGTTCAGTAATAGCTTAACTATATATTTATTGCTTAAATATGCATACATGCAGTCAACAGAAAAATCAATGAAAAAATCATCAAATAAACCCACAATAAATTCCGGGAATGGAGACTGGCGGAATTGCGTCACTTGAAACATGTCAATTATTTTTCAAATAATGAAATTAGTTTTTGAAGGTAATGGCAACAGAATAAAATAAACATTTTCAATTTTAAATGTTTTCGTTGAAAGTTTTATTTAATTTTTTCAGCCGATGGCATCAGGAAAGTAAAAAATGATCGGATTTGAGCCAAAGTGGTGTAGTTTTTTCAGAAAATTCGAATAAAAACGTTCGAAAACGATAGAAGGAATGGTCCGATTCGAAAAATTCTTAGCCTATGTTTGTTCCGGAGATGAGAAGAATTTTTGTGCCAAATTTCGTGACGATCTGTTGCGTGGTTCTTTAGATCTCGTGTCGTATACAAACAAACGAAGTTGCCTTTTATGTATATAGATTGCTTAACGAAAAGTTAGATGTTAAAATTTATAGTAATGGATTCGATAATATTGTTTAAAAGTTTGTAATAATATTGTTTAAAAATTGTAAAATAAGGTGCTAAAATTAAGACATAAGAATATAAAGAATTTTTATAAGGTATGGAATGATCAGAATTAATCTCAAACTTAAAAGCGGAGATGTAATGGTAAGTAGTTCAAGTATAACTTACAGTAAACAAACAATGAAGTTCCAAGAACCTTACTAGCTGTGTAACTTAATCTATACATGTCTGTAACCATAACCTTATATTGATAATAAATGCTCATGCCGCACATTGGCATGGGTCAATCCTACATCAAGTGTAGGAATTTATATTAACTGCTATCCTTAACACACACGTCACCTGCATAATGCACACACATTCTCTGAAGGAATAATTGATTGCGTCACTTAATGGCGAATGACCGCAAATCTCCAAACCAAAATGCCTCTGTGCAATTGAAAAAGAAATTATTCTAAGCCACATTTTCCTGCTGTATTGAATAGTTTAACAAAGTTTTTTTATATGAAAAACTATCTTTATAAAACCGGTGTTGCATGGGTGTTCTCTTAATAACGGCAATGTGTTTTTTTATGCAAACTTTTATTTCATGCGAATTGTGAATGCCTTTCTCCACTGATCAGCCACATCAGGATATTCTCTTCCCATTCTGCCATGTGCATTAATTTAAAAAAAAAGGTATGCTTGATAGTATCCAGGAATGCATTAAATTCAATAGCTACAAATTGCCCCTGCCCCTATGAGGTCATTAAGCTGTAGTGCAATGTTAATTCAACAAACAGGATTCCTACTCTTATTTCAAAATAAAAATCAAGGAGTTTTTAAGGACTTTTCAAGGACTCCCAAAATAATTTTCAAGGACCCTTAATCATAATGCGGCGATTATTTTACAGATTAAAAATCGACCAATTTGTTGACTTTTTTTTCTTACAAAATTAAATACCAAATTTGGTTCTCATGAGAATACAAAAAATACGATTTAACCACGACCCTCTACTATTATTTTGCATACATTTTTTTATTTATGATTTGAGGTCTGGACCTCACTGTACGCCGCGAACTAGAATACAAGACAACGAGGTTTGGTTGATCTCTTCTGTCTTGAACTAAAATAAAAACGAGCACCGAGATTTTGTAGCAAGTAACCGAAAATTACGAGGAGTCGAGGTTTGGTTAACTGATCCGTCCCTAACTAATAACGGGCAACACTCAATTTTGCTGCAAATAAGCAAAAATTACGAGGCGTTGAAATTTGGTCGAACCATTTGTCCTGAACTAAAACTATATAAAAAAATTCTAAAATTTTCTGTTTCTTTTAAACTCGAAAACATTGACTTCCATCAGCATTTTGATGTTTTCAAAGCCGATTAACCACTACTTTTATAATTCAGGGACGGATCAGACAACCAAACATCGACGCCTCAATATTTTTGCTTATTTGCGGCGAATCGCCGTTAGGGACCTTTTTTATAAAAGTTCAAGGCCAGGTGTTTTGGCAACCATATCAGAGGAAAACATAGAAAGATTTGGTAAAAATATAACTGGTTAGTAAGCATCATTTTGTAGAATGCTGAAGTGCTATGCGTGCCATTTAGTGCCGACTTGGCAGTTTTCATAAATGACTTCTTGAAATTTGAATGTTGGGAATGAAGAAAATCAAGGACTTTTCAACGATTGTTTGTCAAAATTAAGGAGTACTTGAAATCGAAAATCAAGGACTTTTTACGATTTGTGAATCAAGGTTAAGGGTCCTGATGAACAGGACTGACTCGACCTGGGAACCCTCTTATATGGAGTTGTTGGGTACCCAGCATTAGCATGAGAATATTAGGCTAGGTTACTTTTGGCCACATATCGAAGAAACTTACCTACGAACCTCCTATCTCATAGACCTGACATGGAACCAAACATTTAAAATATTTTTCTGGTCTTCTTAAACAACAATTTTAAATTAAGCACATGGGTTAAAATGATTTAAGTTTTTAACTTAAATTATGTGTTTTAAGAGTTAGTAGTACCTGTGACACTAATTGTCCAAGTTACTTAATGGGTACTTTATCTGATATGTTACTGGCCATCATGAAAATTTAAAGCTCGTTTTGTTGAAGTAGAATGTTTATCTGAATTGTCAGGTTTCATTATTTGGCAACGTATACGTAGCACAAACCATCACATTTGGAACAATATATCACAGCTTTTTAGTGCATTATTATGGGTACAGCCGTGCAATATCGGGTATATAAAGCTAGTATTGGTGAAAGTAACGAAATAGCAGAAAGGCCAAATGGGAAGGTCTTTCAGGAAGTCTTCAAAGGCCATCCTTTTCACATATTTTTATTCTGTGTCTACTAGATGGTGTTTTGTTCATTATTCCTCTTCTTACAAACTACCTTCAAAAGCACATCATTTTTTTAGAAGTGTTCACAGATATTTACAATTACAGTCCATGCTGGATTATCTGAGGTTTCTCCAAGTTCACGGGTCCTCCAACAAGAGATACACGTTAACAGAGAGGAGGAAAAGGACTTACCCCCCCCCCCTTTAAAACAACAGATGAGCCTGACTTGTTGAATAAAACGTGACACGAAGTGACGAAGCAAAGAAACGAACTTGATATCAAAACAATTTTTAATAAAAAGAAACAATTTACAATTTAAGTTTGAACAAAAAAAAAAGATTTCTAAACAGTGGGCGTTTTCGCCATATTTCTAAAGGTTCACTGGCGCTTCATATCAAATCACCACCAGAATTAAAGCTTATAGAAAAAAAGAGTGACCATGAAATTTCCAAGCTGAAGCTTAAATATCCCACAAAGAAATAGCCACACAGCTGCAGTAATCTAAAGCCTGCATTGCACATGTGTACGCGTGACGAAGCTCAGGTGAAAAAGAACGTAAACAAACGCGGCACCCCGCAGCAACGAGCCGTGACATCACCGATCTACGCAATAGCCCGATGACGTCACCGCTATAAAGAACTTATATTTGCATGAAAGAAAAAATATTTCAACTCATAATTTTGCTAAAATGACTCACCCCTGGATCCTGCGATGAATCCGAGGATGAGCGCCTTCTCCGGCCGCGTCACCCGGTTGGACTTGTTGAACATGTCCTGCGCCTCCTGCATCTGCTCCTTCTGCAAACAGAGAGAGAGAGAAGTTAGAACAGAGAGAGTAGAAGTTAGCTGTCCAAGACATTTCTGCCGTTGCTACGATATTGAGGGGAAAACGGAGAGTTCTGAGGGTTCTCGATGAGCGACGCGGGTCTACTAAAGTACTAACACTAAAAGAATTTTTCAAATATATTTATTAAATACTTTTTTTTATTAGAGCAATACGAGTAACTATGAAAATTAAATTAATTAGTTATTGCAATACCTAAGTTTCCTAAAGTAGCTTTTAAAAGTATAAGTACCCTGAGGAAGGCAGTATTTGGTGGAAAAGGCATAATTAAAAGGTTTATATGACAAGATACCAAATATTCGCACATTTAAGTTACTTGTTTTGTTCATGCTATTAGCTACAATTACGTGCATAATAGTGCGAACGTAACTATTCGCAAATGTCTTTGTTTTCGGGTTAATCAAAAAAAGTGCAACTAGGGATACTTGACCCAAACCAATTAGGGATATTTGACCCAAGTAAATAACACAAAAGTAGACAGAAGCATACCAAGTAAATTTTTTTAAAAATCACGGGAGTCCCAAAAAAATCACTGGGTTCTTCTGGGAGAGCAAGGTTTGTTGGGAAAGTACGAGGGACATTTTTTTAACAAGCTTTTTGCGAGCTTCAGTATGCAGAAAGAATCGAAGGGAAGGCACTTATTTGTTGTCACTTAATTTTGGGTTGGACACAGTATTTGCAGCTTCGATATGTTCTTGTTCCATCAGGTCCAACGGCAGTTAAATTTTGGAAGGAGTTATTTTGGAGGAATCATTATTCAAATTTTAAAAAAAGGGCACCTGTGAGAAGAAAGGGATGAAGAAGCATACTTCAGCAACATCAGAGGTACCATGAAGGCATTAAAAATTTTGTTAGTAGTTACTTATATTTATTACATTGAAATAGAATAAAATCAGCAAGGCGTATCCATTCAAATTTTATCACAGATCTAAAAATGAGCTTTGAATTTCAAATATATATTTTCAACATAGGTAATACTTCATCATAAAGGTTGCAACTTCGTTAGAGTAACATCAGAGTTTACCCTAACAATTATCCACACATTTTTTACCAGAGAAATAAACAGTTTAATTTTTAATATAACAGGTAAGGTTTTCAATCACCAGCAAATGTCTCAAACATTTTATATGCAATTTGACATGCATAGTAATATATACTGACTAGTATATATGACTTGAACATCGTACACATGAGATCCTACAGGAGCCACCTCTGCCTTCCAAAACACCAAAATTGTAACCAATCTCCTTGAACCATGCTCCAAAAAAGAAAACACCAGGGATAAGGGTATTAAGAATCATCAACTCATATTCAAGCAGAAGGTTTGTTCATGCCTTTACATACGGATCATCAGACGAAACTTTAGAAAACGGAGGCATCAAGTTTATTTTCCCAGACGGTCGTACCAAAGAACTTAAACTTGGTGCTAGTAAAATGGCATCTACTTATACAGTTCTAGCCATCCAAGAAGCCAATTCCTGTTTCCAGGAAACTAAGAGAACTGGAGGAGATTCAGCGATTGTGCAGCTGCTCCCCAAGCGAATAAAAAAGGTTACAGCAGGCAAATTATTCATAGAGTCCTGGATAAACTAAATAAATAGATAAACAAATAATGCTACAATGGATACCTGCAGACGTTGGCTTAGAAGGGAATGAGGATACAGATGCTAAGGAGGCGAGACACCTCATGGAGGAACAATTTCCCCTAGTCACCCTCAATGACATCACACCCTCATGACCAGTTGAAAGATCAGATATGTGAAATAACAATAAGCAGATCCCTTGCTACAATCCTAATCAGACCGAGAACTGGACACCCGAGAGGAATGAAAATTCTGCCGGATGGAACAAGAACCCAGCTGAAAAAACTGTGACAATACAGAACATGTCCTACCTTGCCTGGCCATCCTGTCACATATCTAGCAAATGAGTGTGACCCTCCCTTCGAGGATCTTTATTCAAATAACTTTTTTCAGATTGCTGCGGCTGTGTGAAGCGAGCACAGCCTTATTTGACATTGAAAATTTCTATCCATAGAAAAGACAACAGTGATATATACAGTCAAAAATTGCTAATAAGCTAAGTGAACTTGAAGGAAATGATGAAATTAACTTAAATTTCGGTTAAATGTCAGGAAAATTTAACATAATCAGTAAATGCTTAAGATATTATAAAAATTATGCTCTTATTTTTAATAATATAAGAAACATAAACAAAATATTTAAAACTAGGGGCACACCCCCTGCTCGCTATCGTTCGCCAACCCCCCGTTTTTATTCAAAAAACTGTTTTACTGCCGACACAATGCCGAACATTGTTTTATGTGCAAAACATTGTTCGTGTTTTGCACATAATATTTATGGTTGTTTTTCATTTTTTGGCCTTATTGCAGCCATTCCCGAAATTGTCAATCCTTGTGTTATTTCGTAGTGCTTGTCTAAAAAAAATACATTCAATGTTTTTCTGCCGTATCGAACTATGTTTTGTGCATAATATTTATAGTTATTTTTTCCTTTTTCAAGGCATTCCTGAAGAAACATTTTTTGTTGTTTTCAGTCGGCCATTTTAAAATTAGTAGTATTTTTGTTCATTTCGATTGCTGCCATTCCAGAGATACAAAAATATAAGGAAATTTGAGTGCCGTATAAGAGTATTATATATATAGAAATTAAGTAGCTTTACACTCTCAAAGGGAGGAAATGGTTTATCTATTGAAAAAAAAACTTTTGTAACTGTGCCAACACCGATTCCTTCAGGAATAAAAACAACTAGTCTAGTTTGATCAAGTATAATCACAAAAATATTTTAAAATTTGATAGTAAATCAAATGTAATATGCAAGACAATGACTTGTCTTCGTAGCCTTGAAGGACCCAAAGTGATGTACTAACAATCTGAGTCTTCAATTTAAAAATTCTGAAATATTCATATGATCTATCTAATGATATATTTTCTAAATAGACTGGTACAGCTGTGGACAAAAAAAGGTAAACACTAGGATTATTTCGGGCGTTAGTCATCCTATGGAATCGGACCTTTTTGACTTTGTGAACAAATAACATTCTGAGTTAAATACATAACACAAAATTTGCATAAGGGGCCGTCTTCATATAAAACATTTTACCAACTTCAAAATTTTAAATAGAAACACCCTTTTTGAGTCCGTATTTCAAATTTATGACATATTTTAACACGAAATACCAAGTTTTGTTAGTTTTTTAGCATTATTAGTGGAGTTAGAGACGTGCAAAGTTTAGGGGCCGTAATGTTAAATGAGTTGCACGTAAAAAACTATTCCACTCTATAAATAATTAAGATAATGAAACTAATTTTTTACTGAATAATAATTATTATAACCCAAACATAATGCATACACTAATGGGGTATTTAAAACAAATTTGATAGTTTTAAATAATTATTATATTAATTTTTTAAAAAATAATGAATAGAAACCCCTTAATATTTTTACAGAAATGAATTTAAGACATGAAGTTTAAGCGAAATCCCAATTTAAAAAAATTTTTATTGATAATTTGCTGAGCAAATCACAAAATACTTTTTAATTACCCTTTAGGGGACTGTATATAAGATTACAATATGTGAACTTGATAAACAAATACGGCCTTGCAAAAGGAAGAAAACATTAAACCAACGACCTTGAAAATTCTGATGTGTCACACAACAGGCGTCTTTAAGGTTGATTAATGATAGTTCATTTGGTTTTGGCTTCAATAACGTCCCACTAGAGCTACACGAGGGCTATTAAATATTGATATATATACAACTGCCGAAGTGCCGGAAAAGCTCTGTGTGAAATAAGCTCTGAGTGGAATAAGTAACGTTAACCAAAGTATTTATCATATTTTAAGCAAAATTTAAACTATCGAATTATAAGCATAATGTCTATCACTTTCATAGTCATCTCTAGAATAGCTACGTTTAAATTGATTACTTTTTAATAGTACTAGTAGGCCTTCTAATATTTCATCTATTATTATTATTCGCTTTTATTTATTCTTTTTACTCTTTACTCGTAAATATTATTTTAAAATCGATGTTCAATAAAAATATTTGTTCATCTAGCTCTGCTTTATTCATCTTTTATTTAAACATGGAAGCGATGCGCGCGGTATTTTTAAGAAAACTGGACAACTTTTAGGAAATTGAATATTAATTTTTTTTCGTTTTGTATTTACATTAGATTTTTGCTTCAGGCAAATCATATACACACATGAACCACTGAACTAAAGATAAGAGACTCTGGAACGAAGGCTTCCTATCCGTCAACACAAGATCTCGCGGTCAGGTTTTGGCGGTATGGGCGGAGGGATACAATGTCAACATCGCCACGCGAGAGAACGTCAAGTTGGCAAAAAGAAATTGGCACTGTTGTTTGTTACGGTAAACAGTGCGTCTCAAACTTTCTTTTTTATGCAATTAATTTGCTATAAATTAATAACAAGTATAACATTTATGAAATAGCCTCTTCTGTTGACCGACACACGGACAAATAATTCGAAAAATTGAAAAAGGATAGAAAATAATAGGCATTTTATCGGTAAGTTTTGGTTCTGTTTCCCTATGATTTTAGTGTTTTTAGTATTAAAACTGTTAGTTAATGTTAGTAATAAGTTAATGTGTCAACTTTTTTAGTGATATTGTTTAAGTTAGTCGATATATTAGTTAGAATATTTTTTCCAAAGTATTTAAAAATTATCCTTCCTTTTTGTTTACAAGGCAATAGAACCACTTTAAAAGATATTCATTAAGATAGTACAACTAAAAGGCAGAAGTTAACTAAATTGATACTTTTTCAAAATGTATAAATACTTTCCTACATCTACCTGGGGAAATTCCTTGTCACTAATTAATTACAATATTTAAATTACAAAAGCTTTATTGATGACATTAATATTTTGTTTTGAGGACATCACAATGTGCTTACTCCATGCCAAAGTTGGTAACTCTAGCTTTGATAGATTTGTAATAATTGAATAATGTTGATTTTTGACCAGGAATTACTCGAAAGTGTCCAAGAATTACCCCAATTCCTGGCACAGAAACTTAATAGCAACCTAATAATTTCTCTCGATTAAAAGTCAATAATTGTTGGGCTTTTTTTATTTGTAAAATTTTGTTATGAATTTAGAAAAAAAGACAAACCGTTCAAAGTTTTTATGAAAGTTGAAATATTTTCTATACACAAATAATTTCATTATGCACAGAAAAAAATATTTTGTTGATTCAACAAAATTTTGTTGACGCTATATTGACCAAAAAATTTTGTTGAATCAACAAAAATTTTTGTTGAAAGAACAAAATATTTTTTTCTGTGTACAGATTGTAAATTAGCTAGATATACTGGGTCAAGTAAAACCGTGTTAAAGGTTGATGCTAGAATTATTACAATATTGACATATTTACACACTTATTAAATTTTTCAAAACATTTTCTATATGCCTTAGTTAATATATTCGCTTCCTTAAGCTCGTCAATCACTTTATCTACTCTTATTTATTTTTTAACTATGCATCTAAGAATTTTAGTCGACCAGGTAGTATCGTCAAAGTTTCTGGAAACTTTCCAAGATTAGCACATTTCAGTTCGAAATTGAGCATGAAAGCTTATTAGTAACCTTAGAAGATTAATAGACCTATTCATCAACATTAAAAAGCAGTCTTAAGCTTTAAAACACACAAAGTCAGTTGTTAACCGTTATAAAAACGTTTTCTTCACCGACTCGGTAAGGGCAAGTCATTCAAATAGTTCTCTTTCTGCCAACTCGCACTCACACGCTTCGGAAAGGGTGTAATGCGGTCGGCTCGCGGAGTCCTCACTCCAGTTCCAATATTTTTAGCTCAGTGACATGAACTAATGTATTTGAGCCTGTTTCCGAAAAAAAAAAAGATATTCTATGCATCTTTTAAAATGTTTTTATTAAATTTCAATATATGCATCTTCAATTATTTTTTTTTCCAATGGGGCTGCAATATTGGCGGTCAAGCCTTTTTCAGACTCGGTATGTTCCACCGAACTGAAAGCCATTTTTTAAAATAATATTTTTTTCAGTATCTTGTGTTAAAGTCAATTTATTTCGTATATTTAAACAAATGTTTCTAATTTTAATTTATTTTTTTAGTAAGAAAGTATATTAGTTATTTAACGTCACATAGGATTGCTTAAAAATGAACTCACAATAAATTTAATATTTTCTAAATAGCGTGTGTATGCACACGCGCTATATTTCTTTTTTAAATCACTTATATATTTTTAAACTTCATCACCGATAATTTTTTAATGGAGGATTATGGTAAGAATCTTTGTAATTTACCCAACTTTAAGAGGCGAACTCTTGAATATAATTTACGGATGCAATGCTTTGTTTAAAAATAATAATCAATTATGGTAAGTGCTCAGAATATTTTTAAAAACATAACTATAGGCTTGTGTTGCATTTCCATGCTTTATTTTTTTTTTAAATTTCAAAATGAAAATTTTTATTTTACAGTAACAAACGATTTTTTCGCATTTCAAACTATTATCGTCTGCTCATCTATTTTGAATGCGCTGAAAGTGTTTAAAACTATTCCATCGTCATGAAAATATTATAAAATACTATAAAGTTAGATATAATAATATTTGAATCCAATTAATAAAATAAAATATATTAATAACTAGTAAAATAATTGAAAAATACGTACCAATAATAATTTATTTACTTTTTAAAAAATAATTTATAGTTTATTCTGTCATTCTTAATTCAAAATTCAAATTGATATTTTTAATTTTGATTAGAATTAAATTAAGTTTGAATTTTTAATAAATTATGGATCAGAAAACATTCTTTAAAATAACTACGTCCGTCTCTCTCAAATATGTAAGCTAAAACTTAACTACAACTTTCAGCATGCCAACGAATGATTAATATTCAATAATAAATAAAAAAAATAAAAAAATTGTATCTTTATAAACAAGTTTACCAACAAAACATATTCCTAAGCTTAAAACATATCGTGGCTCCCATAAAAAATAAATATTGTTGTCTCGTTACTAAATGGCGCCCAGTATAGAAATCCTTGACATACACAAAAAAAATTTAATTTAAACTTTAATAAATAAACTTAAAATTTTAACTATACAGTTGAGATAAACTTGGAAAAAGGGGAAAAAAATTCGACTTCATCACCCTTAACTTTTGATCCCTTGCAGGGCTCCTCAACATATTCTACCTTATATTTCAATATTTTGCTTTTTCCCTCGGACGAACCTATTGACTACGCTTGTTATTTTAGAGATGGCCCACCAAAGGACATCAAGTGATTCGATTAAATAACTCGTCAAATATTCATCCAAATGTAATAAAAACTTAGATTTAGGGGTTTTTGAGGGTGCTTAACATTTCCAAGTTATTAAAATTGGGTGTTGCTATTGGAAATTTTAAAGTTCGTAACATTTTTAATATGAAGACGGCCCCGTGTGCAAATTTTGTGTCATGCAATTAACTCAGAATGTTATTTATTCACAAAGTCAAAAAGGTCCGATTCCTTATGATGAATAACGACCGAAATAATCCTAGTGTTTACTTTTTTTTGTCCACAGCTGTACAAAAATGAGGATACATTTTTTACAGCAATGAAATCCACCGAAAGCACTTAATTTCAGACGAGCCTCCTTCCAATTTTTCTTATTGTCCTCGGAAAAGTGGCAGACTGAATGACATTTGCAGAAGGAGGCTTTGATACTCAACACCAGGCCCAACACGAAAGACAACTTTAGCAAAGTTATCGCTTCCAGAGGGGGGACGGCTTTATCGATCCTATTGGATCCAGTAGTGGCCACCGTCCAATGGACTCCCCCCGTGGGTGCGTACCGTGAGCGAGAGTCCCTTCTTCTGGGGCGGGGCAGGCGCCTGGACGATGGTGTGCATCTGCACCTGCGGCTGGGCGGTGTACACTATCTGCTGCTGCGGCTGGGCGGCAGGGGGCGCCACTGGAGACACCACCACTGGCGGAGGAGGCAGGGGAGGGGCGGGGGAGGCTGGGGGGAAAAGAAACAGGAAAGTGTTATGGATTGCCCTGCTTGATGAAAGGTAGCATAATATAACAACAGCACATAACCAACAAAATTTTACTTTGTCCCTAGAGAAAAAAGGGACTTTTAGGGACCAAAAATTTTAAGGATATTTAAGAACAAAGATATATCTATAATTTGTCTTATTATAGAAAATATGCATTAGTAATGTCATCTATATACATAAAAGGCAACTTCCGTTTGTTTGTGTTATAAGACACGAGATCTAAAGAACCACGCAACAGATTGTCACGAAATTTGGCACAAAA
This sequence comes from Oedothorax gibbosus, assembly GCA_019343175.1. NCBI lineage: Eukaryota > Metazoa > Arthropoda > Arachnida > Araneae > Linyphiidae > Oedothorax > Oedothorax gibbosus. Next base: position 31,581,201 of record CM033275.1, read on the forward strand.
ATTCATCTCATCTCCGGAACAAACATAGGCTAAGAATTTTTCGAATCAGACCATTCCTTCTATCGTTTCGAACGTTTTTCTGAAAAAACTACACCACTTTGGCTCAAATCCGATCATTTTTTTACTTTCCTGATGCCATCGGCTGAAAAAATTAAATAAAACTTTTAACAAAAGTAATTAAAATTGAAAATGTTTATTTTATTCTGTTGCCATTAACTTCAGAAATCAAATTCATTATTTGAAAAATAATTGACATGTTTCAAGTGACGTAATTCCGGCAGTCTCCATTCCCGAATTTTATTGTGGGTTTATTTGATGATTTTTTCATTGATTTTTCTGTTGACTGCATGTATGCATATTTAAGCAATAAATTTATCGTTAAGCTATTACTGAACTATGATGGTTAATAAAGGCCGTCGCACTAGAGCTGCATATTAGGGTTTTATGTCTTTATTTTTTCGCCAAATACGTTGCCAAACTCGCCAAATTAGTAACTAAAACTCGCCAAATTATTAACTAAAACTCGCCAAATGCAATTCTGAGCTAAAAGGTTTTATGTATTTATGAGGGAATTGTGATGACATTTATGAGTGCATTTTATAGCGTATTTTTCATTTTGGAATTTTAAGGCAATGAAACGGGACTTTATACTTTATAACGAGCGGGAACAATAACATAAGTTTATGATCCTATAACAGGTTATATGGTCACATATTTGGAACGATTTGATAATTTTTAATCCATGCGAAGAACGGGTATAAATTTTCTAGCGTTATTATTGTATTTATTTTCATTCAATTATTATTGCATTTATTTTCATTCAATTATTGTACATATCTGCATTGATTTAGTACTGTATACATATGCATTGAATTCTTAATTTTTCAGCATTTGTATTGAATTATGGTAGAAATTTGTACTGCTTATATTGTATTTATATCTACAAAGTGTCCAAAAAAAAGTTACTTAATTTATTATAGAACTCCCTTGAATTGCGCTAAAATAAATGTTTGAGACCCTTTTAAGATTTAGCTGTTTTTCCATTTTTAATTCTTACTGATTATTTTTTACTTAAATATGTATTTTTAATTTGCGCTTCTTATCAAAGGTATTTTTGATATTAATATTAATCATTACTATATCCAAGTTGGGTAATTAAATGGAAAATTACTGGGTAATCTTCATATCTTATGTAACTAAAATGAAAGAAAAAAAATAGTTAAGTTGACTGTTAAATTATTTTTCCACCTCTACCCGTGCAACGTCGGGTATAACAGCTAGTAGTATATAAATTTAAAAATTCTTTCAAACTTGTATGTCAATTACATGTGTTACTTTTTTTAAGTAGCTAAAACTAACTCCTAAATATAAAATATTTGCCAATTAAGTAAAATCAAATATTCTTCATTTTTCACATAAAATAATAATTAAGTAAAACACTAAGTTTACTGCATAGAACTAAAAACTATTTTGATCAAAATATAGGCAAAAAAAAAACCATGGAGGATATCGTACTTTTATTGTTTGCTAAAAATCTGAATATAGAGGTTAGAAAAAAAAATTCGTGTTAACAGGGTGTCCAGCAAAATTGCTAGTAAAAATTCAAGAACATTTCAAGGCGTATTTCTAAATTTTTCAAGTACTCTCGCATAATCAATTATACCATTCATTACATTTTCAAATTTGTACTTGAAAATTATTGGTAAATTAACAAAAGTTACTAAACAATAATTTAATTTCAACAACCGATATTTTATACTTAAAATAGGCTTACCATCTAAATTAATGGCATTTAAAAAAAACATCAAAGCAGGGAGGGTTATTCGTAGAGTTAAAGTTAGCTAATATTTAAAGTCACAATCTTCAATTTAAATGAAACAATACCACATAACATAGGATTATGTGATACTTTTTAGAATGTTTTTTTTAAATATTTCATTTATTATAATTTTTAATAATACTAACTTTAAGTTAATATTTGAAATCTGTTAGCTTATAATGAGTTATTTCCTTAAGTTTTAACCTGAAAAGACAGAACTGAACATTTTGATTGATGAAAATCCTTCAAAAACCGTCGAATCACGAGCCTTTCAAAATCGGTAAATCGAAATTTTTTTTAAAATTAATGATTCACAAAATCTCAAAGATTGGTAAATCCAGAGTTTCAGGAATTCCGGAAAATTTCAAATTCTCAAAAGTCGTTAAATTGCGATGCTTTTGAAATCGGTAAATTGCGAATCTCCTAAAAGTTGTCAAGTCATAAACTTTGAAAATTGGCGTTTCGCGAACCATTTAAGTACAAAAAAAATCTCTAAAGACCCCGAAGATCTGTTATCAAAAATTGCAATAACCGACTCCTTGAAATTCCATAAATTAAGAAATTATAATACTTAAAACTAAAAAATCATTGAACTAGCGAATTTTCGGAAATTAGCTAACAGTACAGAACCGCTTATCCAGACGCCCAGAATCTCCGGACACTTTTACATTTCGGCGATATTCCGATTTTTTTTTTTAAAAGAGCGAACCTGTCTAAAATCAAAAACCCCAGTTCCTAGTATAGGCCGAAGTAAAAAAACGCCGAAAAAAGTTTGAAAACGCAAACAAAAATGAATCTTTCTTGTGATATCAAGGTCACCAGCGAAAACTTGATCAAAGGAAAATATTTTGGTTGGACTGAATTTCCTGAATGGAGCTACAAAAGTAACAAAGCGCTATTATTGCGATCACACAGAGGCAAATAAACTGTCAATCATTATGTGGAAATGCGACCTTATTGGTGGATTTCGTGAAAATTACTAGGCAGCAAAATAAGTAAATCAGGAAGATAGAATTATTGGATTGTACTGGCCCGTAACTGATATTCGTAGACATCTTAGTGTAATCAAATTGAAATTCACATTTTCAAATTTTAATTGAATTTTTTTATATAAACTTATTGTTTTGTACTGTAATTCAAAACTTTGAAGTCTACAAATCACTGATCCTTACATATACTCAAATTACAAAAACTCGAAGATCGCTTAATCGTGTAACCTTGAATATCGGCGAATTAAAAACTCCACAAATATCAGGAAAAACGACGAAATCGCAAATGCAAAATATTTAAATCGCAAAACTGAAAAATGTGTAAATCATGCATCTTCAAAAATCTGAAAACTGGCGAAAATAAACGAACCGGAAAAAATTAGCATATCACATTAACTTAAATTCCGCCCAAATGATAACTATAGGTTAACTACAAAACCACGGAAAATCGAGAGTCTTCAAAAATAAGCAAACGAATCGCGAACCTTAAAACCTACATAACAAATAACTTTTAAATTCTGGCGGAATTAGAAATCTTTAAAAAAAAAGACAAATCGCGTAACTTTGAAGGAATCGGACATTCACGGAAAAATCTTGAAAATCAGCAATTCTGAATTTAAAAATGGGGGTTTTTTTTTTAAATCAGCCGATTACTTAACCTTGAAATAAACGGCACACAAAGCTTATCTTCATAAATCTATAATAAAAAATTCAAAAATTGCAGAAAGTGGCGAAATTTCCCGGCGCACACCGGAATTTTCAGCAATTTCAAGCATAATCCCGAAGCTAAAAAATTCAAGTACAATTTCCGACTTTCAAGATTTTCCCGACGGCTGGACACCCTGTGCGATAAGTCTTTTTTTTGTCGATTTTGTGCTCATTTGCTCGCCAACATTACGCGATAAAGTTCTAAATGTGGTAACTTTTTGCGCCAAATGAGGCAACTTTTTGCAGTGCGCATGCCTGCGGCATTTTGCCGGAGAAAAAAATTCGTGCTTCTCCTAAGATCCATTAGCACTCGCCACAAATGATTACATTGATAATGATGCATTTACTAGAAATAGGGAAAAAAGGGACATTTTACTTCAAAAACAGACTTTTAGGGAAAAAAGGGACCATTTGCGAGGCCTGTATAACAAACATTAAATTTTTTTTTTTAAATTGTTGTTTACACATTAATTGATATTTAAGAGAGAAGATGGTGGGAAACTTGTAAAGGTGGAAAATACATTAAAAAATATATTTATCTGAAAATATATTACAAAATCAAAAAAAGTCCTTAAGGATCATAGAAATACCCAATTCTTAAAGCAAAATAGTGACTATGCACAGTATATCTTCCAAACAAGTATTTAGTGAAAATACACGTGAGGGAGCAAAAAAAATTCTCATAACTTAGGGGAAAAAAAACTTGCAGTGAATTCAGGATTTTTCAGTTTTACACCATAAAGACAATCAGATCATTTATGGATTAAAAATTATTATAAACAAAAGAAAAAATATTGACTTAACAAAAAATAACAGATATATTTGCTTTTTTTACACTTGCAAACTTGTGCAAATTTTGAGGAATTTTGGTTAGTGAATTTTTGGATTTTATCTCTTTAAATTTGTTTAACAATGAGTGCAAAAAAGAAAATTCATAACAAACATACATTTCAGCATCTATACACTTTACCAAGCAACAAAGTATTCCATTCAGATAAATTTTTATTTTAACCAATTTACTGCTACATACACCTTGCAAAATCACAACCCTTTATTGAAAATGAAAGAACAAAATAATATATTTGATTTTCTAACTTTTTTTTACACAGCCAAACCAAAGGGGCTTCCAGTACAAAAGGTCCATAAAGCGATTAGCATTGGTCAGAGGATTTTTTTTGTTAGCACCACCTACATCAGTCTAAATCTATTTGAAAGAACACAGAAATTGCCATCTTCTACATTTTATTTTTTTCATAATATTTCCTTAACAAGTTAGTAAAAACCAGGAGAATGAAGATGATTTTACTCTACATTTTATTAATTTTAGAAAAATAAATTTAATATCAATAAAAAAAATAGTTTGGGGTTTTTCACATTGTTTATGGACTTAACTCTTTGTCCCAAAAAGCATATTTCAAGTGAATTTGCATTTATTACCTTCATTGGTTTTTCAAAGTGAATGACTTGTCAAAACAAAGCGTATTATTAATTTTAAAACCTATATTACAAAACTAAAGGTATTTTACTAAGCTTTTAATAAAGGAAATAAAATGCAGATAGTGTGTAAATTTAGCATCAATGAATACAATTCATAGAGAGTTATAATAAGTTAACTTTTTTCACATTGAAGTCACGCGATCATATGATTCCAAAAAGAAAAATGACTTTTTTTTATGACTTCGGAGAAAATTAGTCTGCTCACACGGAATGTACTCAAAATGGTACACTATTCTTGTGCATATGAATGGATGTAGGAAAAATTTACAAAGGGATGACCTTTTACATTTTATTGGTAAGATTTTTATTATATAAAATTTCCTTATTGAAATACAAATAACTTAAAATCAAAAAGTAGATTGCTAATTATGGTTTTTAAAATAATATTCGATATATTCTGTGATATATTACGATTTATTCGTATCAATGACAATTGCATGTAAAATGAAAATGCATGTTTTGTTTAACAATCAGCATCAATGGAAAGTCTTTTAAATGTTGTATTTTTCATGACTTTTATTGTTTAGCTAATCGCTTGGCAGTCTGGCGCCATTAGCGTTATTTTGAAATCGAAACTGAATAAATAGATCTTGGAAATAAGTGTGTGTTTTTTTATGTAAAACAAATATTTGTAATTTAAATTTTTGATATTTCAATAATGGATTTATTATATTTTTTATTATTTTTTTATGTATTTAATTTGGTAGTTTCGATTTAAAAAAATCAGTATTTAAATACTATTTTTGGAATTTAAAAATTATTTAAGTTAAAACAATATTTTTGTTCATTTTACCTTATTTTCAACTTAAAAAAGTCTTTAAAATTACAATGAGTATATAGGACATCTATTTTTCATTTCAATATTACAAGTATGCTTTCCTGAGTTTGATATAATTTTTTACTTTTGAATTTCGAGATTTATGATATAAAAATTTTGATTTTTAATTTAGTTTAATGGTAAATTAAAAGACGATTGAAAGAATTATGTTTAATGTTAAATTAAAAGAGATATTTAAAAGAACAGTTATTTTTATAAATTCTACTTTTATTTTTGCCTAAAGTTTCTTTTAAACTTAAAGACTTCCCACATGAATTATAAATATAAAATTGCTTAAAATGATCAGCTTTATTGTTTCAAAATAGTGCGTGTTAATTACTTTTTAATAATATGAACTGACAAGGATAATTTATTTGAATAAAAAATCTTGTATCCAATGCTCGTATGTTGCTGTTATGATTGTTATTAAATATTTTTTATTACCGATACAAAGCTATTATTTACATTTGTAAAACTAATGAATTTGTATTACTAACAAAACTAAAACTACTGGGAACTCGTTTTGTCATTTAAATGGAATATTTTGCTTTGGGTCAATTCTTTTTTATTCCTTTTGTTTTTATCAAAAAAATATAAAAGCTAGGTATCTCATGTCATACTTATTAAACAAAATATACTTTAGAATGGCTAGAACCAAATTTGAAATGGGGAACGGACAGACATACAAAAATCTTCACCAACTTTTCAGTTTTGTTATTCTTTTGAATTAAAAAAAAAGATAAATAGTTAAAATTAATGCTTCAAACAGTGTAAATTTAAATTTGTTTTAAACTAAGGTAATATTGTTTTTTACTTGCACAGGCCGTACCCATCAAAAATAAACATAGTTCCTTCATTTTTTTCCCCCATAAAGTACGTATTTTAATATAAATGTAAAGAAAAAACAACTGTTACAAAGAATTGCAATTAAAAAACGACACAGACCGCGTAAAAAAAACTGATTTTTACCAAAAGCACCCAAAAGAGATAACAAAAGCGGCAATCCCAGCTTCGATCAACGCCAAATATCTCAGCCCTAAAGCACGTGGGGAACAGTTTCAATGCGAGTATCACATAGTGGAGATATGCCACACACTCTTCTTATTATAACTCTATGATACAATTTTATCCTAATAAGGGTGAAACAAAACCCCTATTACTAGATAAAGAGTAAACATTACTATAAAGAATTGATGATCCCTGCATTGCTTTAAATTTTAACACTACAGCTAGGACATATGAATATCTTACATTTTAAGCGTCCAAAAATGTCGAAATTAAATTTTTTTTGCCCTGTACAAAGAAATGAGAAAATCCAACCAAGCTAAAATGGGCAGTTTGAATTAGAAAACGGAAACTGAATCAGAAAAAAAAAAAATGCAAGCTTATCAAAAAGGCTGAACTTTGCATTGAAAGAAACAAGTTGGTTTGTTACAGAATCTGTCACTTAAACCACTTCCACACAACATTTGTGCTTATTTATACACCACAGAAAGAAATTCGCCAAACAGCGCCCTTAGCTAGTTGTAATTCCAAAATTAACTCATTTCTTTAATCTTCTTTTGCAGATTTAATAATTAATCTTTATCATTTGCTAATTTTTTTTGAAGAATAATGATATATTTTTAAATAAATATCTTTTAGTAGCCACCAGTTTACAGTTCGAAAAGTAAATTAATAAAATTGATGCATTAAAAATAAAAGCGAAACTTTGCATATTCTTTCTGCAAAGTTAGAATTCTTTATGCATCTTTTTTCATACATATATAATGGACCAAAAGAACTCTATTGTGATATTACAACAATCCAAACTGAATTATATCACATAAATAAATATTCTTTCAAAAGGTTTTATTATAAATAAAGTTTCTTGTACGTTTAACGAAATGGCAACAGTGGAAATATTGAATAAATAAATTCGGCTAGTTTTATTTAAATTTTATTTCGAAAATTCAATAATTATTACTTATCGTTTGCAAAAATTAATCTATACTTTAAAGAATAAATATGTAATATTCCTCGCTTTTAAAAAGAATGAAAATATTTCATATCAACATACGAAGAATCTCGTAGCGAAATATATTTGACGTCATTTCAAACGGATCGATGTCGCAAAAATAAATTTATTTTAATTTATTGTCTAAAAGAATTAAAGTTCCTCGAGAGATTGTTGTGATGGCAATGGTGATTTAGTTCTCATAAAAATGGCTTCCTATGCTTTTTAAATGAGCATTAAATCTTGCAGTTTTTTAAATAATTGAAGTACTTCGAATTCGAATTCTTTTCTGAAATGTTCAATGTATTTTAATTTCGATGCACTGAATTTTTTGACGTATCACACTTGTCCGTAGCATTTGTAGTTTGGTCTATGAAAGTGGGTGACAGACGGACGGACTGAACGATTATAATACCTTCCACTTTTTACGTTATAAACGTAGTGTGGAAACTAAAAAAAATTATCACACTAACGGCGTCACAGCGATTTTAAAAATTTACAATTTTAAAACGCACTTATATTAGTTCCTATATAATTCCACAATAGGTATAAGAAAAGAAATGCATAAATAATGTAATTTAGTTTATCTTTCAATCTTTACATTAATACCACTATCAATCATATTAAATAAAAAATGCGAAAAATAAATAAATCTAATAACTAATGAATAACTCTTACTAGACAATTAAAAGCATCCGCACCATTTAAGAACTTAAATCCTTAGATGAAAATAGAAATCAAGTTTTTTAATGGAGTATACAGTAGAACCTCGATTATCCGCCCATCCGGAAATCTCTGTTGACCGACCGTCTCTAAGTCAACATAAAATATTCTCTAACAAGATGATTCTCGGTTGTTCACAAAGGAAAGCTGCAGCGATTCTAAAATCAGGAATTTTCGGTGACACTGAAATAGACTTCAGCGATTCAACTATCAGTATTTTACACCGAATCTGAAATCAGAATTCTCCAGTTATTCTGAAATCGCAAAATCCCGGCATTTAGAAATGCGGATAATACAGTGATTTTAGGATAACAAAACTTCGGCCACTCAAAAAATAAAATTGGCAATAATAAATTTTGAAACAAACTCCTGTAATCTTCTAAAATGGCGAGACTCCAAGTGCAACTCTGCACAAAACACTTCTCCGCTCAGATATTTAAAAAAAAAATAGAAATTAAAAAATGCTTTGGCACTATTTTGCCTGGATGTCACAGTTTCAGAGATAACTTAACATTAAAATTCAATGTTCACAACTGCAAATCCAGTGCGGATTTCGGACGATGGCAAATTTGAGGTCTGCGGACTTTTGGTGCTCTTCTGTATTAGAATTTTTATTATATTTAATGCAGCAAATTCTCTATTATCCAAAATTTTTTTTTATTATCCTTAGATGAGGATAATCAAGGTTCTATTGTAATGTTTCTGAAATACTGATGATACTCTATAAAAGAGTTGAGATGTTAAGCACCTTTTGGTGTTCTGTTAAAAAGTAACTTGAAAAGATGCCCATAAGAAGATGCACAACTTGAGAGATTATTAAGGCGTTCACTCAAATTTTTTTGGCAATAATGGGATACAATTTACAGTCGAGCCTTGCTATAATACCCTCAAGGGACTTACTGGGACGATCGCTATAACCAAGTGATTGCTATATCATCCACATTCCAAATTAATAAAATCATTAATTTACAAACATGATTTTAAAAAAATGAAACACTTACATTACATGAAATTTTCATCCATACTTAGGATAAATTAATTAGTTTAGACTAATTTAGTCATTTTAGGAAAAATAACTTTCAAGCTTGATTTATTAAAATATAAAAAATAGCTTACTAGTTCCTTTTATTCATAAGACACCTACAGGTAACTTATTAATAAGAGAAAATGCACACGTGAATCCACTGACCTGGCACAGAAACAGGGGCCGCGGGGGGTGCGGCAGGTGAGGGGAAGGGAGGCGTGGCCATGCTGGGGGCGGAGATCTGCAAGGAGAAGAGAACCAATGAAATATATAGGTTTTATATGCATAATAACAATAAAACAGTGTGGACATTAATGAAGAAAGGGATCTATCTGCAGCTACAGGTGAAGTGATCCATTTTTTAATCAAGCAGACCTAGTCAACATAATTCTTTGTGGAATCATCAAAATGGTTCGGATTCCTTTTTCACCAAGTCATTATAACTGCAGTGTGAGTTAGTGATATGCTAATCAAAGATGCAATGAGGCAGTACAATGTTACTCAAGAAGGTTTTATTTAGGTCATTTTCACACAAGTATTTCAGTTGTATTTAGAATACAATGAAGGTTTTATTTAGTCATAAGTTTGTGCAATGAAGTAGGCTTAAAATGACCAAGCGCCATTCGTTTACAAAATAGCTAGGTGGGCCCACTCTATGTAAGGAAGGTTGGCTCCCTTAGTTAACAAGTTTCTATAAATCAAGAAAATCTATAAATAATGTTTATCAAATACATGATTTATAATTACGCATGGTATGATAATAACTTTATGAAGGTAATAGATTGATTATCAATATTTGTACTTGTTTAGAACAAAACCTCAACTAAAACTAACTTGTCAGTTATGACCAAATATCAAACTTTTTCTTCAAAAATAAATTAGTCATTCAAGTATAATAATACTTCAGATTAATAAAAAAATATCAACTGATTTTTTTGGAGGGGAAGAAGGGGGACAGATTACAAATCTACTTATATTTTGAGTTTTCTCAGATTGTGCCGTTAAAAAAAATGCAAACTAAGGCAGTTTACAACTTATTTAATATGTGTACAAACTGAATAAAATATATTTAACTTAATATAAAAAAATTACTTGATATGGACAATTTTAGTATTTTTAATACTGATGAAATACTATGAAAGCGTATTACTCTAAATATTTATTATGGGAAACATGATTTTTAAATGATTCAAGAGTGTCGAATTAAAAAATATTTTTTTTTACTTAATCAGGGTGTCCAGCGAAATTGCTGGTAAAAATTCAAGCACTTTTCAAGGCTTATTTCCAAATTTTTCAAGGCTTATTTCCAAATTTTTCAAGGATGCTCGCATAACCAATTTTACCACTACATTTTCAAATTTGTACTTGAAAAATTATTGGCAAATTAACAAAAGCTACTAAATAATACTTTAATTAAAACAACATATATTCTATAATTAAAATGGACTGGCCATTAAAATTAATAGCATTTAAAAAAAGAAGGGTTAAATTTAGTTAACATTTTAAGTCACATCTTCAAATTTAATGAAACAACACCACATAACATAGGATTTTCTTTCATACGAGATATTTTTTAGTGTCTTAATTTTTTTTAATATGGTAAATTGCGAATCACCTAAAAGTTGTCAAATCATGAACATCGAAACTTTGAAAATCAGCGTTTCTCGAACCAGTTAAACACACACAAAAAAAAATCTCTAAAACCCTGAAAATCTGTCATCAAACATTGTAATTAACTTCTCTTTAAAAATCCATCAATTCCGAAATTAAAAAATGTAAAACTAATGTTTTAAAAATCTGTCTAAGTGATTTTTTCTATATTTATTATTTAAACTTGTTGTTTTGTACTGTAATGGGAATATTTCTTATGATGTCATGCTCTCCATACTGTGATTTCATTGGGTGCTTTGTTTCCTTTCCCTACTACTTTAACAAGCTCATTATTTTTTTATAACATCACATGCTCCGAACTTGCGATTTCATTGGTTGTTTTGTTTTCTTTGGCAAAGTGTTGAAACAAGCCCATTCAAAACTTTGAAGTCGACAAATCACTAACCCTTACAAATAGACAACTTACAAAAACTCGAAGATCGCTTAGTTGTGAAACTTTGAATATCGTCGAATCAAAAAATCCTCAAATATCAATAAAAACGACGAAATCAAAAATACGAAATACAGTAAAAGCCTGTTTATCCGGCTCCCGATTAACCGGAAAGCTCAAATATCCGGAAAATTTCAAATTCCGATTTGGCGATAAAATTTGTATTTTTCGCCAAAATTGCGATTTCTCGCCAAATATAGTAAAAAACTTTTCAGATTTTTTTCCCAAGAAAAAATTTTGTTTTGTGACAACATTTGGCGCAAAAAGTGTTTTTGGAACTGAAAGCCTGATTATGGCGCTATTTCAGCATTTTTTTTATGTTGCATTTTATTTACATGTTTCCACTATACGAAATCTGAATGTTAACCGGAATTAAATTAGGGAATCCGGTTAACAAGTCCACATCGAAACGTAACTAGAATAAATTAATAAGTAATTTATTTTATCGGTTTTAACATTTCCGGAATTGACATATTATCAAGAACTGAATTATAGTTCATTTATCCGGATTGCTATCGGAAGTTTGATTCTACGTCTACCCAGAATAAATAAAAATTTTTAATTATCGGTGTAAGCATTTTAGCTAACCATATATTGCTAACAGGATTTTATTTTAGCTTTATCCGGACTGCTACCGATTTTGTTATAAGGTAGCTCTGGGTGCCAACTCTGGTGTCGACCTCGTTACTTGATCGCTGTTCTAAATTACGAGGCCCGCCGACAAAACTCCTCATTTAGCTTTAGTGCGATGCATAAATTCATCCCGGAATTAAAATTTTTTATCTATATTCTAAGCGGAATTAATTCTATTTTTAATCGAAAACAAATTTTCCTTTATCTGAAATGTAATTCGTTTTATTCGAAATAAATTTTATTTAATTTAGCTTTATTCACATTCGGACTGTCCAGACTGCTATTGATGTTGCACTGGATGCCAGCTCTGATGTCGGCCTTGTCAATTGTACGCAGTTCCAAATTACGAGGCGCGGCGCGGAAAATCCTCATTTAGCTTTAGTGTGACGTAAATTCATCCCAGAATATTACCGGAATTTTAATTTTAGTTCCATATATTCTATCCGGAATTTATTTTAGTTCTAACCGAAAGTGATTTTCCGTTATCCAGCATGTATAACTTTGGTTTTTTCGAGATAAATTTTATTTAATTTAATTTTAATCGGACTGTACCGATGTCGCTCAGAGGTTGCGCTGGGTGCCAGCTCTGAAGTCGGTATCATTACTTGGTCGCAGTTCTAAATTGCAAGGCGCAGCGTTGAAAATACTCATTTAGCTTTAGTGTGCGACGTTAATTCATTACGAATTCTACCTGAATTTAAATTTTAATTCTATGTTATATCCGTAATTTAAATCTAGTTTTAACCTAAGCATTTTTCGTTATCCGGAATAAATCAATGATGCTTTTTAACTAATTCGCTGCGAATTTTTTAATGTTAAAGCGTGTTTTTCAAAGACTGTTAAAGAATTGGCAGGGCGCGGTGGTTTAAGGCATCATGCCACGATGGATACCCCCGCAAGTTCTATCCTCATCTTAGTCATAAACGGATCGTGCTAGACTATAAAGAAGCAATAAATAATGTGTATGGGACTGGTGCACTTTAAATCTGTCGTTGTCACTATAGGTTTCGTTGGATGCCAGACCAATTTTCGGCCTAAACCACGGTTTAAAATTATGTGGCTATTCGGCACAATATCCCTCCTGTAGCTCTAGTGCAACGTAAATTTATCCAACTTACAATAAAACCCTTTAGGTCAAAATAGTTGCCGCGAATCACAAAATCGACACTATCTTTTCAACAGAACAAATTCCAAGATGGAATTGCTGGGCTTGAACCAGCAAAAAAGATTACGAGGCTGATTACATAAACGATCGGCGAGCAAAACTGTAACATACTTCATTTATCAAGCTGAGCTAAAAAAAGAGTACATTTAGAATAACTTAATGCTTAAATAAATTATGAATGTACCCGTAAGAAATTAAAAAAAAAAAACTTAAAATCTGTCGCCAATATTCTGCTTGTCCTTCCAGGTTAAGGTTTCACCTTCGTGCATCTTTTAGGTTATCCGGTAATGATTAAATTTAAGTTTTTTATTACTTGAGCGCAAATTTAAACGCAGGTCAATTATGGCTTTAAGTTCCGAAAAATCATTTAGAATACTATCAGCATTTCAATCACGTTTTATCCGAAGAGACTAGGATAAAACGAAGTCGATCCGAAATTACATTCCGGATAACTGAATATTGCTTTCGGTTAAATCTAAAATTAAATTCCGCATCGAACTAAAATTTTAATTCCGGTAGCATTACTGGTTTCGCTCTAGAACTACATGAGGGTTATTGGCACCGGGCCTCGTAATTTGGAACCATGGTCAAGTGACGAGGCAGACATATGAGCTGGCACCCAGCGCATTGCGCAACCTTAGAGCGACATCGGTAGCAGTCCGGATAAAGATAAATTAAATTCCGGATAAAACTATACGGTTAACGGAAATGCTTACACCCCCAACAATACAAAATCTTTATTCAGAATAGAAGTTGAATTCAGTTTTATACCGGATAAACTAGTAACGAAAATGTTAAGGTTTAAACCTATTTGTTTATCCGGAATCTAAAATTTATACGGAAAGTTGGGATGACACAAATAATTAAACGTTAATTGGCTTAGTTTCTCAAATTCGTTAGGATACAAACATCCATAGCAAGTCGTCGTCGAATCGCCTGATCATGATTCTAAATTACGTGATATTTCTGATTTTAAGTTTATATTAATTCACTATCCTGATACCTTAAAGTTTATTAGTTAATGGTTTTCTAACATAATTTAAACACGGTTATTAACATCGAAAATGCACGCAAATCGAATCAATGCTTAAAAACTAACAAAAAATTTAAACCTAATCAAATGAAAATAATTAGTTAAACTGTACTTAAACTGTATGTTATTATAACGGCAAAACTGGTCTCTTTCTTAAAGAATATTTAATGCCCCCTTCCCTCTCGTGATGCTTAATTAGATTAGCATTTTATAGCTAAAATACGACGTACTTCATACAGAAATTAAAAGTTACTGAGCACTGAGCTTGGAAAAAATGCAAACCCAAAATAGCGTCAATTCGATGTTCGTTTCAAAGGACGTTTTTATGCACAGCCGAAGGCAATGTATGTTATCAGAGAGTAGGAGGGGGGTCAGCAAGGGGTCTCAATAGTTCCCCTAATTTTCTGAGAATTCCATCACAGTAGAAAAAAGGCTGTAGTATTTATAGTATTGTAGCTTTGAACAACTGCCTTTTTACTACTAAAATACTTTGATTTTTTTTTGCTGTTCCCACATGGTTACCATGAAATTCCGATACCTTCCAACGGAAGTGATTGCGCCAAGCTTGACCGCTGCTAAAATTAACAAACATTCGATGGCCAGTTTCGGCGTTAGCGTCGCGACTCGCGTCGCTCCATTTAAGATTAAAATAATTACTGATACCTTAACAAATTAACTTTAACAAGATTTTTTTAAAGATAATATTAAATAATTCTCTGATTTCACCCAAAGAACGTTTTTCAACTTACAATATTTTTGATTCGATAATCGTAAAGAACCCTAATCAAAGTAATTATTTTTATAATTTAATTCTTTAATTAAATATTCTCTAGTTTTTACATATTTTAGAATATCCTACGAGTTTTAAATGGGTTTTAAGGAACTTCTATCAGTAAAGTTTTTAAATTTATATTTAAAAAATATAATTTAAATTTTCATTTAATTAAATATTCATACTAAGGTTTTTTGTTTTACCATGATTTTTATTAAATATCGCTACTGGTATTAGACCATGAGTATTGGTACGATTTATAAGAGTTTAGGTTTTATTACTAGATTTGAAATAACAATCGATTTTTTTCTTAAAACTATTAATATTTGATTAATACAAAATCATCGTAGAATTATAATTACATATATTATAAATGCAACATCGCCTAATTGCATATAAATGCAGCCATTATCTCTTGTATTTTCCGGAAAAATCGCATTTTTTTGTTAACCTATTTGGCGACTTCCGATTAACCGGAAAATTCGATTATCCGGAAGAGTCAATTTCCCGAGCATTCATAATAAAAGGGAGTTTACTGTATTTAAATAGCGTAACTGAAAAATGTGTAAATCGTGCATCTTCAAAAATCCAAAAATTGAAGAATCTTGAAAATAAACGAACCGGAAAAAAATTAACATATCCCATAAACTTAAATTCGGGCCAAATAATACATCTAGGCTAACTGCAAAACCAAGGAAAATCGATAATCTGCAAAATTAGCCAATGAATCGCGAACCTTAAAAACCTACATAACAAATAATTTTTTAATTCTGGCAAAATTCTAAATATTAAAAAAAAGACAAATCGCATAACTTTAATGGAAACGGACATCCAAGGAAAAATCGAGAACTCTTGAAAATCAACAAATCTGATATTTAAAAATGGGGGAATTTTTTTAAATTAGCCGATTGCGAAACCTCGAAGTAAACGGTACAAAAGGCTTGTCTTCATCTATATATATAAAAGGCAAAGTCCAGACTGACTCACTCACTGATCTATTCATTCATTCACGTATTACCGCCCAAACTACTGGAGGTAGAGCTACCAAATTTTACGGGTGTAGGAAGGCAAAACGTGAGCCGATTTCTCCATAGGAATAGCATTGTTATGATGTTATGAACTTTTAATTTATAAATTTCGTTTTCTAATTTGAAAAAATTTTCAGCGCGTTCAGCGTAAGCGAAAATTAAGTATAAACACGTCAGAGCACGCAAGTTTAATTTGTAGGATTGTTATTTGAATATCATTATTTTATTTTATTTATAGAATTTAAATCTTTATTTTTTGTTACTGAATTTAATTTAATTAACGTTTACAAATGGTAAGAAATGAAGAAATTTCTACAATGTCTGATGACAGTAAAGGCGATAACTATTCTAGATCTAATGAATACTTCGAAGAAATGTCGATTATCTCTACGTATAGCGTATGTATTTTATGTTTATGAAACTGGAAATTTGGTACAGATGATATATTGTCCGATTGAATTTTGGCATTGGCGGCTTTTGGCAAAGTTGAAAATTTAACGTAAGGTAGCTATTTGCATCCAGTTGTATGGGTTAGGGTTAGTTTGAATTATCGTCTCACTAGAGCTATACACGAGGGCTATTGGCCATGGACGTCTTAATTTAGAACCACAGTCAGGTGACGAGCCGACACCCGAGTAGGGACCCAATGCAACTTTTAAGGACGACATTGTGCGTAACGTCGGGACTTTGAAAAATATTTAACATGCACTCCCACCACACGGGGTATTATGCGGGACACATTGCATCTTTGGCTGCATGGGCCGTTTATAGGTCGGCAGTTATTTTGACGATGCCCGGACCCGAATCTGGGACCTATCGCATGCAAGGCGAACACCTTTACTGACTGGGCTTCCCAGCCCTGTCGAGTGGTCGAATATGGAGTTTAATGGTCATCACATTTTGGGCATTTTTGGGTATAGGATGGCAAATAGAAACTGCCCATTATATCACAGCTATTCTGGCAATTCAAACAGGGCCTATGGGAAAGCCCTCTAACTTCTAGAAGGGCATGGATACAATCAGGTTTCTGTTTTAAAATTAATGCTGATAGTGGGGGAGGAAATTATAATATACAGACGGAGTGCTGACAAGTGCAGAAGGGATCAATTGGTATGAAATAAATGTTTACATAAAAAGAAACAATCACTGGATCACTGGAGAAACAATCAATCAATTTATTAAGGATACACCCATGCAACGCCGGGTTTATAAAGCTAGTAAATCTATAAAATTCAGAAAGAGCCGAAATCTCCCGGCGCACACCGAAATTTTCAACAATTTCAAGCATAATTCCCGACGCTAAAAAATTCGAGCACAATTCCCGACTTTCCAGATTTTCCCGACACTTGGACACCCTGTTAATGCTTACAAAAATAATTTGAAATATTTATTATTGTACACTTTAAATTTATATATTTTTGTATGGGCCAAGCCTCCCAGGTGTCTATGTTTTAAAAACAATAAATTTAGAAAAGAAAATAAAGCATTATTTATACTACACTATTATATCCTTGTTGCCAATAAAATTTCCTTTCATATGTGCTATCACATGAAATTTTTAGTGTAAAAATGAAATTAATAAATATAAAATTCTGAAAACATGGCCGAGGCTCCCCTATCTGAATGTGGTGGTAAAGGTGATGCTCATTGTAGTGTATCAGGAGTATTTTATTTAACTTTTCTTTCACTTATCAGAGAAACAAAAGGTTCACATTCTATAACAGCAACAGATTGCGAATGCAATAAGGAATAAAGTAGATAGGGAAATTTGCCTTTGTTACTGTTCTACTACATTGAAAGAAGCTATATGTTAGGACTCACAACCATTTTGTTAACCAGATGTTGCCAAAAATGTAGGTACATACAAGATAAAGGTTTTTTAATGTATGTCAAAGAGAGTAGAATTGGCAACTAACAAGAAGTTCTTAAAGAACTAAAATAGCCTACTTTCCTGTTACTTAATTACTTACTGAAATTCTAATAGGAAAACAACTAGGTTCCTAACAGTAATACCATTAACAATCGTTTCTTCACTAGATTTATACACATTCGAAAAATAAAAATCGTTTAAGACAGCATTCAACTATAATTTCAACTTCTAAGAGCCAAAATCAACTATTTTTCTTAATATTCTTTTGCAAATTAACTTAATATTATTAATCGCCTGCATGATTTATTTGTAGTTTGAAGAATAATTAAATATTTAAATTATTAAATATTTAATTTATTAAATAATTAACAAAAGTAATGAAACTACTAAGAACTGCATTAAAAAATAAGAAATGTAAATTAAAACTAGGCATAATTGTATGCAAAAAATATGCCTGGCCGCTTTCTTGGTAAACAATTAATGAACAATCAAAGAATCACATTGTGCTACATTTTATGAGGTAATTCCAAACTGATTCATGAAAAAAATATTTTGCTTCAAATAATTTTAAATAAATAAAATTTCTCATGTTATTGTTGATTTAGCAGCAGTGATTTAAATGACTCAAAATTGAATTTCCATGCTATTTCAATGGGAAATTCGCCGACAGATAGTAATTTTTTGTCCGTCCGAACGTACAGACAAGAGGGCAAAAAGTATGAAAGTTGGGTATCTGAGGTCACAGCTTTCTAACAAAAAAAGAATTTTTAAGATCCGATGGATAGAACCGATTTTGTAAGGGGGTACGGACAGACACAGACAGACGGAGATCGACCGCATGTCAATACATACTTTAATAAAGTTTCTCATGTCATTGTTGATTTGGCAACAGTGATTTAAATGACTCAAAATTGAATTTCAATGCTAATTCAATGGGAAATTCGCCGACAGATAGTAGATGTATGTCCGTCCGGATGTACAGACAGAGGGACAAAAAGTATGAAAGTTGGGTATCTGAGGTCACAGCTTTCTAACAAAAAAAGAATTTTTAAGATCCGATGGATAGAACCGATTTCGGAAGGGGGGTACGGACGGACAGACGGACATCGACCGCATGTCAATACCTACTTTTTCATTTTTTTAATTCTTTCGAATTAAAAAAAGAAAAGTAAAAGCTAAAAATCACAAATTAGTAATTCTTAGTTCAAATAAAATGATATATGAATTTTCAAGATTACATTCATCAGAGTTCTTTTTTTAATTTTATTCTACAGTAATATCAGTTTCAGAAAAACAAAAGTGTCCATTAAAACAAGAAGTTCATAAAGAACTAAAATAGCCTAGTTTCCTGTTACTTAAATACTTACTGAAGTTCTAATCGGGAAAAAACTAGGTTCCTAACAGTAAATATCATCAACAACCGTTTCTACACTAGATTTATACACTTTAGAAAAAAAAATCGAAACACAGCATCCAGCTATAATTTAAACTTCTAAAAGCCAAAATCAACTATTTTTCTTAATATTCTTTCGCAAATTAAGTTATTATTTATCGTCTGCTCGATTTATTTGTAGTTCGAAGAATAATTTAATATTTATTAATAACAAAAGTAATGAAACTACTCCGAACTGCATTAAAAAATAAGAAATGTAAATTAAAACTAAGCATAATTGCATGCAAAAGTATGCCTTGCCGCTAACTTGGTAGATAATTAATGAATAATCAAAGAATCAAATTGTGCTACATTTTATGACGTCATTCCAAACTGATTCATGAAAATATTATTTTGCTTCAAATATGTTTAAATAAATAAAGTTTCTCATGCCATTGTTGATTTGGCAACAGTGATTTAAATGACTCAAAATTGAATTTCAATGCTAATTCAATGGGAAATTCGCCGAAAGATAGATTTATGTCCGTCCGGACGTACAGACAGACGGACAAAAAGTATGAAAGTTGGGTATCTGAGGTCATAGCTTTCTAACAAAAAAAGAATTTTTAAGATCCGATGGATAGAACCGATTTTGGAAGGGGGGTACGGACGGACAGACGGACATCGACCGCATGTCAATACCTACTTTTTCATTTTTTTTAATTCTTTTGAATTAAAAAAAGAAAAGTAGGCTAAAAATACATGCTAGCACAAATTTAAAAAATGATTAAAAGTTAATTAACACAAGATATAAAAATTAATTATCCTTAGCTATTTTAAATTTATTTCCTTGGATAATAAAATATCTAAATCTGGTTTAGAATTATATATATTGAAATATAGTTTAATGATATGGCAAGGAATGAAACTATTTATTCATAAAATAATGGTTAACTGTTTGATAATCATTTATAACACATTTAATAGATTGTTACCTGTTGAATCTGCCATAGGCTATGATTTAAAAAAAAATTAAAATAAAATTTTTGAAAAACTCATTGCAACATTAATCAAAGGATAAAAAAATAATTTAGAAGGTAATTTTTGAGCAATACTTCTTAAAAACTAGCATATAATAAAGTCGTTGCGATCAAGAGCAATTTTTTCCCACACGATTCTCTATCATACGAGGTAACATTTCCATTTGACTAAAGGGGGCTCTCACCTGTGAAGTGGCGAGCAGGCCCGCCGCATAGTCCGGGGTGGAGGGGGCGCCCTCCTTCTCCTTCTTGCCCCCCTCTGGGGTCTCTGCATCTGGAACACACACACTAGGGTTACCACACAGCGCGAGAAGAGAGGACACAACATAACAAAAACATACTTGATTTAGTATTCCAAAAATTGAAACCATTCATTTAATACATTATATAAAACTCAAACAACGTTAATAAACTGAAATGTGTACACTATTATTTGAATTAGTTGTTTAATACATTCCAAAAATGATATTAATTCCATTAATAAGTCTTTTAATCATTAAGAACTTTTTTTTGTGGGATAATATCACACTTGAGCTACATGTGTGTTAGTGAAGGGAGGGATGAGTGATCAAGCTACCATCAAACTGCGACGTATAGAAGAAACACTCATTTTCAAAATAATTAGTTTGTAACGAACCTTGTTAATAAGTGGTCATATAAATGTACAACTGAAATCCTAAGTTAAAATTAAAGTCAGAATAATTTTACAAAAAACCTCTTTCAAGTGTAGCTAAAAATTAGTTCAATGTACAAAAGAAATTGCTAAATTTTATATGCTATTAGAGCAAAACATGAAAAGCTACTCCTGATTTGAAGGGTGGCCACACTCAAGAACCCATGAGTACATACTGTGGTACTAGAGAATTTCAGTTTCTAGAACATGCGAAGAACACAACCATTTTTTTAAAAAAAAGTTGTTAAATGATCCCAAAAAGTCTTTTCCCCATAACTCTTTGGTGCATTTTTCTTAGCGGATTGAATGGCTTGTTGTAAAGACGGTTCCAATTGTGGAAGAGCGTACAAGAGCCAAGGATGACCCAACTCCACGAATATGAGATGGTTCGGTGGGTGTTCACTCACCGGGCATCTTCTTCCTCCTCTTGTTGGGGCCCATGGGCTGCTCATCAATCTCCAGCAGCTGGAAGAGAGTCCAGTAAAGAAAAAGGCGAAAGAAATGAAATCGCTGCCATGCAGAAGAACACTATTTTGATTAAGGTAAGCAAAAAAAATACAGGGTTCTAGCTCAACACGTTCAAGGAATGTACGAAGGCCTAATCCCGAGATGGACAGGCTTGTTTCCCAATGTATAAAAATCTATCCAACAGAAATTAAATGTGACATTTTTACATAAAATTAGGTATCATATCTTTGTGTTCTTAGCGGAAATTTAGTGACATAAGCAAAACTGTTTTCAAATTTAGGGTCTGTGATGCTTAGTAAACCCTGTGGTAAAAATGAAAGTATTAAGAGAGTGAAAAGCATAAAAAGCTGCTAAACCTTTGTCATTTTTGTACAGTTTTATTCTACTCTACTCGTCGAGCTGACCTCAACATGGCTGCCAAGTGGAATCGACATCCCCCTCTTATTTCTTCACTACACGTCTCTTCTAGAAAGTGAGCGAGAGCAGACGAATGTACTATCTCTATGATGGATGCCCCTGAAGGCTCGAGCAAGTGTTTTCACTCACAAAAATGTCTACAGATCTTCAAAACCAAAAATCAGGACATTCCATGGCCCTCCCCTTTCCAACAATATGTCATATAATACCTGCTCCTCTCAAATTTCAAACAATGGCATAATTAATATAAAAATCTTCATGAAAACAAAAAGTGAAAAACAACTAATAAACAGTTAGCATTTTGCTACTTTTCGAAATTTTGTATAGGTCTATAACCGAGTCCTGATTTAGGTAAAATTTATTCTAAGGTATCATTAGTAAGGTTTGATCAAAACATAAGGTATTGGTAATGCATAAGTGTACAATCTAAAGGTCATTGCAAAAATTGAGAGGAAAATACAATTGGAAAGAGTGGTTGAATATCAGGAGACATCCAACTTCTGCTTTTACTGCAGACACATGAGGAATTGCCAAAATGATTTAATTCATCTAATTCTTGGCAAGGAGGAAAAGTGTACCGTAAAAAAACTAAACATGAAATTTAAGAAGTTATTAGAACATAGCTATTTTACTAACAATCATGTCCTCAGTGTGAAGAAGGTACTCTATACTTAATACTTTTAAATTACACTTGTTTGATTAAAGCCATACAACATACTTTACTAGGACACATTTGAGTTTTTTTTAGTGCAAACTCTGACCGCATATTTTATTTGTTCAAATGTCCCTTTGATTGGACTGAAGGTTAGATTATAACTTTGGTGCCAGTGCTCGATGAACGCTAAGGAAAAAGAGCCTCTTTTAGTCATCTTATGTTTCGTCATCACTAACACCTCTTATGAGCAAGCGTTTGCCAGGTCAGATTCTTTTGGACAGCCCTTGACAAAGGGGGTCGTTACCTTGATGCCGCCGTCCTTCCTGCCGGCAGGGGTGCGGGGGGAGCGGGAAGGGGGGCAGCCCACGCGCGGGGACACCTTCAGCGCCAGGCGCGAGGAGGGGATTCCGCGCAGGGGCGCTGAAACAACACACAGGGATTAGCTGGAGGATCAGTGGCAAGAAATGGGCATATTTTTTAATCCATGAAAAGTATATAAATAAAGGTTATAGGAACAATATAGATATAGGAATGAATTTGGAAGCTGGAAAAAAAGCCAACATTGATTAGGGATCTACCGATGGTGCTTTTTGGCCGATGGAAATTGTCAGAAAATAAAATCTGCAGATGGGCTGATAATTTCCCTAAAGTAACATCAGCCGCCAACAACAAGGGCGATGGTAAATATTTTTAACAATCGTCTCTGACGCATCGATCAATTCCTACCAAACATATACTAACAAGTTTTTGTTAAGAAACTGCATAACGACCTATGCTAAAATGCACATAGCATATTCATGTAACTATGGATCCATTCCCTTGAAGCAGAAGAAAAATTGAATCGGTGAGTGCAGAAGCCACTTCAGTCACAAAAATGCGAAAAATCTTTTTGAATGAAAAGAAGCAAAATATGTGTTGTTTGCAAGAACAAGGTTCATCTGCCGAGTAGTTCCGTAGATACATGACTTAGATGATAGGATGACGTCTTTTTCATGACATAACGAAGCACAGAAATAATGCGAGAGAGCGGTTGCTGTGGTTTATGTACCCGATGCCAATGGCATGACCAGTCTTCGCCCAGCATGTGACTGAAGTGTTTTCTACACTCATGAATTAATAGCGGCTTGCATATGGGACAAGGTTCCAAATAAATAATTTGTAAAATATAAGTCGTTAATTAAAAAATAGAAACTTTTAATGCTTGATTTCTTTTTCTCAAGCCTTTAGCTGTCTATAAAATTCAGATGAATACAGAAACAGCATAAGTTGCAATCAAATTTTATATTTTCCTGAGCCTATTTTACGTTGAATTTGTCACTAAATGGTTCCTGCACTCACTGATTCAATTGCGGCCGAACATGTACAAGGTTAGATTATTTTTACCCATAATAATGGCCACTCACAACAATAATAAGTGCAATCACGAACCACGAAAAAATGTAGCCTTTTCTTAAATTAAAGTTAGCTTCATAAGTGAAAAAAAAAAAACAAGGTTTACAGAAAAACAACTACTTTTTGTTTCCTAAAAAGGAAATATAAACTAAAAACTCATTTATCTTTTGTGCTCTTACTTGATAAGTTGTGTGTGAAACACTAACTATTTAAAGTATTAAATAGAGTAATGTGAAAAAATATTAAGATGAACTGTATTCTTACTTGCTAATGAACATCATTTTTACTAGTTTGTCAATAATCAATAAATTGTGTATTTTTGCCAGTAAAATGAGAATTTAATGAGTTGATTAAGTGATATTGTTTAGTTTTTCAGTGTGTATTACTGTTATAGTAGGTCTATTTAGAATGCGAGCCTCAAAAGCATTTCCTCCCTGCGCGTGGTTTTCTTCGAAACGTCGTGAAAGTCGCTGTTTCGGATTTTTCCATACCCTACTTGGGTTTGGACTGTTCGGATTGTTAAAAGTGTATGTGGTCATGATCAAAAATACAAATTTTCAGTGAGATCTAGCATGTATATTCATTTTTATGTTGAGTAAGCATAGCATTGTGCATAAAAAAAAAGATAAAAAAAAGTGTAATTTTCTTTTGTTTTTCCATTATTTGCATTTGGCTCTGAAATATTGTTTTAATTCCAGTTTTATGTTCATTGAAAATATTTAAAAAAAAACAGTTTTCCACGTCAATATATGTGTTTTCATAAATAACATGAAAAATTTAAATATATGAAAATAAACAAGCATAAAATAATTAAATATAAAAATAGAAACTTTTCTGAATAGTTTAATGTTTCGAATAACCTCCTGATAAGTATACTTAGTTTTTTTTTATTAAATATTATTTAGATTCTGTGTGGTCAAGTTCAGTTTATGAATATTTATAATTTTCATTTTAATATTATTTCGAGTCATAAATCACAATTGCTAATAATTTGGAATCTTTATAATCAGATTTTTATTAAAAAAGTACTTTTGTCTCGGTATAATAATCCAGAAACAACTAACATAAATAAAACATTTTTATTCGAAGATCGGAATTTTTTTTGTAAGCCAGTAAAACCAACAGGTAGGATTAGAAAAGCGATGTTCTCCCCGTTTCCTGGAAAACCAAGCGAAGGGATGGGGGAAGAAAGTCTTTTCCAGGCTCGCATTGTAAATAGACCGACTATAGTATAAGTGTATTAGTATTTTTATTTTAACTTCCTAGGCAAGTCACAAGTGGAAGGAATATTAAGAAACACTACTTTTTAGTTGCATATAACCTCAGCAT
Source organism: Oedothorax gibbosus (assembly GCA_019343175.1). Lineage (NCBI taxonomy): Eukaryota > Metazoa > Arthropoda > Arachnida > Araneae > Linyphiidae > Oedothorax > Oedothorax gibbosus. The sequence goes on from CM033275.1 coordinate 31,606,722, forward strand.
CATGAACCCGGGTTACCCTGCCTCAACCCTGCTTTTTTTTACTCGATTGAATAAGTCTACTTGATTAACTATACAGGTGCTTTTTCAAAATGAAATTAAACTTGAATTCTTAAAGACAATCTCTACACAAACATTGTTTTCAGATTAAAAAAAACCAATCAAAATGTAAAAAAAAAAGAGTTTGGACTGTTCATTGTGCAGTTTTGATTATGAAAACTACGGAGGTAAAAAGCAATTATGTTGAGAAACAATTTTAATTCTATTTGGTTTCAAATAATTGGACCCAGCCCAAGTGCAATATAAATAGCCTCAGTTCAGAGGAATTCATACACAAGGGGGTTCAAAATAGACCCTGATAATTATTTAGGATAAATCGATGAACCCATCCAAAATCTATTCCCAGTGCAACATCCGGTTTAATTTACTTTTATCGTTTTTGGCTTTGTGTGACAGAGATTGTGCATCAACTTTTTAAAGAGTCAACACAACTTTCAAGAAAAATTACATGCTGTTGAAATTTGGATAATGAGAAAAACTTTGGTCAAAAATAGGGAAACATTTTCTTAGCAAACTATTCTTTTTAAGTTCTAATGATTTTATCACTACTTTTGAAAATTACTATATCTATATATATATATGAGCAAGTAGGTTTGTAACAAAATATGTCACTCCGCCCGCTTCCACACAACATTTGTGTTCAACAGGAGAAATGGCGCCAAACACAGTATTAATTCTAGGTTAAACATTTACATGCTAAATTTGGCTAGTTTCATTTATTTTATTTCAAAAATTCAATAATTCTTTCTTATTGTTTACCAAATTAATTTATTTTTCAAAGATATGCATGAATACATGTCAATAAATATGCAATTCCTCACTTTTAAATAGAAGAAGAAAAGAACTTTATTTTCAAAACCGAAAATATTGGTTGCCAAGGGGCCCCCGGGCCCTTACAGACAACACATAAAATTATACAAGCAAAATTATCAAGGAAACATTTCATATTCACCAGAACCAAAACATTTCATATTCACATACAAAGAATCTCTTAGTGAAATATATTTGATGTCATTTCAAACAGATTGATGTTGCAAAAATAAATCTCTTTGAATTTATTATTTTAAAGAAATAAAGTTTCTTGAGCGATTGGCAATGGTGATCGAATTCTAATAAGGTTCTAATTCTATTCTAGGTTTCTTATGCTTTTTAAATGAGCATTACATTTTGCATAATTAATAATTTTGCATTTTTAATAATTCAAGTACTTTGAATTTTTTTCTATTTTTATTTTTTCTATATGTCTTCCAATTTTGATGTGCTGTATTTTTTAATGCATCACACTTGCCTGTAGCATTTGTAGTTAGGGCTATGAAAGTGGTTGACAGGCAGATGGACTGAACGATTATAATACCTTTCACTTTTTACGTTATAAACATAGTGTGGAAGCTAAAAAGGGAATTTGAATTACAATGCAAGATAAAAGTGACAATTATAATAAAAGCTATTAATAATTTAATCCATATAAAGATTCAAATTAAATTTAAGAGTTTTATAAAAAAAATTTGTTTCAATTGTAACACAAAATGTGAAAATCGTGGGGAAACTTTTAAGGCTCTGCCCTGGAATCCACACTACGTTAAATTAAATATTTATACATTTTGCCATCTTAAAATAAATTATTTAATTATTACTTGAGCTTAATTTTTAAAAAAAACATAATAAAATATGTAATTCCCTTACGATTCCTCTGTGCGATCTAACAAATAAAAGTATTAGCAGAACAAAAAGGAAGTGGATCAAATGGATATAAGTTTAAACTAAAGTTGTTTCGAACATGTTTGTCTAACAGAATACTACAAAATGATGTGGTTTAAGATTAATGAAGCAAAACCAAAACACAATTTTGTATATTACATTAGTTATTGGACTCTCCCATTACCATGAAGAAAAATGACCTTCAGTATCATCTTAACTAATTATTCAATTTAATACTAGCTATGGTTAGAAGGGTTTTCATTGCAATGCAAATAAAAAAATTATATAATTAAATAATTCAAAGTCATGTGTTTGCAGTTTAACTGTACATCCTATTTTGTTTACATGATTCCAAATTATTTTGCCATTTTTCTGTTTAACACTGACTACTGATTTAAAATTGCCAAGTAAAGGATGAAGCGCAAATTATGCAAATATCAGACATCTTTCATTGTTAAAAAAAATCATGACAAAACTCAAAAAATCCTAGATTTGCATCGTCATAAGCCATTGTGTGTAAGTATATTAGTAATAATGGGGGTGACTCACTGGTGTCGTTGAGCGTCTTGATGAGTCCCCGGCAGCGGATGGGCACGGACGGGGCGGATGCCGCGTGCGTTGACGCGTCGACAGCTGCAACACATCCGTATTAGTATGAGACAGCACACAGAGCATTTAAAATATAGAAACAATCTTGTTGAATGAGTTTGCCATTTGACACTGTACCTAATATTTGCAGTGAGATTTTAGTATGGCACACGGAAAAAAAAATTCCCTCATTCCCTATAAATGAGTTAAAAAGTATTGTTTACTATTTTTTCTGAGTGATTCAAAGTTTGGAAGAACAAATAAAACAAAACGTTAAAAAAAGGAGGAAAGTGAACGAAATAAATATAAATTCTCTTCGACTTCTGAGAAAATCATGAGATCTCCCATGATTCGTCAGTATTCATCCAATGGGTGTTCTTTAAAAATGTTCCTCAATTTTCTATAATATGTACTAGTCCAAAGGAACTTTATTAATTAAATTACTAATTCTATACAATGTATTACATTGTAAAATTAGAATTTTTGGTTGTCATTTTTTTTAAACTATTCACTGGTTCAATGTTTAAAAAAAATCCTAACGGTTAACATGAAATTCAGTTAACAAAATGTTTCCTCAAAAAATTGAGCATTCCACATCCGGGACCGGGCTCCCTTCTCGGTGGGGGGCGTACTCACACTTCTGCAGGAGCTCTGCGCGCAGGGTGGCTGACTTAGGCTTCTGGCGCAGGGCAAAGTGCTTGGGGGGGTGGGGGGGCGGCCCCCCCACCACCCACGCCAGCGCACTCCTATTCAAGTAGAGGCACTCCAGGGGGGGAAGCAGGGGGCCCCCGCCATGCGCACGCACTGAAAGAGCAGACCAAGATACAACACAAGATAGGGAGTAAAAATATATATAATAATAATTAACTTTTTTAACCAGTAGAGTAGGCTATCATAGATGGATGATACGTTATAAAAACATAAATTGTACTGAAATTTCACAGAAAAATGGTTGAGAATGGCAGTGTTTTACGTAAAAAAGTGATATATATATTTGAAAAAAAAACACAGATAATGAATTTTTTTTAATGACTTCAAATTTTCCGCAAAAGTAAAATATTTCTTGCATATGCATTGTATGTTTATATTATTTCACCATGATAATGATGACATTCCATTGGCAATAGGAGGTAGCATATCACTTATTTTAGGAAAAATACTTCCTTAATCTACATTGACCCACATTACTTTTCACTAAAACAGCTACAAGCTTAAATAAATTTATATTATATAATCATCAACTTTATGGCTGAAATAGCACAAAATGACATTCCCTATGATGACAAATAATATTTTCATCATATAATAAAATCTAATAAATTAGGTAAGCACCAAAGAAACATTACATTTGAATGAACTTGTTCGATACGAAATAAAATATGGTAAAAGAGCTTTCAAATGTGGCATGCATAGACTTCTTATGATTTACTTTTGAAAATAAAGCCATCGGATGACTCCAACGGTCGTGCAGGTTCATTTGAATTGGAAAAGGAGCACAACCTAGGGCCTTTTAAGGCAGCCGATTGCCTTTAGTGCTTACGAAAGGTACTTTAAATGGGTGAGTTTATTTTTTAGTGAGATACTTCCATCTCCCTCCAAAAGTAAAAGCCACATTGAACGATTCCAACATCGCCATGTCTTGCTTGAGGGGCGGACGTGTGAAAGCGTACCTGTCCTGCGTAGGTCTTGTACGACGTCTGTGAATACGGTGGCGTTCTCGCTCACGTCGTAGTTGAGTAGGCCGGAGGCGGGGAAGTGGCGCAGCAGCTCGCTCAGCAGCGACACCCACTGGTCCCCGTCCACCAGGCCCACCTCCACAATCTCCTCCAGCTCACACTTCCACTGAAACACACACATCAGAGACGACTTAAAACAAGGAGGTTTGTAACAGAATCTATCACTTAACCCGCTTCCACACAACAGTTGTGTTCAACAGGTAAAAAGGCACCAAACACAGCATTATTAAACATTTGCATGCGAAATGTTGCTAGTTTCATTTATTTTACTTTGAAAATTCAATAATTATTACTTATCGTTTGCAAAAATTAATTTATACTTTAAAGAATAAATATGTAATATTCCCTTGCTTTTAAATAGAACCGAAACATTTCATATCAACATACAAACAAAGAATCTCTTAGTGAAATATATTTGAGGTCATTTCAAACCGATTGATGTCACAAAAATAATTTTTTTTAAATTTATTATTTGAAAGAATTAAGTTTCTCGAGTGATTGTTGCAAATGGCAATGGTGATTTAATTTTAATAAAAATGGCTTCTTATGCTTTTTAAATGATCAGTAAATTTTGCAGTTTTTTAAATAATTAAAGTACTTTGAATACTTCAATATTTTCAAATTTCGATACGCTGAATTTTTTTACATATCATACTTGTCAGTAGCAATTGCAGTTTAGAATATGAAAGTGGGTGACGGACAGACAGACTGAACAATTGTAATACCTTCCATCTTTTACGTGATGAACGTAGTGTGGAAGCTAAAAGGGGGGCTGCGTGTGCTTGGAGGGACCATTTTTTTAAACCTTATATTTTCTATGTTTTTTTTTTTTGTTTTACTAAAAATGCTTCGCTCCTTTGGTATGTGTTAGAGGGTCATAAGATATATCGTCGGTAAAATGACAAAACCACGAATGTGCAAAGGGGATGGAAAACCGGAAACAGTTAAACCGGGATTTGGCTTCGGTTAAATGGGCAAAAACATTTCTTTAGCTGAACCGGTTAAAACTGAAGAACAGGTTTGAATAAACATTTTAACCAACTAAATTGAAGGTTGTTGTTAGTTTGATTATAGTCCTACCAGAGCATTTATACAATGGCAGTTGGAGACGGGCGTCATAATTAAGAACCAGTGACGAGCCGACACCCCTAAACTGAAGGAAAAATTTAAGGCAGTTAGATAAGTTAATGGATTATGGAGTCATAAAATATATTATAATGTATTTGTATGATATGGGTTCATTATTTATTAACACTCTCGCTGCGAATAATGCCAGGGTATCAAGAACTATGCTTCCGGTAATGCACATTACGTGGCAGGATGGCACGTAACATTTTAGTACACGTTACAGTACAGTTAGTACACTTAATGCTCCAAAGACCCGACGCTGAGTACGATGCCGCCATTAAAAGATGCATTGGATGACACCTGCACTCAGATGTCGACTCGTCACATCATTGTGGCTCTAAATAACGACACCCGTCGCCAATAGCCCTCTTGTAGCTCTCGTTCGACGATAATTCAAACCCAACCTAAATAGACAGGCTGAATCGTTCAACCAGCCAAGCAACTAGAACCTGTTCTTTAAAGGACCGGTTTTTAATTACTTTTAACTGGTCCAGGTTAAAACCGGAGGGATACAAAGAACCAATTGAACCGGTTTCTTTTTCAAAAACTGCAAATCCCTACAATCTGCACATTTGTGGTCATTTGACCGACGATATGTTAGAATGCGAATCAGATGTATTTTTATGGGCGCACATCTATGATAATGGATCTGAATATGTCTGTGAATGATGGACATAAAAAGGCATGCATCGATGGAGCAAATAAACCGACACACAGAGAATTGGGGTCGAAATCCTGGACAAAAAGTTGTCAAACATTTAAGCAACTATTATGAAAGCAGTGATTTTTATTAGCTTATTAAAAAGTGCATTCATATTCATTCATTTCCGAAACACAAATCCTATTTATATTCTTCCAAAGTTCAGTCAGACAGTGATTCGTATAGCAGGGTTCATTTTTTTAAAAATGAATTTCAGCTTTTCATTTTTTTGGACTTTAAAAGTACATCAAATCCCCCCATTTTATGAAGGAATATCATCAGTTGTTTTTTTTCCCTTTATTTGGTGTCAAAAATAGATTAAAAAATGATTATTTTGAAAGTGTTTCAATGTGAAAACACAGCGAAAATGTGATTTTGTAGCTGAGCAAAAAAAACCGTGCTCATATTTGCTCCAGAAATATTTGTTCTTGCAAAGTATAATTAGTCAAATCACTTTGCAAGAAATATATTTGGACACTTTGCAAGAACAAATATTTCTGAAACGCCTGTATGACGTTGGTTATTATTTAAAATTTTAATTCAGTAATGAATAACCAAAAACTGTTACAATCCACTATTTTAAAATTAATGGACGCGTTAAAAACGTTAATAATTAGCTTAAGTTAAGTAATTATAAAAATTAGACTATTTTTTTAAAATTAAGCTATTCTTTACAATAGAGCTCAAACATTTAATGAAAAAATGAAACCATAGTAAATTTATAATGATTTAAAGTTAACATAGCACACTTCTTTTGAGTTCACTTTTCTTTCTTTATATTGAACACATAAAAAGAACATAATTAGTTTTGAACTTGGTTATAACTGTCATGTTATTGTTGGATTGGCAGCTATGCAGGATAATGCTATGCTACTGCTTTTAGCTTGTACTAATACTGACTCAAACACAGCCAACACACGATTTTAAATGTGCCGAGTGTCAGCAACGGGCTCAGTGCAGTGTTCTTCTGCCACCATACTTATTCAACTTCGTGAATGATACAGAATAAACCTAATACTAAACTGTACCTAATCTTGATACTGCATACACGCTATGAGTGTGGTAATGTTTAGGACCAGTATAAGCCAGTTAGGTATGATCAGAGCCAATTCACAGTCAAACAGCCATCTCCTACAGCACGTCTGCCATGAATAGCGTGTTTGCTTTTGCTGAGAGAAGCATTTAGGGTTTGGAACAAAGTCGAAACCCCTAGAAGTATTATAAAAAACATTTATCCATTACATTCAATAATCTACATAGAATAAGAATGGCAAAGGTCACACGTGTTAATACTAACTGTGCCTAGATGTACAGTACAGTTTAGTTTGTAATTCAACTATCTAGCTACAAAATTTTTGCAAATAGTCTGTTTAATATATCTCTATATTAAAAAAAAAGGTAAGCTCTTTTAAAGCGTACAGAGCCATAACAGGATGAAATATTGATGTTACAAGTCCAATATTTTTCTGGAATGCGTTTCTCCCTTATACCTCGATGCCTTTTTTTTCTTCAAATTTCCAATTAGTTTTCTAATTAAAAATTAAAACTTATTTCTTTTCTGCATAAACACCACAGGAAAATGATCAGAAATACGCAATTTGTTACGTTCTTTTTAAAGAACCGTTCTTTAACTTGTTCTTTTTACAAAAGTTGTTTTACACATGGAAGAATTCAGGGAAATATAAATTTATCTTCATTAAAATGAACAAGTTTTTTTTTTGGTTTTGTGGTTATATATAGAAAAGGTTTACAGATTTTTTTTTTTATTATAAATGATTGCCTTAAAATATATAGAAGGCAAGATAGAAGGTTTACAGATTTTTTTAGTTTAAATATTTTGGATGATAGGTTAGGTTTTAATCATCTTCGCACACGAGGGCTATTGGCAACGGCCGTCGTAATTTTGAACCACAGTCAAGTGACGAGCCGACACCTAAATACGCACTCAACTCAAACTAGGACGTCACGATAGATTTAAAAAAAAAATTGTGACAAAACAATTTTAAATAAACATTTAACATAACAATTACTCGAAAAACATTTTCAATAAACAAACATTTTATAACAAAATTATTTTATTAGGTTAATTCTGCTGTAGTGGAATCACAAAATTTCCTTTTTTTTATAAAACACGAACAACTGATAACAAATATCAACGTTAAATCTTCCTCGGTAAGAATACATCCTTTTGTCAGCGATTTTGTAAATTTTTTTTCTTCTTTACTATGGCTCCTTTGTATTTGATTATTTTACTTATCCTGAAAAATGTATTCTTAGAGATGAGAATAAAATAAACTTTGCACACTCGAATATGTGACATATTCTTTTTTGTTCTTTTTAGAAAGTTTTTGAAGATGCTTTAATTTAGGAAGTATCAAGATATGAACATGTTAATCACTTTGGCAAATTTAGAAAGTTCCTCTTGTTAAACATTGTTTTATGATTTGTTGTATAGGCAACATATTAAGCGAAATGTTTTTTTAGCTTCCACACTACGTTTATAACGTAAAAAATGGAAGGTATTATAATCGTTCAGTCCGTCTGTCACCCACTTTCACAGAACGAACCGCAATCCACACAAACAAGTGGGATACATCATTTTGAAGCAAAAAATCAGGCTAGGTTACATCCCGAATTTCATTAAAAAATTTAAATTAGAACTATATTTAAAATTTAAATAACTAAAAATTTAATCTACAATGAAATAACATGCAAACTCCATTTTCATTCAATATTTTCACTGTTGCCATTTCGTCAAACGAACGAGAAACTTAAAGATTAGAGAGATTTAAAATAAAAATAATTAATTGAAAAATATTTATGTGATATGATATGATACAGTTTGGATTGTTGTAATATCACAATAGAGTTAGATGAGAGTAATTATTAATTTGCGAAAGAAGATTAATGAAAATAGTTAATTTTGGCATTTAAAAGTTTGAATTAGAAATAAATTATAAGCTGAAGGTCCTGTTTGGTGAATTTCTTTCTGAGTTGTATAAATAGTGAGTTTTTTTGTTGAGCAGAAATATTGTGTGGAAGCCGTTTAAGTGACAGATTTTGTAACAAACCTACTTTTTAGTTATTTTATTAGTTCATTGTGAGATGCATTTTTACAAGGATCTCCCTACGTGTTACGTTTCACCATTTTTTGTTTACGTAAATGATAATGTTTTTGTGTTTATGTATCTGTCCATGCTCTACTCAACTTTAAGGTCACAGAAGCTCTTTGGACGTCACACCATACGACCGGTCCGGAATGTAAGCAATTTCAAAGAAAAAGTACGAAACCTATTTGCGCATGGCCAATTATATATACTTATCTGGTTGCGAACTGGTTTTGTTTCTCTCTTTCGGAACAGCCAACAACCTGAACCTGAAAAAAATTAATTTGGCGAGCGACAGCGAGCAGGGGGCGTAGCCCTCAGCAGGCCGCGAAGCGCCCAACTTAGTCATACAACTTAAATTTTTTAGTGAGCCATTGGGTTTTTAAAAAGAACCCAAGAGTAAAAACATGCTAGGTTAATTCTGCGAAAATAACAGCGAATTCTGCAAAAATAACGGGGGTTGGCGAGTTATTACTTAAATAAGTAATACAATATATTTTTTTAAAAGTAATATAACTTAAGTAACATAATAAGATTCATTACTTCGCCATTTAACACCTTCAACAAATGCTGCGTAAATTGTCATTTTAACTAAATCTGCAATTAGTTTACATACGAACGATTCGAGTATTAAGGGTCATTCACAGGTGATGTGGAAATGTGTGCATAGTATGTTGAATGCGATTGAAAAAAATAAATTCTTAGTGATGTGCGAGCTTGCTCGCCTAGGGGCGCCAGCCCCTAGTCTATTAAACAAAGAGAGCACCGTAAATAAAATACGATTCATGAAAATTTTATAATCAAAAAATTAATCACTAAAACAAATCAGGTCAAGCAAATTATAGCGAAAAAGCCATAATAGTTGACACAAAAATAAATTTTCATAAAACGCGCGATTGCACGGGGTTGTCGGATTTGGCGACTCATCCAAAAATACCCAAAGTCCGATTCCACCTTAAATTGTTGCAAGCTCACACATTTTCCGCTCAAATCCTGCGGACACCATAATCAAAATGAAAACTCTTCCTATCTGTAAATACTACTTATATAGTCTTTAAACATAAAATACTGAGGGGACAGTTAAGAACAATTTACCAATCATTATTAAACACATTAAAATTAAATGGAAATCCCTCAAGTCAAATGCATACTCAGACAAATGGAATAAAGTAAATAAAAACTAGCAATGGATGATTGCAAATGTATTTCAGCTTTCGAAACCGTTACCTCTTCGACATTCCTCCTGGGTATGTGAAGGAATGACAGGAGCAATTTCAGCTTCACTTGGGATTGCAACTCGATGAAACACTCTCGTATGTTCCGCAAGACATCTTGGTTAAACTGGGAGCAGATGGATCCGCCGTTCCACAAGTCATTACTGGTGCCGAGCTTGTTGTGGAGCCAGAGAGACGTGTCACTGTCTCTCACATGCGCCATGTTGGAAAAACTGAAAAAACAGCGCCATTTTAATCCGACTTCGGACTTTGTTGCCAAACAACGTCGATAAATGTGTTGGTAAACATTGCAAGGGTCTTCGTCACGGTTACGATCTCGGATTCTAACATGTAACACACATCTTATTGAAATAAAATATTGTAAAAGGTTTTCATTTTTGAATCAGTTATTAATTAATGTAAATTTCATCATAACACAAATGTATAAACCCATTTAATATTAAGTATTCACACTTGCTAATTACATATTGACTGTGTTAAAGCTCTAAAGAGCGTTTTGAGTCGCAGGATCCACTTTTTCGACGTGAGTCGGGACATGAAGATGAAAGAGTAAGCGCTAATGAAGCAAGAGAAAAAGGTAAGTACTGTGAATTAAGTAAATAGTAATTAGTGTAATGGTAATTAGTGTCTGCTTAGATATAAATTTGAGATACGATTTTAACTTCACCCTCTATGTTTTACGACGCATAGAAACCCGAAACGAAACTCATCAAGGGTCAGGTGACCCCCAGTCTTATTTCTTTGACAAAATTATTTATTTTTCTGTATGCATTGCGGTTTGTTGGTCAGCGGAATATTTTGGCGTCAGTTTCTCGGTTATCAAATGCAAGAAATTGTCAGTTGTATTAGGAGGAATTGTTTTAGAAAGGGTTATAAGGTTTCACAAAATAGCCGGCAAAATGCCGCCAATTTCTTAGTACATGTGAACGCGCTTAAAGAGGGTTTAGGGTCCACTACCCCCCCCCCCCCCCCAAAAAAAAAAAAAACGTACTAGATTCAAATTTTGTCTCTGGCTCCACAAATTTTTGTAATCCGAGAGTTATAACTCTCGAATATAGAAAGAGGTGAAGAACGATGGTGCCAATATTTCTCATTTGGTTTATTGATTTCTATGACTCGCTTTAATATTTTGTAGGATCAGATTTACTGTACGGTCCCCCTTGGCGCGATTTTTTCGGATTTGGCGATAAATAATTTTTTCTGGCAACCTGTCCTGTCTGACTTTGACTAAGATTCGAATTCTATGAGTTCGCATCGATGACGTTTTCCGGCAACCCTATCGGACCGTTGGTTGAGTTTTCATGAGAAATTTTCCCATACGATCTTTTCTCTGAATTGTGGTTTTTAAAAAAAAAGTCGCCAAAATACGGATTTTGGAAAGTTCGCCAAGGGGGACCGTACAGTAAATCTCTACCTATATTGTATTTACAAACCTGTAGAGGTCACGAAACTACTCAACATCTCTCGCTCTCTTCCCCCCTCCCCCATTTTTCTCTAGCAAGTTTTGCGCTGCAAAAAGATTTTGGATATTTTTTTTGGTATTTAATTGGTTGTTTTTTTAACTAAGAACCAAACAGGCGTGTTTTATAGATGGTCTTATTTTCTTTGAAATAAAAGTTGTGCCTATCATAGAGGTGCCAATGTGCGGAGTGTCAACGCATGTGCACTCAAACAAGAAATGAAAAACAAAACATAGACAGATTTTTATGAAATAGATTATTTGCTGTTATGTGCATTTTATACGTATGCATATAAATGTAAGTTTGTAAGTAGTTTTATACGTATATGAATGAAATTTCACAACCTGCATTCCAAAAGAGCAAGATAGGATATAGTTTCTTGTTCCTCATACATAAGATCTAATTTCTAACATTTTCTGACATTACCTCAATGATAAGTAAGTATAAGGTATAATAATGTACCATAAGTATTATAATGGTTAAATCCTAGTTTCGGTATATGATGGCAACTTTTTCCGAACGTTGGCGACAAAAAAAGATGATAAATAATTCCAATCTGGCAACACAGTTGTTTGACTTTGCGGTTTCCGAGTAGCATCACACGTCGTAACGCGATATTTTCTCGCCAACAAGTTTGGCGAGAAATAAAAATTCGTCGTTTACCGAAACTAGGAATTAACCTTTATAATTATTTGAATCTTTATTCATTTGTATGAATCAACTTTTTCTTTACTTACTAGCAAATAAATACCCATTCTCCCCACAGACTAAAAAAAAGTAATCTATCCAAGTATATGTACCATTTAATCCATTCTAAGATAATAAACTTATGTTATTGTTTCCGCGGTTAATTCCTAGTTTCGGTGTATGGCAACTTTTTCGGAACGTTGGCGACAAAATAAGGCGATTAATAATTCCAATCTGGCAGCCCAGTTGTTTGACTTCGTGGCATCGTCTAATCACGCGTCGGTACACGATGTTTTCTCGCCAACAAGTTTGGCGAGAAATAAAAAGTCGTGTTAGTTACACTATTTATAACCCGAGAACGGCTGAACTGATTTAGCTAGGAATTGGTGGGGAGGTAGCTTAGAACCAGGAATAGGCTATAGGATACTTTTTATTCGAACCCAAACGGGTGTAGGAGTGCAAAACGTGAGCCGATTTCCCCATAGGAATAGCATTGTAATACATATTAGAATTCATACTTTTTATTTCAATTTAAAGAATTTTCAGCGCGTTCAACACGAACAAAAAATTAAGAAAAGAAAAAAAAGAGCATGTGGGGTGCGTTTAATTTTCTGGATTGCCATTTGAATATCAGTATTTTATTTGTTGATTTAAATCTTTTGATTTTTTTATGGTGGATCAGATTCCCTCAACTAGATTTTAATTATTTTTTCGAATTTAATTGATGTTTACAAATGGTAAGAAATGAAGATATGACGGAATATATTCGGCATAAATAAGGAATTTGTACTTTATAAAACTTTTCCAACCATACAACAGGACGAATGTCTGTTTTGTTTTCTGATGTTAATATGGCGTAATGGCCTATTGAATTTTGGCATTGCCGGCTTTTGGCGAAGTTGAAAATTAACGTATGGATTGTAACTTGTTAAATGAACTACTTAAATGAAAACGATGCCATATTGTTTCCTTGCTATTTCCTATTATTCCCACTTGCTATTGGGGTAGATAAATAAAAATATTGTAACATTTTTTTAAAGTCAATAATTGGGGAAATGCCAGGGGGAGTGGCCCACTTTCCCCACCTTACCCTAATGAAAACAAATATTTAACAATTACATTTGAAAACGTTCTTATAGTATTTTATTTCTTTTGGATTTGTTATCATAAAAATAAATTAGTTTGTCACAGGCTTCTGGTCTGGGTATTATAATTTTAAAATAATTTTTTTAGAACACTTTAATGAATTACAATAAATTTGTGTGGCAAATTATGTGTAATTTAAAATATTTCATTATTAATGTAAAATATCTGAAAACTGTCTATATTTAATTATATTCATTTCGAATTTTTTTAAAAAAATTATTATTTAAAGAAAAAGCATAATAGTTGGATGCTAGGATTTAAATCAAGCAATTTTATGTATTCTTTACACTGCAAATAAATTAAGCAGAGGATAAAAAAAAATATTAATTCAATTTGCTAAAAGAAAATTAATGGAAATAGTTTAGTTTGGCTTTTAAGATTTCAAATTACAACTAAATGCTGTGTTTGGCGGGTTTTTTTTAATGTGTATAAATCTTGTTAATAAGCGGTTCGGTAAGTATTTAAGTAACAGGAAAGTAGGCATTTTAGTTCTTTTAGAACTTCTTGTTTTATATTTCCGGGATGACGATCTATTTATAGAAATAGATCGTCATCCCGGAAATATAAAAAATATGCATAGGCAAGAATGCCTTTCCATTTTTTTTTACCCGTGTTTCCCGCTATATTTCGTGTGTCGTTTTTTTCCTTCTATTTTTAGTTATTAGTTTTTGATTTTGACAGAAACCGCTTGAGTCAAAAGATAGGAAGCAAATCGGAACATTCGACTCCACATTCCAACTCACCCCAAGGATTGGCTCGTGAGTTTAGCCGCGTTCCTTTCGTTTCTTTCAACCAATCGCTTCATCCGCACGGCGCCACACGTCATCAGCCCCCCCCCCCCCCCCTTTCGATTGTAGTCTTTTGATGCGACTTCTTCAACGGGTAAGTTCTAATTTTTCGATTTACCTTAAAAATATGTGTATCTACTTTAATTTTTAAATACTTTCCTTCTGGGAATATTTTTCTGTTTCATTCAAACCACAAAAATAATCCCTAGTATGTTTTTGAATATTGTTTATTTAACATTTCGGTTTTAAATATTAACGCATTTCGTTCCAAAGAGAGATTGTTTTCCTCCTTGGCGTGTGAGGTTTGTACTAAAACCTTACTTTACGTGGTTTGATTTTACCAGAAAATATGACAGCACATTTTTTCCTGAAATGAAATTTTAATACTAAGACTGTTATTACAACTCTATGGTTATTACATGAGGAAAAGGAACTTAACAATTGGAACTGAATTGTAACCAACCGATTTCCGGATCGCCGATGATGAAAGAAAAAAAATCCGTTTCAGCGTTTAAAAAGATAATTCGCAGAAAATTTCGGCGGTAGAGAGGATTTTAGAGCTAGTCTTCATTTTAACCTATTGTTTGTTTTTTTAAATTGTGTCAATAGTTTTGTTTGTAGCCTCTCTAATTTTGGTTTTTCTTTTTTTTGCAAGTGTAATCGGTTATTTTATTAGAAAAAGTAATTGCAATACAAGGCACTCAAATTATAGAAAAAAAAAAGCCGTGAAAAAATGAAAGTAAAATGTAATGCATTTTTTTTTTTTAATAAGTTACTGCAACTGCACATCTAATTCAGCAGGGCTGCCAATAGGCTACTAAAGCGACTATTAGCAACTATTTAAATTCAAAAAGGACCCAAAACGACTATTTTAGGCAAAACCTTCAACTATTTTCAGTCTTGGGCGACTTTTTAGAATTTTTTTTAGTTACTGTTTATCGGCGCCACGATGTTTTCAAATCCAACAGAGCACAAAACAAAACCTTTTAAATTGCGCTTGACTTCTACATTTTGTTTTAGTTTTAGCAGCCTATGTAATGTTTTGTTTGATTTCGTTTTTGTATGATTGTTGAAGATTTTTTTAAAACTACATTTGGATAGGATTTACATCTGTTTGTTATTTACTTTGTTTTGAATTTTTTTTTGTTTATTCCCTACGTTGGTGATAAAGTTTACTACTGCATGTTATCATGCTTAACTTAATTATTAAAATTTTTTATTCCTATCAAATTAATTCAGAAATCGGATCAGATTTACTGTACGGTCCCCCTTGGCACGATTTTTTTCGGATTTGGCGATAAATAATTTTTTCTGGCAACCTGTCTGACTTCGACTGAAGATTCGAATTCTATGACTTCGCACCGAAGACGTTATCCGGCAACCCTATCAGACCGTTGCGTTGTTGGTTGAGTTTTCATAAGAAATATTCCCATACGATCTTTTCTTTGATCATCGTTTTTTAAAAAAAAGTCGCCAAAATACGGACTTTTGGCACGATTTTGGAAAGTTCGCCAATTGGGACTGTACAGTAAATCTCTACCCAGAAATCAATGCTTATTGAAAATTTTAAAATACAGTGTAATTAGGGGGAAACCTGTATTTCCTAGCACACCATGTCCAGTTTTAAGTAACTTTTTTTTAGTCTCCCAAGTTTTTTCTCTTTTCGTTACTATATTTGCAGTTATATAAAATAATTCTTACTACTGAACAAAAATATTGTTGACAAATTTAGTTTTTTAATAAAATATGTATCTAAAAGAGTTGTGTATCAAAATGCGTGTTTTTAAAAAAATATTTTTAAGAAAGTTATATTTTCACTTGAATTTCAGTGTTTCTAGATTGTTGTGAATAAGAATACTAATATTTACGTTGAAATTTTTTTAAAATTTAGTACTCTTCGCATTTAAAGCTGCAAATTCTTCCAGTTTTAACATGGTTACATGGTATTAGTATAGATCCTATATTTCTTGAATAACTGATAACTAGGTTATTTAAAATATTTTTTTTATTTCATTTTAAAATTTATTATTGGACAAATTTTAAATTCCAAGCTTAACACGATTGAAAAATAAGAAATAAATATAATTGTATAAACACATAATTTTATAAAATTTTAAAGGAATTAAAAATAGGCACTTTCATGACTGTTTCCTTAAAATTATCCGATGGTTGTTAAGGGAATGAACTTTAAAAAATATGAAATTCCAAAGTAGTTTTAAAATATATTTTTCCAAATTTATAATTTATATGAATAATTATATGTAAATTGGTTTAATAATTTAATATGAAATTCTCTATTGCAATACATCAGAAAAACTGTTCTGCCAGTTTTATCAATCCTTTCAACTAAGAGTTGGTGCTATAAGGTTTGCATTAGTCTTAAGTTTTAGTTTTGCATCTAACCATATTGAATTAATATCACTTTTTGGAAAATTTATGTAATTGCAGATAACATTCAATGCAAATAAATATTAAAAAAATTATTTTAATATTTATATTATCTAAAAATTTAAAGTTGGTTGTTAAGTAAATGAGGATACTATTTTTGGCTACTTGTTCATCTGAGGCTATTAAAGCAACTATTTTCAAAGCTTTCTGGCAAGTGTTTTAATTTGATTTTTTTTTTATTTGAGATACGATTCATGGAGTTATGAGATTTTCTTTAGCTTAGTCATGGAAACTCATGAATTTGGGGCTTTTCATTTTGGTAGAAACGGTTTTTAAAAAAAACGAATTATATAATCAGTAGTATAATTTATGTTTAATTACGTTTTTTTTTTGTATCGACTATTAATTTTGATATTTTCCCCAAAAGGTTCCTCGCAAGTCTCCCCCCCCTCCCCCCCCCCCCCCCCCCCCAAAAAGGAAGTTGTGCATGCAGGAAAAGTAGGAGTCCCGTAAGTACAGGTGTATTGTTAAATTTTTCATTTTCTGTTACATTTTATTTGTTTTCGTGTTGATGGATGGTGTCCTAATGGGATAATCTTAAAAAAAAAATTGGACCATCTGATATTGTAAATTAAAATTCCAGGTGTAACTGGCACTATTAAAGGTCCACGGAGGCTAGAAATTGTTATGTATGCTGTATTAAAAAGAAAGTTTTAGATATAGTGGGAGTATAAATTGTAGGGCAAATCTTTAAATTTAATTTGCAAATTTAATTTGATTAAATTTGCAAAGAAAATTAATGAAGATTGGCAACTAAAGTATAAATTAGAAGTAACGAATTTGTTTCTAAGTTGAGTCTAAGTCTCTGGTGTTGAAGCGGTTCTAGGTAATAGTTTCTGTTACAAACGTATTTGTTGTAGTTTCCCTAGAGATGTTTAAAAAAAAACATGTGAAAAGAAAGCAGGTATTTTTATTATTCATTGTAACATATAAAATGCTTATGTTATAAAAAAAAATTGTTTCAATGAAATAAAAATTAAAACTAAATTTAATTGATGGAAATAACTGCATGTAAGAATGGTTGCTAGGGATGCACTGAATACCAAATTTGGCCGAATAATGAATATTAGGCCTACCTAAACCAATTTTTATTTTTTGTCGGATCTAAGTAAGTTGTATTTATTATTCATCCATTTCAATTAAACTCAAACAATCACACAATAATTTTAATACAATATAGCTATTAAATTTTTAATTGAAGCAACAGAGAATAAAGTAGTACTCGTTTGTTATTAAAACAAGCCTTTTAGAAAATGCAAATTGGTACAATCACAACACGAAAATGAAAACGTAACAAAAACAAAAGTAAGTGGATCCAGTGTTGAATTAAAAACAGAAAAAATAATAATAAAACCATGGCTTACAATATTATACAATTAAAATTATTATTTTAAAATCTTTTAGTGAAAAAATTACAATTGTGATATATATATATATAGTAATTATTGTTTTTTTTAAAGCCCACTTATTGTAACTGTTAACTTAAAGAGACATGTTTATTTAATATAACTTGAGTAAAACTTGATTTAACATTATAAATAACTAAAACTTAAGAATTTGAGTCTATTATAAAAGAAAACAAGTCCTGTTTGGGAATGTTTCGCCGTTTTAAAAGATGATAACTTGAAGAAATTTGGAAATTTTTAAATTTCACTATTCGGCTGAATAGTTAGGCAATTCGGCCAAACCGAATATTCGGCTAAAGTGGCCGAATAGTAACCGAATACAGGGTTGCCAGTGGCGACTAAAAGGAGACTATTTGCTACTATTTTTGACCCCCGGCGACTTTTTTAGACAAAATTAAGCCAAAAGCGACTATTTTCAGCATTTTGTCAACTATTTTCAAGGATAGGCGACTTTTTAAATTTTTTCCGCATGATCGTTGATATCCTTTATTTTGGTATTTCCCCCATTAAAATCGCCGAAGACCACATTTTACAATCGCAGAATATCCAAAATCCTTCTGTCGTAAAATCGCCGGAGTTTCGCGATATAGATCGCCGGAATATAGAATAGCCTAACCAATTTTCGGGATAGTAGTATCGCCGGAGTTTCGAAATAGTAGCATCACCGGAGTTTAGGGATACTAGGATCGCCAGAGTTTTGGGACAGTAGAATCGGCGGATTTTTGGGACAGTAGGATTCCCAAAATTTCTGGACAGTTGGATAGCGGGAGTTTCGGGACAATAGGATCGCCAGAGTTTCGGGACAGTAGGATCGCCGAGATTTCGGGACAGTTAGATAGCGGGAGTTTCGGGACAGTTTTATCGTGGGAGTTTCGAGACAGTAGAATCGCCGGAGTTTCGGGGCAGTAGGATCGGCATTTAGTCAACTGCACTGGGTGAGTCTCCACTGCACGGGTGTTAATTTAGCCAGTTCTTTTTAGAAAACCGTTATTTTACAATCCAATTTTCAGAATTTCTTGTTACGTTAAAAATGTCCAGTGCCGTTTTTCTTAATATTTTGTTTTATTTGATCTTTGAAACTTTGAGGAAGAAGAAAAAAGAAAATAGCCATATTCTGAATTTTTTGTTCGGGTTAAGCGGAATTTCTCCTAAAGTGATTTCACGTTAAGAGTTTATTTAGCATTAGCTCAAACCTTTATAGGCCAGGGAGTTCAAGTTCAGTTCATCTTCAGCGAAATTTCGTGTTAAGCGAGTTCGCGTTAACAGGGTTCGAATGTTATTGGTTTCTTGGAGCTGAGACAGACTAAGTACAACTTGAAGAAATTAGGGCAAATGCTCTTCTAGTCAAGATTTAAAAATTGCTTCAATACTGTCTTTCGTCATCTTAAAATAGAGATTAAAAACATGCGGATACTGTTTAAGCAAAGAACAAATACAAAGAACGAGCTGTTCGACTCCTCCTACCAGTGCAGTTGATCATTGTTATACTAATGGGGAGTGCAGTTGACTTGTGCCCGTAGGATTGCTGGAGTTTCGGGACAGTAGGATCGCCGAAATTTCGGGATAGTTGGATCGCGGGAGTTGTGGGACAAGAATCACGTCTGGTTTGGAATAGTAAAATCGTCAGAGACTTTCGCGATTACGTGCGGGTAAAGTAGTTTTCTGTAAATAAGAATATATAATTTTAATCTGTTGGTTGAACCTCTCAGAAGAGCATAATTCCTTGTCAATTAGTGAAACTAGTCCAATTTATTGGGGAAAACGCAATTTCATTGTTTTGGTGTTCTTATAGTTTTAGAACAACTGATTTTAAAAATAAAAATTAAAAAATTGTAGAATTAATATACTTTCAAGCATGTAAACAGCTCTTAGCCAAATATTATTTGACCTATCAATACAAAATTACTGCCGTTTTTTCTGATTAAACTTATATGTTTTAAGAAGCAATTTTAAAAAATAAAGCTCATTTCAAACTTCTAATCTCAAAAATACATATTGGAGACTGGGGAGCTTTGGCCCACCTTTAAAGTTTAGTATTTAAAAAAGTATTTTATCATTTTCTCAATACATGGTACTCAAAGCTACTGTTGTCAGCAGATAGCCACCTTAGTTTTATTGAGCTACTTTTTTGCATTGAGGAGAAAATAAAAAAAAAAGAAAGTTTCTCACCCCGAAAAGTAAACATTTTAGACATAATTTGTAAGATTTGTCAGAAAAACCAATTCAATTAAGTTTAAGTATATGGTATTTTTAAAATACTGTTATATTAAGATATACTCCAGATTAATATTAAGATATCAGATTTTTTTTTTTAATGGGGGAGGGGGGGGGGGGGGCGAACGAGTAGCTTTGAAAATGTGCTTTGACTTTTACAGTTTGTGCCGTTAAAATAAATAAAAAATTCAAACTGAGGCTTATATCTTGTGCATTTTAATGTGCGTACAAACTGAATAAAATATATTTAACATAAATATAAAAAATTATTTGTTATGAACAATATTAGATTTTTTAATTCATACAATACTAGAAAAATGTATTACTCTAAATATTACGGTAAACATGATTTTTAAATGAGTTCCAGAGTGTTGAATTATAATATAATTTTTTTTACATTTAATGCTTACAAAATTAATTTGAAATGTTTATTATTTTGCCCTTTAAAATTAGGTATTTTTTCAAGGGAAGTTTTAAAAAAGAAAAAATGCAATATTTATATTATCACTACTATATCCTTGTTGCCAATAAAATTTCCTTTAATATGTGCTATCATATGAAATTTTTAGTGTAAAAATAAAATTCTGAAACCAAGGCTCCCCAGTCTCCAATATTTAATTTTTTTCTACGAAAAACTGAGCTTTTTAACGACTGATACTTACTATTAACCATTGTAAATCAAACTGCAATAAAAATTTTTATCAGAGTTGTGTTTAAATAATGCTCTTTTTTTTTTTAAATAATACTAACATTACTTTTATTGACTTTTGGAAATTGCTAAAATGCTACTTTGATGTTTATATTCTGTGCATAGTAGTGAAAATGTCTATATTATTTTTGTTAACTTGTATGTTTTGTGTATGTTTGATGGAGAAAGTTTAAAAAATCAAACTAAAAATGCAAAAATGTTTTTTTAATTATTAAATTATTTAAAGTAATTCCAAGATGAATTAAGACATATTTTTACAAACAGGAAAATGGGACCTAATCCTTCAATTTTGAGACAACAAAATAAATGTAGTCAAAGTTACGGAGACTAGGTTATCAGAACAGTTAATACCAACTGTTTTCATCGTGATTTTCAACAATCTCACCAAAAATAATCAAAAATTCTGACAGAGACTTGTATGAACTTTTTAATGATATGTACACTTAGGATATAGAAGATTTTATTAAAATTTAATTAAATTAAAAAAAAAATTTAAGTACATAATTTAATATTTCGAAATTAATTCCATGAATAGTTAGGACTCTTTCACATTATCTGACAAAGTATCATGTTGGGATGAGAATGGGTTCATGGATAAAAAAAAATTCAAAACTAAACCTTGTTGTCCATAAATATTTGGTTTTATTAATAACTTGATCAACCAATTTTAAAAATGACCTAGATAGTTTCCTAATTAATTTAGAAACCTGTGTTAAGTGCAATTTTTCAGGAATTTATAAGGCAATTTTTTATAAAATACAACACTTAGATTATAGAAGATTTTATTTAAATTAAAATGTAATTTTTTTTAAAAAATTGCATACTTAAAATTTTAAAATTATTTTCATGAATATTTAGTATTTTTTTATAATATATGGCATGGTTCATACACTCCTTAAAAACCTTGAAAAGTGCTTGTATAAAAATAGTTCATTTTCAAGTCCTTAAAAGTGCTTGAAAATAAATCTAAAGTGCTTAAATAAGAAATACAGTTCATTTTCAAGTCCTAAAAGTGCTTAAAATTGAAAAATGAAGGAATGAAAAAAAATCGGTACTATTTATTGCAAAATCGGATAATATCAAAAATTGTCTCTTGAGATTGCCGAAACATATGATCTCTCACCCGGTTATGTTACTAATGCTATGGCGTCACTAAAATCTTTTCCCAGCTAGCAAGCGACCGGTATCTTTCGATAAATGTAACCGTATTTCTAGCCTATCAGTTTTTGTTTTGATTGTGTTTGAGCATTTTTATTGTTCTTTTTGCGGCAAATTAGCATAAATAATTTCTGGAAAATGAATAAGTAGAGATTGAAATGCAAAAAAAAGCATTTTCTTCATAGTGCGTGCCTAGCAGAGCCACATTTTATAAATTCTGTTTTGAAACTTTTCAAGTATTATGGTGATGACTAAATACTTCACAAAATGAGTGGAAAATGTAGTTTCAACGATCTTCAGTTGAAAAATCCCGATTATCATTATTGGTTGCAAATTTTACTGACTGAAAACATAAGAGTTGTCTAGATGGTGATATTGATTCCCTGGTTAATTGGTTTTCAACATTTTTAACCCTATGAAATTTTTTGTTAAAATCTGGCACCAACATCTAGTCCTTGAATTTTTCTGGAAAAGTGCTTGAATTTTTTTTTTCCTTACAAGTGTATGAACCATGTATGGGCAAAATATCATTTTGGGATAAGAATTGGTTCGTTGCTAAAAAAAATCAAAACTGAAGAATGTTTTTCATTCATAAATGATTTCCTTATAAACCTTGATCAAGCAATTTACAAAACAACCTGGGTAGTTTCTTAATTCAGCAATAACCTGTGGTAGGTTTCATTCTACAGCAATTTGTAAGACCTTTCTAATGACATGTAACACATTTAGAATATAAAAGATTTAAATTAAATTACAAATTTAAAAATCACTATCACTATTTATCACTATTTACTATCACTATTGTATACACTAATTCAGCTTATAACACAAGAATACTAATATTAACACTTCCCTTCTAATAAAACACGCAGGAAACTGGTGGCTCAGGTACGTTTTGAAGAAAAATGAACTTGATGAGGTAAAGATAAATTTTCTTCACCCATTTGGACCATCTGCATCAATCTCGTATCCAAGAAACGCTGATGTTTTGTGGGGGTCAGTTAGCAAAAGTAAATTCATTGACTCCCACTGGAAGAAGTTATGTTTTACTTCAAAGTGATGTCTGCAAACAAATATGGCTTTTTCAAACTACAAATGAAACTTTCTTCAGGTTATCATTCCTACCACAGGTTTATTCCTGATTTGGGAAACCTCCTAGGTCGTTTTGAAAATTGCTTGATCAAGGTTAATAATGAAAACATTTATTAATGAAATACAATCTTCAGTTTTAATTTTTTTTAGAAAGAACCAATTCTTATCCCAAAATGATATTGTGCCCAAAAAATACTAACTATTCATGAAAATAATTTTAAAATTTTAAGTATAAATTTTTGTTTAATTAAATTTTAATAAAATCTCATATAATCTAAGTGTGTTATATTTTATTAAAATTGTCTTATAAATTTTTGTAAAATGGCACTTAACACAGGTTTCTAAATTAATTAGGAAACCATCTAGGTCATTTTAAAAATTGGTTGATCAAGTATATTAATAAACACCATTTTTTATTCAAAACTAAAACTTGTTTTTTATTTTTTTATCAATGAACCCATTCTCATCCCAGCATGATATTTTGTCAGATGATGTGAAGGAGTCCTAACTATTCATGAAATTAATTTATAAATTTTAAATTATGTACTTTTAAAAAAATTTAAAATTTAATTAAATTTTAATTTAAATAAAATCTTCTATATCCTATCCTGAGTGTGTTACATGTCATTAAAAAGTTCATACAAATCTCTGTCAGATGACACTTATCCCAGCTCTCTAGCTTAATTAGGAAAGCTTCTAGGTCAATTTGAAAATTGGTCGGATGTGTTTTTATGACCAATTTTTTTTAACTTTTAAAGTGCCATATTTTTAAAACGGCTCAATATTTGTGAATAAAAATTTTCATTTCACAAATAACTATATAAACACTACTGTTGCTCCAAATGTCAGCAAAATCTGAGATGGTGAGGAAGAATTTTGCCAAAAAGTGTGTTGAATTGACGCGGAATGACTCTGTAGAAACAGTTGTAGTTGTTTCCCGATTAGAATTTCAGTAAGTATTTAAGTAACAGGAAAGTAGGCTATTTTAGTTCTTTATGAACTTCTTGTTAATTAGAAAATAGTTGACTTAATTAAAACATTTTAACTATTTTGGTTGAAATAATTACTAAAAAAAATAAAAAAAATTTATATGTTCAGATACTCTAAAATATATAAATAGACCTTTTTATTTTTGTTAAAATAATTTTTTCAATTTGTTGTTTTCTATCATTGATGATTGATGAAAAGTGATGATTCCAAATGGCATCATTGGGACTTGCTGGGTAACTTAACCCTTATTGGGGACTTTGCGGTTGTGTTGACATATTCGTGCATGGTTTCTTAATTTTTATTTTTTTAACTTAGAAATTATCCCAAGTTAAATTTATGCTTGATTCCTATAGGTGGGAAAATTTGTCGTCATTCATTAGCATAATCACTGGGCAAGGTAGTGTATATGCTAATGAATGCCGAATTTTCCGATGTTGAACTTGAAAACTCGAATGTAGAACTGGAAACAACTGTGAAAAATGTGAATAATAAAAGTATAGGTGATGCTGCACATCAAAATATTCCAATCATGAACGGTTATTGACAGGGTCGTAATCGTAACTTTTATTGGAGGGGGGAGACGACGTTTTGGCGCCCTCTAAAATTAGTTTTGACACTTCATAAATTTATAATATTAGTACTAATTGTTAACCCCAAATTACATTAATTACCTTATATTTATTTAAACTTAATTTTAAATAAATTTGAAAACGTAAACATTAATTTAATTTTTAAAATTAATTTTAACTTACTAATTCTTATTTTAGTTCTATTCTTAATTTAATTCTTTTTTTTTTGTATTAATTTAATCTTCAATAACAACTTCACCGTATTTTCCTATTATACAGATGCATACTTTTTGTGTTAAGTTTATAATTTTTTTTTTGTATATTTGCAAATTTTTCTTAAAGTAATAACAACTTAATTAATTGCTTTTTAATAAGTTTCATGCTTCCAATTAAATATGATCATGTTTTCTTTTACACTACTTGAGTCCCAGTGATGCATTTGGCATAATTTAAAAAAATCAATAATAAAATTTAATTTTTTTCCCTTATGGAACTTTTATCTTAGACTTAAAATGAGCTTATTTTGTGAATATCAGAATTTTCTGTAGTGTAGTAATTTTTTGGGACTGAAAGGGTTAAAGATGTGATTTTTCATGTGTACTCCATTTCAAAAATAAATATTTACCCCCAGTGTTTGTAATTAATACAATATTTATTTCTGTGGGTCACTTATGGCTTAAGCAGATAATTGGGCAGAAACATGACAAAAATCGACGAAAATGATCTTTTTCAAAGGACCCTGACCTTCAAACACATGAGTGACCCACCAAACTAATTATGCTGACATATACGTAGTAAGTATCAAGTGTTAAACATATTTCCAAAAAAAAAATCATGGAGCACTCATGGCTTTAGAAGGAGGAGAAAAATGGTTTCAAGAAAATGGAAGGTATCAACTATCACCAAGTTGTCCCTCTTAAAAAAAAAAAATGACTCTTAAATATTTCTTTCTAATAAATATATGTTTTCCTAATCAATTTAAAGACATCATTGTGTATGTTAAAATTCGATTAATTTACTATTAAAATTGAAATATTGTTTAAATTATTTATCCTTTGGAATTATTTAATGCTGTGTTATAAAGTAATTTCACAAATGTTATAAACTTTTGTATGTTGCCACGTTGAATGTTTCACTGCAGTTGAAGAAGATTGTTTTTGAGAAGCTCGCTCTCATCTTACAATTTTAAATGTTTTTATGATAGTATTGATGTTTATTTTTTTGGAGGAGAGTATGTGTTTGAATGATTGATTTAGTTTGTTGGTTGTGTGATTTTGGGGATTGATGTGTTGTGGATCTGTGTGGACTGATTTAGTTGGTTGTGTGATTTTGGGGATTGACGTTTGTGGATTTAGCTGTGTGGACTGATTTAGTTGGTTGTGTGATTTTGTGGATTGAGTTGACGTGTTGTGGATTTAGCCGTGCAGACTGATTTAGTTGGCTGTGTGATTTTGGGGATCGATTGACATGTTGGATTCAGCTGTGTTGACTGATTTGGTTGGTTTGAATGATCTATGTATTCCTTGTTTTGTTTTGTGTATTTTATAATTTTTGCGGCTGGTTGTCTTCTCGAATGATTATGTAATTATGCATCTCAATGTATGTATAATTAGTAAATACAGTAAATGTAGATAATTTAGTTTTTTACACTGTATATTTCCTCTTTTTTCCTTTCCTATATTACTAACCTGACCTGTTAGGGGTACCAGCTTCTGTCCTCTTTACGAAGGGGAGAAACAGGGGTGATGGCCTCTGGCAAGGCCTCCTTTCACTCTTTCTTATGTACAAGTTCCTATTTGTTATTAGTGCATATAGTTCATTTGTTATTAGTTCATAATGTATGTTCATATTATATTGACACAATTGTTCAATAAAGTTTTATGTATAAATAAAACAAAAGTAAAATAGCTTTGTTTGTCCTTTACTTGAATGATATCTCTCTTGTTAAATTTATGTAGGGAATACTTTGCTAACTGTACCAGCTTCTGTCCCTTAACTGGGAAGCCACAGGGGTAAGGCTCTTAGCGAGAGACTTAAATTTTTATAGTTTTTTTTTTTATTCCTTACTGACTAAATACCCAGAGAGATGTCATTCTTTTCATATATTGTCGGCCGGTCAGCCGCTATTGAGTACAACTTCGGAAAATTGGGGCTGGCCGGTAACCGACATTTCTGGTGAGGGAGGGGAGTAGCTTTCTCCCTCACCGGGACATATAAGGGAGGCTGGTTCCCTAATTGAGCGAGTCAAATTCCCAGCCTCCCGGTCCCACACTTTTTGGGGGGTTACTTGAGATTTTTGAGGAAAATATTTCTAGGTGCAGAGGGGTCACGCCCAAGGTAAGTTCGAGAATTCTGAAGGGATTGAGGGCCTAAGTCCAAGAAATAGGGGTATTATCTCGCGCGCGAGGGACGCTAAGCGGCTCCTCGCGCGCCCGAGCAGGGGACTGTTGTTGCTATAGCAACGCGTG